>LR738712.1:815983153-816044906 GCA_902687465.1 Secale cereale | reverse complement strand
TATGTAATTGCAGATGTATGTATATGATCCATGGATATATGGATGTATTGATGTATGATTTTTTTGTCAATTTATGTATATATATGTGCATATTTAGAAAAAAATTGTGTTGCAAAAGTTACATTTAAGGTTAGTTGATTTAGTGCAAATGTTAAATGAATTTTCTGTTTTTATAGTTTTTATATTTTTTATAGTTTTAGTTATATATAGAAATGTTAGATGAATTTTCTGTTTTAGTTATATATAGAAATGCACGGAGATAAGAGAGAACACTTCTCTCTATTAGCTAGGTAACACAATATATGAAACCCCTAAATTAACCCTACAAAATCCACACCCCCCCCTTCAGAAAAAAACAAAACAAAAACCCTAGCCCCATGTAAAAAAAAAATAAAGCTTATTTGTCCCGGTTGGTGCTACCAACCGGGACAAAAGTCCCCCTGCCAGCGCAAGCCGCAATTGCCACGTGGAGGGCCATTTGTCCCGGTTGGTATAAGAACCGGGACTAATGGTCTAGGGCATTTGTATCGACCGTTTAGTCCCGGTTCCCCAACCAGGACAAATGACCCTTACGAACCGGGACAAATCGCCCTTTTTGCACTAGTGACACAGGCAAAGAATCAACATGCACACATTATTAACGACGTATGAGAACTATCGTGCGCAGGTTCATTGCTTTACATCTATCAACGTATATGCTAATCATTTGGTAAGTAAAATACAATATGTAAAATGCAATCTCATCACTTCACATTTTTATAATTTGTTTTATTATTTAATGTAGTTAATTCATAGATCAATAGTTGGCAGCCTTGGTCTAAAACATTATGGTTCACTTTTACTAGAAACTAGCAGAGTGGCCCGCTCGATGCGCGGGCTAGTACTTTTCTTGGGCAACATACTAACTTTTAATTGTTTTGTTTTAAAATTTGTAATCAGTAATAATACCTATATTACAAAATGTGCACTATTTATGGAGTTATTCATTTATAAAAAAATGGGCAACATTTTTCATTACATTTATCATTCAACTAATGTTATGTATCTTTTATAAACCAAAGTGTTACAATGTTTACGATTTTTTACTGTTGACTGATCATTGAAAATTCCACAATAGTTGAGGATATCCCTCCTACTCCATATCATTTGTTCACTGTAGTTCTTTTTTGGTGTTCCCTGTGCAACTCCTTTCATGGCATTGTTGTTGCTCTCTTACTTTCCCTTTTGTTCTACCTTCCTTTGAATGGTCTAACCTCCAAGGCGGACCCTCGAACCACCACTATATGTCCGGAGCATAGTGCCTGGACCTCTTTTGTCATCCTACGAGGACATGTATATGTCAGTTAGCAGTACGGACGTATGGATTTATTTATCCAAAAGACAAACATGGGGTGCCTTTGATGGTGTTCCGACATGCATTTGACCAATCACATCCATGGTCCTCCTCTTCTCTCTCTCTCTCTCTTCTCCCAACCGCAAATGCATGGTTCCCCTCTGCACTCTCTCCTCCCTATCAGACACTAAACCACAAGTATCCTACCACATGCATGGTCGTCACCTACTTTTTCTCCTCCAAATCGGATACTTTGTCATTAGAATTGAATGGCTCCCTCCCGCATGATGTTCGCGGACCACGTCCTGACAGAAAAACGGACATATACCGGAGATATTTGCAGGCCAGTCTTCGAGATGCCCTAAGTCAAGTAGTAACAGAATAGACCATTGTTCAGAAATTGATCCAACTTGGAGGCTTCTAGTGGCACTTTATAGTGACGCGGGCCCACTACGGCACCTCAAGTTGCATTTTGGTAGAGGCATGGCAGGTCATCGCATAACAATGGTTTAACACCAGCTATGTATGAGAGGATGAGATCAACGCCGATATTTTCATCGTACTTCTCTTCCCCGTAGCTTATTTCAGATAAAGAGCCATATACCGATTTGATAGATCAGCTCCCCTTGGGGATTCATAGGTACCAAGTGAGATTGCGGAATCTGACGTGTTAGAGTGATACGTGCGGGTACACTAATTGAGAGATTGTATAATCACACCTGTGTGTGACTTGACAATTTGCAATGTACATTGGATGGATTATTAGGTATTTATATTATAAAAATGGAATAGGTTCTACATCATTAGCTTAATATCGTCAAAAAAACTTCATTATCTTAATAGGCCACCACTACAGCGAATGGATGCTATTTTACATAATTTCTCACTTAGTCTATGTCCTTTTCTCTGAGCAATGGTGTCTAGCATATAGGGAACCTCATTAGTTTCACGAGGGCCCGCTGGATCAGATATGTAATGCTTTCCCATTTTGTGGGAATACGTGGTGTGCCTCTCTTCTTTCTTTCATCCCAGCTCGTGTACAACAAAAGGGAAACCTCTTTAACAGTATTCAATTTATTAAATCAACAAAAAAACAACTGTATGTAATCTACCCTATCTGTAAGAATGTCATCTTAGACTTAGATATGGCGTTTCTACGAGTAGGGCATTTTGGAGAGCGAGCTCCATGGAGCCCTTTATTTTGAATAATTCAAAAATCATAAATTTCAGTTTCAAAAAATTCTGAAAAAAATACACATGTATGCAAGGATGTAAAGTGTATGTGTGAAAAATTTCAAGATGAAATACCTTGAATTGCAAGCTGTACAGAAAAACCAAAATCATGGACTTTATAGATGAACAGTACATATGCTAAAAGGCTCCAGATTTGTTTTTTTTTTGTAGCTCACATTTTAATGTATTTCAGCCTGAAAATTTGCACACATGTACATTATGTATCTAGGTATATGTGTATTTATTTTCATAATTTTTTGGAACTGAAAAGTTTGAATTTTAAAGTTTTCAAATAAAGGCCTCCATGGAGCTCGGTCTCCGTTTGGCATTTTCGCGTTTCTACATGTTATTTAGCCAGTTGGTCATTCATACATCAAAACTCACGAGAAACAATGCATATTCAGAAGTATATTGGGAGCAACTTATTCCATTGTTTGTACTATATAAGCTGCACTATGCATGATAATAGACTATCACAGTTTTCAACTAATCAGTTGTTCGCAGGTTACATGGCTATACGTTACAAAGAGTTCCCAAAACTATGTGGTTGAGTCATCTCATTTTTTTTATTAGTGCAAAATTATAGATGAAGCATTTTAGTAGGGATGAAGAAGAGGTAGCCAGTGGGGCATGTAGGCGATCTATAGACTGATAGATTTATTAGTTATGCACGCTCTAACAAAAACAATCTACAGGCTTAGCTATTTAGTGCCAGCTGCTCTAGCAACTATGACAAGCTAAAGCAGTTTTGCTAAAATCATGAAAGTATCAAATAGTAATCATCAATCGGGTATCATCTGTTTTATCACATGTATACATGCAAGCAACCAAGTAACTGGACATCATACTAATAAGTATCATAGAGAAGTAGAAAAAGGGGAGTAAATTTGTCAGGGTGAATAACTTACGGATGCCCCTTGATGCGCTGGACGTCGTCGTGGCCTCCACCATGATTGCCCACGGGTTGCGTATTGTTGCTATTGCCGCAGATCGACTGTTGAAATACAACATGTTCACACCCCAAGCTGCCACCTGTCACCTTACTCCTTCCTCTGCGTGGTTGCAGCATCTAAGCAGCTGAAGATGGGTGGTTGCCCCTGTCTTCTTCCTGGACTGGAGTAGCGATTTTAGTCTGCAAGTGGTCCTGCGCGATGTTGTTTGAAAGGCTAAAAATTTCTAGGCATGCTGCAGTTTAGTGGTAATTAGTTAATGGTTAAAATTTAGCTCAGTTCATGGTTCTGTGGCATGTATAATGATTTTACTAATTTAGATTAACATGTACTGCCTCCGTCCCAAAATAAGTGTCTCAACTTTGTACTAGCTCTAGTACGAAGATGTACTAAGCTTAATACACTTATTTTGGGATGGAGGGAGTATGTAGCAAGATACGTGTTCACAATTGCTTCATCCATGTAACTACGTGGTCCTTTTACTCTGCTGAGAGTCTCTGTATCTCTCATTTCTCTATATGTAATTTGATGATTCGTTGATTATCAGATTCCAAGTTATTAAGGAGATGCTTGAGCGTACCAGGAGAGTAGCTCAGCTAGGCTCAATGCATGAGCACATCTGCTTGCCTGTGGGTGCCATGCATGGACGTCTCCCACGGGCCAGCTCGCCGGGTCCACGGTGTACGCTCTCCTGGTTTGGCCGGCGGCTCATAGGGCTAGGTGCATTTAGAGAGCGTACGTCTGAAGTTTTATATATGGGGCTCACGATGTGCAAGCTTGACCTTCAACTTAAAGATGGACAGCCTCAGCCACGAAACCACCTTGGCCGCGTCATCCTCGTCCGCCTGGCCGTGCCGAGCCGCCCCAAGAGATCAGCCGTAGCCTGGATTAATCTTTTCGGCGGCGGTTAATGTATGTCTCCCTACTTGCAATCCCAACATGCAAGAGAGAGATTAGGTTGGGAGCAGGGGCAGATTGATTAGGTTAGAGAGATATCGGGGGGTGTTTTTTTGACCGGACGTGATATTAGGTTAGAGAAAGGGAGAGGGGAATTTTAATGGCATAAAAGATTGACCACCAAATTAATGACCGGATGTTTTTGATTATTGTGTGATTTTATAGAATATTTACTTATTTCTGGAACAACCACTTAGGGAGGGACGCACGTGCTGTTTCCTTTGATCGTAGGCACCTTTTAGGGAGATCGATTATAATAAGCAACCATTTTTCTTCCAGATGAATGTATACGTGCATATAGCAATCTAGTAGGCCCCACCTCACCTCATGAAACGTTTTCTCCAGTAAACTTATAATGGCAATGGTGGGTAATTTTCTTATTTTAAATCTTATCTAAAGGCTAAAAAATTAAGTATATTAAAATTAACGGCCGGATATTTCTAATTTTTGTGGTAATTTCTAGCAATTTCTCTTTTTTCTGGTTAACCCGTCAATTACTTTTTATATATAATAGATGAGCTGGCAAACACATGAATTCATAGAAGTTAATTACCATATTAATAGAGATGGTCGTCTCGGAATTAACGGTCCTGCATGGGGTAATTTTGTAAGTCAGCATGACTTATATGTTGATGTGGTAATAATTGTTATCTCGGGAAACAATAGGCGAGAAGTGACGTTGAGATTCAAAGCTATTACGTTAGAGGGAAGTCAAGTATTAAGTTCTGAAGATTCTGATTCTCAAAAGACGAAGAGTAGGACCATTGTTTTTTTATAATAAGTTAATTTTTTTACTATGTATTACAATGATTTATGTAATTTTTTAGAATAGGTTCTTTTTTTTAACTAAGTACTAGATCATTGATGGGGCGCGTTGCCGTGCCCGTATATTTGTATAACAAGATGATATTTTTTTATAAATATATTACACATGAATAATGAAATTTATATTTATACAAACAAACTCATGTATGAGTTATGAATTGAGGGGAATTTTAGACACACTAAAAGATCCCACACATACAAATTGACTTAATACGAAAGTTTGCACAACAATCTTTGAATGTATGAAATATAAAATCAAATGCAACATGTGTATATGCTCTTCCAATGATGAATTTAATCATATGGCCCACTTTATTGTTCGCAACTTATCAAAATGCAAACTAAAGTCGGTGATAGTGAAAAAGATGTGTTAGTACTCTTTCATTGCCGCAGAAACATCTGAAAGGGAGCAACAATTAAGGGGGTATACTTTATAATTTCACACAAATATTATTCATCAATAATATATGGTCACATGAATTTAATGTCGCGCACCAGCACCCGTCTATTTGACCCAAAAAAAAACTCATGCAAATTGGTGATAAACAATATCACCATGTCCTTAAACTGAAGTAGATTACGCTTAATTTGGACCGAATCCATCACAAACTCGAAGCAATTTGCGTTTATTTTCATGCAAGCATTTGCAACAGACTGCAACCCTTTGAACTTTGGAAAAACACATCCATATAACAAATTCAGTAAATTCTGAACTCGAAAATTGAGGGAAATCAATGGACAACAGCATGGTGATATCTATACCTGCCTGCAAGCATTGTGTCGGCCGCCTCCACAAACCTCATATAACAAAACATGATCACGTAAAGCATGTAAGATCATTGTTTCGTCAGGTTGTCGGAGTTATTATGTTATGTTCCCAGTTACTACACATGGTACTTGGTTCCAGCAAGCAGGGAGCAGAGGACAAGAAGCAAGCCATGGCGGACAATGGCGTCAACAGCAAGTTGCATGACACTGAAGAATTAAGTGATGCTGATGTAGTAAATCGCAGAGTTTAAACCTTGGGTTAACTTCAGACAACTGGGATTGTGCTGGTTAGAAACAAAACATATTGCAAGGCACAAGAAAGTTCAAATGGGGTAAAATATATAACAATAATAATATGATGACTGCATACTTCCACATTACAACAACCTGAAAATATTTGTCTTATGAGTTGAGGCTCCATTCAAGAAACATGACAATAGTTTGACATCAAAATTAATGCATCTCTTGCTCCATGACATTGATGTGATTATGTGTCCAGACCGAAATAGCAAGTATCTGGGTTGCTCTCCTATGGAATGTCTTTGTCGATTAGATATAAAAGTAACAGATAGTGACTAATAGTCTAAAAAAGCTAAAGATATAATATTCCGCTGGGTCTCCTTCCAATTTCCAAGACATGAACCATCTCTTAAAATGACAAATAGAACAGCAGAGCTTATCTCTTGCTCAAGCTGCCTTCATCGCCTCAGTCGTCTCTGGGATCCTGTGTTCCAGCACGAACTCCATATGCTTATTGTACCATCCCTGTCACACAAGTCCCGCAAAACAATATACAACATGTTGATTTATTCCTCTACTACCAACAACAATAACTCGCTTGCCTCTCCTCAATAATAGTTTAACACATCAGTAAGGCCTTGATATAACTTCATTTTAACATCAGCGAGCCAACAGACAATTCAGCTGATACCAAAAATATATTCTGAATAGCCTACCAATCGTAGGGATAGTCGAGAACCTTCCCGATGTGCAGCTTGTACATGGGATGGTGGTCTTGCCCGCTGCATCCAACCCAAGCATCACGACCTGAAAATCGAGTATCACCTGAGCGAAAACAATTAAATGACCCAAAGAAAAAGGACCAACATGATACAACACAGGCAGTTCTTAGAGGAGCATCAAAAGGGGAAGGTTCTCCTGGAACCGGGACAACAGCGGCAGCTTGGTGTCCTCGATGTGTCCACGACCAGTCGGTCTGTTTTTCTATGAGGGGCGGCGATCCAAGGAATTCACATGTGTCTCTCTATCTCTATTTCTTTGTCTGCGTTGCGGCGACGACGTCAGTGGCGCACCTAGGTCTGCCATAGCCAAGGTCGGGAAGGACCGAGATCGGGGAGCGGTTTGGCTGCGGGAAGGGAAGGGACGGGGAGTGGGTGGGGTTACGAGGATGCAAATCAGAATCAAGTACCCTCGTTTGGCATCGGGCGTTTAGGAATGTCAGTGAGTGAGATGTCTCCGATTCGTCCGCGGGAATAGCATTCGGTCCAGTTCGAGCCCATGTGAGAGTAAAAAGTGTCTTGGACGGCCGAGGATAGCTTCGACACGCGATCCAACGGTGAACGGTGGCGGACGGTGGAGCTCGCGGCGAGATCCAACTCCCTCAGGTGTCGCGTGCAGCAACAGAAAGAGGCCGGGGAGGGGTTGTGGGGTGTGCCCTAGGGCCTAGCTCACGTGCGGCGTCTCCAAGGGGCACGGGGTTGACTAGGGCGTCAGGTTCATTGCCTCAGCGTGCGTGCGCCACGCGGCTAGTCCGGCTCGATGAGGGAGACGGACAGGGACGGGGTCCACTGTCAGAGAGAGAGAGAGGCAGTGTGTCGGGTGGCGTGCGGGTGCGGCTCGGTAGGCCAGTTGGGCCGCGGCAAGGATGGGCCGCGGGCGTGCGGTGCCGTGTTGGGCCGCGCAGTGCATTGCGCACTGCGCTGCTGGCTCCTTTTCTTTTTCTTAAATAGAAACAACAACAGAAAATAAAATAATTAAAATAAAATACACAATATAAAATCTAAATAAAAAATACCTAGACACATAGTAAAAATATCTCTACAGCTATAAACTACGGGAACACTAGTTCCAATACTAATACAATTTAGTAAAATCATTTTGATGCAATTGGTCACTCAAACAACAATAAAGGCCACAAATAAAATACTTTTGAGAATATGAAAAATGCCAGAATATATCAAATCAACTAGAAAAATTATTTTGTACATTATGAACATTTTCAAAAATAGGGGAGAAGTCATGTTATCTCCACTCCAATAATTGCATTTAGTTGCATAATGATCCAAATATTCAAAAAGGGCAAATGATGAAATAAAAACATGAGATGCATATGAATGATCTTATAACATCCTAATTTAGTAAAATTGGGATGTTACAGGGGATGCCTCGGGGAGAAGGGCGGGTCGCGACGGAGGATGGGGACCCCCCGTCGACGGACGAGGCTGCCGCGACGGCACGGGGGTGGTGGAGGACGGGGGCGACGGCGGGAGGTTGGGAGCCGCGGTGGAGGAAGTCGGCTTCGTATGGCGGGCGCGGGCCACGACAGAGGATGACAGAGGTTGTGTTTGGATCCAGATCCAAACACAACCTCTGTCCTCCTCCGTCGGGTAATTGCAGAAACCTGCCACGCCGAAAAGCAACGAGCCAAGTAGGGTTAAAATTGTTGTGGTGAGCGGCACGAAGCACTCGCCAGTTCTAACGCGTGAATAAACAAGTATATAATATTGTGGCGGGGGCAGATTACTGCCCGCCACTGGTAGCACTATTTGCAATGGCGGGCATTGTGAATAACCCGCCACCAATCAATTTTGGGGCGTGGGCACACCCTGGGAGCATACTTGTGGCGGATCGTAGTTCCCGGTCACCACTGCTATTGCATTTTCAGTGGCGACCGATGCATGTTACCCGCCACTGCTAATTTTCGAAATTAGGAGTAGTTGGTGACACACCATGTCCGTCGCTCATTGGGTTCACCTATAAGCTCTTTCCCAACACTGAGGTTACATGTAGTGCTGTATTTATTCCAGCACTGCTACTAAGTAACAACAGCGTGGGAGCCTCACCGAGCGTTGGTGTTAAGCATCTATCTATAGAGTTTTCCCTAGCAGTGTACTTAGTTATATATGATTCAAATTTCCAAGCTAGATCCACCAAATTCCTTTGTATGCGCAATTTCTGGGGAGAATCAAGCGTGTTGATGACACCCCGCATGGCGGATCTAGGCAGCGGCACGGTGGTTATCACCCTCGCCTCGAACTTGCTAGGTTGGGTGCTTCTCGTTACATCAGGAGGCCCTCATTGCCATGGATGGCGGGTTTTTTCTTCTTCTCTTCGACTTGTTTGTCGATTGTTTGCACTTGGCAATTGAAAAATAATATCTTTGTAAACTTTTGCCTAGTGCCGAGAAAAAAGTACTCCCTCTGTAAACTAATATAAGAGCGTTTAGATCACTATTTTAGTATTCTATAAACGCTCTTATATTAATTTACGGAGGGAGTACTAGGCAAACCTAGATGCCACATGTCTTGCACTTGGCAAAGGAATTTGCCGAGTATCCACTAAAAAACTAGGCAAACCTACCTTTGTGGGTAGGAGTCCAGCAAAAAAAATGTCACCTTTGCTGAGTGCCCCGCGTGTCTTGATTATTGCCGAGTGTGCCCCTACACTAGGCAAAATCGATAATTCCTGTAGTGTATGTTGATGTTCGATAGAGAATAAGCAAGTTGCACATAAGTGGATCATGTGGTGTATAAAAAATGTTTTGCTAGTTAAACTGACAAGCTAAAAATCTATCCACAACTTATAAACCCGTTTGGAGTAGTACCATATCTTTTTTGCTAACTGAATATACTCTTAGCAATGGTAAGACGGTCTTGCTTTCCTAGTCAGTTGTCAAGGACATGGAGTGTCGTGCAGTTGCAATTTCTACCAGTCCCAAACCTACATAAAATGCTTCAGAAAAGAGAATCGCGTGTTCTCATTCTAATGAATAATAGACCGACAAGAAGGAATTCCGAGATGGGTATCGGGCCACTTTTGTCAGACTTATAATTAATGATTAAGAAGTATTATCTCACAAGCCATACTATAGTATGCTTTAAGAACAATGCCAATCAGTTAAGAATAAATGAACTCAAGTGCCACAATGACAAATGAATTTGATTGATCAACACATGTTTGCACACTAAAAACACAATAATACTCAATGAATTCACACATTACAATTTCCTTTTTATGAAGCAAATAAAATAAGTATGCCCACGTTGATAATGTCTGTCTATGGGATTGATACATTGTGAGAAGAAAATATAATAAATAACTTTGCACTCTTAAAACACAATATTACTCACTAATTAATGTGATATGAGATTGATATATTGCGAGAATGCGCTCAGCTACCTCTACCATTGATGGCCTTTGATTCACATCATCTTCAAGACATTGTATAGCGATCCCTGCTAGATTGCCAAGTAGTTCCAAGTCTCTCGGCCTTGTAAATGCCTTATCAAACAACGCACCAGCTCTATTTTCTTTGTGGGCTGCAAGGAAATTGGCTACTAATCCACTACCATCGGTATGTGTAGCCTGCTGCCTACTAATAAGTTCCAGTATCACAACTCCAAAACTATAGACATCACTTTTTTCAGTTAGTAGGCCTGATCGTAGGTACTCTGGATCCATATAACTCCTGTCACCAATGACTGTATTTGTGTGTTGTTTATCTCTCACAATCAGCCTCGATATGCCAAAATCTGAAATCTTCGGCATAAAGTTATCATCCAAGAGTATATTTGCTGGTTTGACATCACCATGTAAGATTCTAGTATGGGCTTTTGAGTGCATATAAGCGAGACCATCTGCTGCCTCAGCAGCAATGCGTAAACGCACATCCAAGTCAAGAGGTGCAACATTGTTATTATGAAGAATGTCGTCGAGACTACCTCTAGAAAGAAACTCATATACTAGCATTGGGATATCGACTTCTAGGCAACAACCGATGAGCCTGACTATGTTCTTGTGGATTACTTGAGATTGGATAATGACTTCATTGGCAAATTGATTATTCTCCAACACACTACCACTAATTGGTTTCTTCACTGCAACTAGCCCAATATCAAGCAGCTTACCCTTGTAAACTTCACCAAAGCCACCTTTTCCAATAAAATTTCTACTCTTTAGGATTGGTTTGAGTTCCTCCTTCTTGAAAAGTTTTATGAATTTTGCCTTCTGTAAGGTAGGCCCGCCATTCTTCTCAAAGAATTCTCTCATCTTTATTTTCTCTTTGCGAAGAAGAATAACAAGTGTCACAATTGAAATGAAAGAAATCCCCCCTATTGCACCTGCAAGTGTATATCAAGCAAGCTTAATTCTGGATTTCATAATCCTATGTTTGACATTCAAAAGTTTAACCTCTTTTTGTAAGAACTATTTCTATGTGTTTATATTCTTAGAGAACCAAAGATGCCCTCATGTAAGAACTGAAAATCAAAGAATGGACCATGGCATAAGAACTGGAATAGGTAAGTTGCTTCGCATGCTAACATGTAAAAGACCAAGTAGGAGTGTGCTAATGTATACATCATACAATGAACTTCCAAGTGATTTAATCAAGTTCTTCTTTGACAAGATTTTAGCATATAATGCAATTCTTTCGCCCACATTACATTCTCGTCATGGATTGGTCTACCCAAGTTCCATCTCCTCTTGTTGAACGTGCTTAGACATTGTGTTGTGGCCATGTTGTTATGTATTCGTTAGCTGCTTTACTTGACATTTCATGTAGCATAAATCCGATCTTGTTCATCACCTTGGATAATGTTCAAGCTTTGAATTAGGGAAATAGGTGCAGTGCTGGGTTCATGCTCATTTTCATTCCCTCCTATATTATATGTTTGTAGTTAACAATGTTTTTCCTTGGTAAGTACATTGTGAAAGGATGAGCGGTTGGGGTAATATGCATAATCATAGTAGAACCCGAGTTTAATGCATCATTGCAAAATATAGTGCTAATTGAAATGTATAATGAGATTATCTTAACGTGATAAGTTAATAATATTTCCAACAAAATGGACGCGGGGTAACAATGTGGGATAACCATTTAACACTTTAAACATTTATTACTACTCTACACAAGGGTGGAAGTCTCGTGGGTATTGTAAGTATGTACCCTCGGTAAATTTTGTATTGGGCCATTCAATATAAGGTGTGATGCCCCTTTTGATCTTAAAAAAAGATAGGATCAAGTTCATTTTTAATTGAATGGGCGCATGTTCAACTTATAAGTGTTTTTTGTGCAAAACTTTGCACTCAGGCATATATGGAATTCTTCCGGCTTTCATGAGACTTGGTGCAAACCTTCTGATTTGTACCCATTTGTTTTAATTTCCTATTTGGCTCTGTTCATACGTACACTTTTCATGAGACTTTTTTTTGGGGGAGGGGTGTATTTCCTACTTTAATGTGACACATCTCTCAAGTAAAGTGTAAAATGTTACGAAAATGGATGACTTCTTTTAAGTAATCTTGTGCAGTAGTAGTGCTTACCAAAAACCGCTGTTAGTAGTAGGGGGAATTTGTCTGCACAAGTTCCTGTTTTCCCGTCCCCTTTCTTCCCTTTTTTGCATGGGCAATCATAACCTCCTGGCTTGTTTATGCATGTCCCAGAGCAAGGATACAAATCAGGGTGCCCGCACTCATCGATGTCTGAGATCAAGAAGATAGATGTTGAACATGCAAAATTCAGAGTAACCACTCTAAATAAACATTTGCATGTATTGCTTCCATTTCTTTTTAATTCACATATTTGGTCTATCTTAAGTCAAACCTTCAACATTTTGACCAAGTTTGTAGAGGGAAAAAACCAACATTCACATACCAACAGATCATTATATCCACCATGGAATATATTTTTATGTTGTATTTATTTGACATTGTAGATGTTGATAGTTTTCAATATAGATTTTTTTTGAGGCAGGTTTTGATATAGATTTGGTCAAACTTTACTAAGTTTCACTTAAGACAAACATAATATGTGAAGTAAAAAGAAACCGAGGGAGTACACATTAGCATATGCATAACACTAGTTCAATGCTTTCTTGAAGTATATATACTATATAGTAGTAACAATGATGATGATGATTTATTATCACAAACTCAAATTCTTGTGTTTTCTCGTGCTTATAATTGTTGCATTTAGTTTTGGCACATAAAATTTGTTACAAAAGACTCGTGCGAGTAGTATAATAGCATATGTGTTTAATTTAATTTCTGCACATCAAATTTATTAACATATATATGTGTTTTGTTGTGATGTAGTCATGTATATGCCTGTTAATTGAAAAACTAGTGCGAGTAGTACATAGCTAGTACCTTTGCATCCACCGGTGATGTAAGGGTTACCCTCATAGTGCTGCAAGCATTTGCAGACAAAGCCAGGCCCCCTGGTTGCGTTGGCACAATTGCTGTCGGCGCTGGCGCACACGGGAGACGGCTGCCCTTCGGGCGGACATGACCCGCTCCGGATGGCGAAATCCAGCACGTACGGCACGCCCCTTGGGAGTATCTTGCGCTGCACCTCGTCGCCGTACAAGTCCGGCGTAGAGAAGTTGTACCACGAACTCTCCACCACCATGGCGTAGGAGCATGGGTTGGTCTCCCACAGGGTGTTGTTATAGGGCCCATCCACGTTGAGGTAGAATCTGTCGAGGGGAGCCGCTTCCGGGAAGGAGGCCTGGCAGCAGCCCCGCCGTGAGCAGGAGCCGTTGGTGGCGTCGTGCAGGTTGCCCCTGAGGTCCGACTCGCAGGTGAGGAGGTAGCTGTTTCCGACCTCCCCCCCAATGCTGCTGGAGACCGTAGCCTCGACGTTCCAGCCGACGCCGACCAGGACATTGCGCGTCATCGACAGGAGGAACGGCGACGGCCCCTCCCCCGTGATGCCGAGCGTGTCCACCAAATACGTAGCCTGTCTAGTTTTGACGAAGTCGTCAGCATTCGTGCTGCAGACGGATGCTACTGCGCCGTACACTTGCACCTCGCCCTTGGCGGATGATACGCCGACGAGCTCGAACGGCGCCACCGCCTCCGTGATGTTCATGTCCCGCACTCGACCAGTGATGTTCGCCGTGTAGATGTAGGAGTAGCGGGTCACAGTCTGGGATAAACCTGGGTAAGCAAGGAAGGCTCGAGGGGGGTGGAAGGAGTCGTTGCAGGCGACCTCGAAGCCCTCGAGGAAGCAGCCGGGCTTGGTGGCGAGGCCGAACGGGAACGGGAGGCTTATGTCGCCGCACTTGTCTGGGCAACCCGGAAGTGTGATCGGCTGCCCCTGCTTTTCAGCAGCGGCACCTAGGATCACCAACGGGGTCGCCGCCGCAAGGACGATTAGGAGAAGAGGCAACACCAGCTGGGTCTGGGAATGGTAGTGCCATGGCGTGCTCATGGTGCGTTTCTGTTCTGGTACTACACACCGTCCAAGCATAAGCTGAGCGGCTTGCACTGGCTAGGTCCGAGCCTTCAAGACCGTGGGTGTGTGTGGGTGATACAAACCATCTTCTGCTATGAACATATTTATAGCCGAGTTCACAATGTCAACATTTGTCACTTGAGCCCCCCGAAACCACTTCTCATGGGGTGAGTATTTAGCCAAAAACTACCACATTTCACGGAAACGTGACGAAAAACTACCACTCTACGATTTTGTGCGAAAAACTACCACTTTGACATTAATCCTTGACTAAAAACTACCATGTCTGTAAATCAACCGTTTCGTCCATTTTAAACGTGCTTAGGTCAACTTTACAAATGCAATCAGGTCCCTACAATTTTTTTAAAAGCGATCGGGTCCCTGTAAAATAAAATAAAAAGCAATCAGGCCATGCCCGCGAGCTCGTCAACGGCGGCGGCGGCAGCGGCAAGCAGAGGCATGCGGCAGTGGCGGCGCCGGCAAGCAGGAGCAACGGCAAGCAGCGGCGGTGGCGGAAGCAAGCACCGGACGGCAAGTAGCAGCAGCAGCAAACGGGGATCGCGCATAGCTAGCTAGCTCCGGCCGCCGCAGTGCGTGCGTGAGCTAGCCAGCTAGCTAGCTCTGGCTGCGTCCCCGTCGTGGTAGCTAGCTCCTGAGCTGGAACGCGCCCCTCCTCCCGGCCTTCCCCGGAGGAAGCTTGCCGCCGCCCTCCTCCCGGCCTCCTCGGCGCCGCTCCCGCTCCTGCGCCTGCGCCTCAACCTCCTCGCCGGCGACGCGCTCAACCAGGGCACCTTCGTGCTCCTCTCGGGCCCCGCGGCGGTCGTCTCCTCCCTCCTCTCCCTCCCCGCCCTCTCCCCCGACCTCGCGCGCGCCGCGCTCCAGGCCCTGGGCAACGCCGCGCTCGGCGGGGATCGGCACCGCGAGGCCGTCTGGGACGCGCTCTTCCCCGGGCCGCTGCGGGAGTTCGCGCGCGTCCGGGACGCCGGCGTCCTCGACCCGCTCTGCATGGTGCTCGACACCTGCTGCTCCGGCCGGCGACATGGAGCCGCAGGTGGAGGTCCGGCAGGTGGTCGTCCCCGGTGGAGGTCCGGCAGGTGGTCGCCGCCGACATGGAGCTATCAAGACTGTATTGCTTTTTTGCAAAAAATCTAGGGACCTGATTGTATTTTTAGCCCGCTTATATGTGGGTCCAGCTAGTCAGAAACGCGTTTAACAGAGCCAAATCGGACAATTTTCTGACATGGTAGTTTTTAGTCAAGGATTAATGCCAAAGTGGTAGTTTTTCGCACAAAATCGTAGAGTGGTAGTTTTTCGTGACGTTTCCGTGAAATGTGGTAGTTTTTGGCTAAATACTCTCATGGGGTTGACCGTAATTCCTATAAATAAAGGGTTGTCAGCAATGAGTAGGGAGTGCCAAATTGATTAGTGGTTATTTGAAAACCAAACCGAGACGAACACTCACGATTCACATGATCACGGATTTCAATTGAAAGAGCCGCTAGGGTCCTCTCACAACCACGGCGCGACCCAGCTCATCCTCGCATGAAAACCAAACTGACATGGACACAGTCGACCCACTCGAACATAGTCTTGAACTTCCTGATGCGGATATCAAAGAACCGTTCCATATTAGCTAGCTTGTCTCATCTCCCATCTCTTAACCCTAGTGTAATGAAAGGTGTTAACTTGATATAAATGAGGGATCAACATGTAAGTAATGTTACTATATATGTGTCTCTTGTAAGTAGGTATATACGTTGGGAAGTTCAATTTCTAGGGATTCTCAGTAGTAAATATATATATATATATATATATATATATATATATATATATATATATATATATATATATATATATATAGATGATGTATTGGAAAATATCAAAAGTTCATGTTTAATTTGCTTTTCTAAAGAGGTACTACCTCCGTCTTGGTTTATTGGCCCCCTTCGTATTTTGTGCCAAATTTTGAATTTAGATTTAACCAATAAAATGTTAATGCATGTCTAAAAAATAGCATCACTGAAAACTACATGCAAGTACGAATCCAAGGATATGATTTTTGGTCACATGTATTCATATTTTGTTAGTTAAGTTTATGGTCAAAATTTTACACAAATTACAAAGGAGGCCAATAAACCAGAACGGAGGTAGTACTTGATTTAAAAAAATGTGACACTCATCATAAGAATCATTTAGGAGGAGTTGATAGAAATTAACAAATTAACGGCAGAGTGCTTGAAAAAAATACATACTGACTGGCTGCCGAAGGCTTCCTGATGAAAATAATAATATCGTCTCTTTAACCCAAAGTTTAATAGTGTGGGAGTTAGCCACACTAACCAGTTATTCCCAAATACTCCCTCCGTCCCAAAATAAGTGACTCAACTTTGTACTAATTTTGTACTAAAGCTAGTACAAAGTTGAGTCACTTATTTTGGGATGGAGGGAGTATAAGTTACTCTTGTCGTTTGCTCTGAATAAACATCTAGTTTCATATCTCATAAACTCCCCCTTACACCTGGCGCAAACCTCAAACAGAGAATACTGGCGATGAATGGAGCGGAATCTTGGAAGTCTAAAGAAAAGCTATTGCCATGGGACTTAAAACTGACGATGTTTGCCGTTGGCACCTTAATTTATGCAACCACTTGCCGTTGTACAGAAAAACAGAACATACACTCCTGCTTCCTTCGTGTCACAACATAATACATCTTAGCAACAACACGCTTGCCAAGGAAACATATATGTAACAAGGGTGATAATATGTTGGTCCATGGACCTCCATGAAATTATCATATCTACGGCCGGACTTTGCAAATCCGCCCCCTCAAACGCCCGCGCCCACTCTGCATCCGAGTCTCTCATATTAGCCACACTGCATCTGAGTCTCTCATATTTCAACACTTAGATTCGTCCAAAGCATGACAAAGAAATCTTGCGTACTACATACTACGCACTACCCTAGCTAATATTCGTCATCGGAGATGTCCATGATGTCGGTGCCGGGCGTCGTCTGGACGGGCGCGTAGGAGGGCTCGGCTCATCCTCCTCTTGCTCAACCTCATCCAAGTAGGCGAACATCTCCGCCTCCTCCACGGCCTGCCACGCCTCAATCTCCTGCCGGCGACGGCGTCTGGCTTCCGCAGATGACTCTGGGCAGAGGGTATCGAGGATGGCCTGCTGCTCCGCCTGCAGATCCGCTTCGGTCCCCCACATCCTCCTCCGCCTCCTCGTCCTCGTCCTCCTCCAATTCCAACTCCTTCTCCGGATCCACTACATCCAGAGGTCGCCCTACGATGATCCGGGCTTCACGCCTTGCCTGGATCTGCTCAAGGAGCTCCAGCCGGCGCTCGGTCGTTAGAAATGGGTGGCTCCTCAACCGACGGCATGTGGGCATGGCTACTAAGCGGACGGGGAGTGGAAAGTGACGATGGCGGCGATGGAGGCGGACATGCGGAGGAAAATGCGGTTGGTAGGGTTTGGGTGCCGGTGGTTGACTTAAATAGCCGGGC
The DNA here is from genome assembly GCA_902687465.1 of Secale cereale. Taxonomy (NCBI): domain Eukaryota; kingdom Viridiplantae; phylum Streptophyta; class Magnoliopsida; order Poales; family Poaceae; genus Secale; species Secale cereale. Next base: position 816,026,849 of record LR738712.1, on the reverse strand, counting down.
TAGGCACTACGAGGCCCGTTAGAGCGGCGCCACACGGCCACCACGGTCCAACGAAGGAGACGAGCTTCGGACCGCCGGGTTTTCGGGCGATTCTGTCTGGGACCACGTTGTTAGTCTGACGTGGCGGACGTGCCCCGACGCCCCATATCTGCCCCATATTTGGGCCGGATATGAGGGGTGCCGGTCCGCCCGGGCGATTGAGGCCCTTTTGAGGCGCCCGTCTGGTCAGTGACCGGCGGGCCTTCCGGGCGTTTGAGGCCGGTTTGGGGCGCCCAACTTTAGATGCTCTTAGATTGTATATAGCATGTAGAATGTTTATTCTTCAATAGATAATGAAATCATATTAATAGCGTTAAAACGTGTTGTTTATGCTTCATAAATTGGCTTATGGAGCCGCTGGTACTCTTGTATGCATTTGGCTTGCTAATATTCAGATCTCTAATAAGCATGATAATATAAAAATAACTAAGATGCACTCACTTAACCCTAGTGTAATATGCAAAGATGTTTACTTGATATAGATGAGATTACTAACATTCAAGTGATGTTACTATGTGTCTCTTGTGTGTAGGTTCATACTTTGGGAGTTCAACTTCTACACATTCTCAATGGTAATATATAGATGATGTTTTGGACAATATTGAAAGTTCATGTTCAATTTGCTTTTTGAGAATAATATGAAGTGTGCCATCCACCCACTTCTCGCTCGCCATAAGAATTCTTTAGAGGCAGTTGAGAAAAATTAACAAGTCAACAACCGAGTGCCTTAAAGAAAAACGGAGTGCCTATGCAAGGCTGTCTGATTACTCTGATGGGATAATATCAACCCGTTAATGTTATCCCGAAGTTTAAATAGTGTGGGAGTCAGCCACATTAACCATCTATTCCCAAATATTAGTTATTCTTGTCGTTTGTTCAGAATAAGCATTTAATTTTATATCATTCTAAACTTATCCTTAAACCTGGCCCAAAGCTCAAACATAGAATACTTGTGATGATGAATGGAACATAATCTCTTTTTTTTTTTTTACAGGAAATGGAACAGAATCTTTGATGTCTAAAGAAGAGTAAGTGTGCGCCACGGGTAAAAACTAATGGTGTTTGTCAGTTGCACCTTAATCTACGTAACTACTTGCTGGTGTGCAGATATCAGAATAACAGAATTTATAGTCCTACTTGTTTAGCGTCCCAGATAATGCATCCTAGCAACAACTCGCATGCCAGGAAAGCATAGGCGTAGCAATCGAATGGTCCATGGACCAACATGAAGTTTGATTGCATACAACATGCATAAAGAAACTTTATTGTTTAATAAATAAACAAAATCATTATTTTGCGGATAAATGAAATCATATCACTAGGGTTAAAACAGGTTGTTTATGTCCCTTGGGGGACATCCGATAAAATAGGTTGTTGCTGGCTAAAATTCAGTTCTCTAATATGCTGATAATATAAAAATAGTTAAGACGATGCACTATATTTTGACATGAAGGGAGTACATATGTTATCCACATTAGATGAGTAGGAATGCAGGTAATTGTTGCTTAGGCTGGTCCCAATGCAAAGGAACTTTCAGCAGGAACTTTGGTCCAACTGAGCAAAGATTAGCATTAAAAAATTCTCCAATTAGCATTAAAAATATCCCGTACGCAGCCCTATGTTCCGGCCGGCCCACACGTGACCAATCAGCATTAAAATTTCTTGTATCTGGTGCAATGTTCCGGTAACCATGTAAGACTAGCCATAATGGGTAGTAACATAGAGTAGTAACATGCCCATGTTACTACTCTATGTTACTACCTCTATAGTGGGGAGTAACATATGTGTTGTAACATGGAAGACTTCATTTATTAGGCCATAGACTCATCTTACCTTGATATGTGTGATGTTACTCATACTAGTAGTAACTAGCTATGTTACCACATGCCTCTCTTTCTTCATTTATTGCTTGCCACATCATCTTTTTTATCTAGATATGTGTGATGTTACTACCTATGTTACTCCCACTATGAGTAGTCTAAGTTCCTCTAAAACTCTCTCTCTTCATTAAATCAATGCCACGTAGTATTTTTTGTTGAGTTGGACCCGAAGTTTCCGCTGAAGTTCCCTGCATTGGGGTCAGCCTTATTCTGTACGCTTCGGTTAATACAACAACAACAATCCAAACACACAAAGGAATACTCAAAACTTTACATCGAGATATGTGGGAAGCTGGATAAAAAACCATATCTTCCAACTGGCGTCAACAAAGGGAGCCAATACCTTCGACACATGATTTGAGCTGTCTGGCCGTTTCCAAAAAATAAAAACGGTTTGACCTGTCTGCATTAGGTGCTGTCGACATGTGGAGATAATAAGCTTGTTCCGCATATCAAGGCACTGCTCGCGGCCATCACTGACTGTACATCCAGTATGGCTAGATCGTGCACGGCAATCTTTCACACCACACATTTGTATAGACGTTTGCAAATCATGTCTAATATTTTTATCACAATATAGACGCAGATGCTCATACGTATACGCACGAACACTCACTCCTATAAATGCACGCACGCACACCCTACCTCTCCGTGCACTTTCAAGAGACTAAGTCGGCACATCATCTAAAAATTGATGAAGTCGACAGTAGATCCCTTCATAGTCAACGGGGACGTCTCCTCCCCCAGTGAATACACATCGCTGGAAAATAAATTCAGGAAAATACGAGCATCACTGTCAAGCCTAAGACTTGAACCTGGTGGACTGGGGATTACCACTGTCCTTCTAATCATCCAAGCACAAATTGGTTCGGCAAACCATGTCTAATTAATAACTTGTGAGGGCGTTTCCAACACCATCTTCTAAAATTGACTCACTATTTATCCATGGACACACCTGGACGCGTCGGCGGACACGGATAGGGGAGCTGCCATCCAATCATATCCATTGAACGTCCAGCCCTATTTTTCTTAAGTCCTCAGCACTCCATAATAACTATAGACAAGCCTAATTCTTCAAGTAGTGGAAATATTCAAACGCAACACTAGTTTTAATTTAAATATTACAATTAGAACATCAAGTTTTCAAATTTATCAAATTTGAATCCAACTTATGTTCTAGTTGTCCCTACATCTGCCCACAAATTCTCAATCATGTTATCTTAAGCCGCTCATGAGTTGCTTGATGCCGAACTATTGAGTCAATTGGACAAACTCTTCAAACGTAGCCAAATTCTGACCTGGAAGGTGGACATGATCACCTATGTTCTTAAAAAAATCTAGACCTGTAGCCGCTCCTTCACCCCCACCCTCCAGATTCATGTTGAGCATGATGGCTTCCCACAAGGTCTTTGGATCCCATGTTATTGCAGGTCCTCGCAAACTGCAAAACGGGCTTGGAGCACTCCAAATGCCTTCTTCATATCCTTTATAGCTCATTTTCCTGTCTTTGGGAAAAGTGAGCTCTTTGCTGATCAACTGGCTCAAAGATGGTCTCGATGTTGGTCGCACATGGAGGATAGATAACATCAACCAGATAGTAGCACATGTTGTACTCATGCCGATTGACTGTATAGTTTCGTGGATGAGCTTTTCCTTTGCCGAACCTAGCAAACAATGGAGACCACTGCAGCATGTTGATGTCATAGTGAGACCGGGTATGCCAAAGAAAGCATGCCAAATCCCGAGGTCTTATGATGTAATTGCTCCGAGAATGATTGTGGGCTTCCTAACATGGCCCTGATATTGCCCTTGTAGAGCATATGAGTAGTTGTTCCATCTCCAGTGCATGCAATCAAGGGATCCAAGCATACCTGGCCAATCTCTTGCTTGGGACATTGCCATGAGCCTTTCCGTGTCTGCGACATTTGGTTCTCCCAAGTATTGTTGCCCAAAGACCTTGACCATCGTAGTAGCTAACCTCACCATGGCAAATGCACATGTGCTTCCAGACATCCGCAGGTACTCGTCTCTCGAATCTATGGCCATGCCAAATGCAAGCATCCCTAATTCAGCCATGCACTTCTGGTAACTAGAGAAGCCATTTTTTCTAATGACATCCTCCTTCAAGTTGAAGTACTCATCATAGGCCCGGACACCATCGTAGAGGCAATCGAAAACATTTCTTGATATCTGAAAGCAGTGGCAAAAAATGTTAGCAAATAGGGCATTAGGGCTGAAGTAGTCGTTCACCAACGTCAAATGCCCCCATGCCCAATTCCGACTCAACAATCGATGTCCCTTTATTGATCCATTGAAATTTAGGACATGCTCATCCTCAATCTCCATGTCTGCTAGACCTCCCGCATTATCGTCGTTTCATCCTCATATTCGTCATCCTCATCCGATGAGGACGACTCTATGAAGTTGTTGTAGAAGTAATCCTTATTGGAATCCATCTCGCTTGCTTCAAAATAAAGAAAATATTGTAAACAACTTTGCTATGGTATTTGGACAAACACTTGTCGGGTCCATTGTCCGCCGTGGAAGGCAACTGAAGGGAAAAGGGTACCTGGGCAGTGGATGGATGAGGGGGGAAACCAAAGGGTACCTGCGCAGTGGATGGATGACGGGGGAAACGACGTCAGATGCAAAGCTAGCCTGTTGCCCGGGTGGAGCAGCGGAGGTCCGGCATGGTCTGTGCGAGAGGTTGGGGTTGTAGAGCGATGACGTTGAGTTGTGAGGGAGCGGATACACGGCCAAAGGAGGAACAAGGTGAGAAAGACACGAGCTCTAGGTGGGGTTGGGTTGGGCTGGGGTTGTCGGAGTCCTACATGGTGGAGGTTCAGACTCCCGCAAACTTTGTCTTCATTTGCATCCGATTTGCAAAAGTTTGGACATGCAGGCGCATCCACAGACATCTAGGGCGCCATGTTGGATGGCAAAAAAAAAATCTGGACGGGACGAACGTTTGCGAGAGTTATTGGGCACGACGTTGAAGATGCCCTAACATAAGAAATATATTAGGACTTTGCAAAATATTAGGAATGCCCCGATGATGCCGGGAGTGCACCAGAAATACCCTGGAAGGTCCCAGAAGGTAGCAGAAGGCCCTCGAACCTTCTGGCAAGATCCATAATTTTCTAGAAAATTTGAACATTCATGTAGGCTATGATATCCTAGTTTCCACATGTGCCCATGGATGTCTCTATGCATCACTTGCGCTTTGAGTCACACACCAACACGCTTCACGAAGCTCACTGTTGCATGTCATCTCAGGTCACCAATGTGAGCAACCTCCGCTCATCGTCTATCCTCGCACAAACTTGCAGGAGGTGGATAACCGCCTCCACCACTACCCTATATGTGCGCTATCTTCGTGTTGACATGCTAGCCAACGTTTAGTAGTCTTAAGCTCCCCGAGGTCGATGCGCTCACCGACCTCTAGCAGTCCTAAGCTCCCCACCAATGAGGCTCAATGATACGTCTTTAACGTATCTATAATTTTTGAAGTTATATTAACATCAATTATATATGGTTTTGGTTCACTTTTATATTTGTCCTCTTGAAGGTCCCGGTCGAGGCATGTGATCTAGGCAGCATCATTGCCCTTAGAGGTTGTCAGTGCATCACATTCCATGATGCGCTTTGAGAGGTCCTCCTCGATTGTAGCCACCTTTGATTGAGCGTCTTTGATCTTCTGCTCCTTGCAGAGCACATCGTCCTTCTCTTCCATCTTCTCCTTTAGAGCACGCGCCTGGACACGAGCCTTGTCAAGCTCAGCTTGTAGGGTAGCCATACGCCGAGCCACGTCTACATAAAAAAGAGATTGGCATGAGAACATAAACCCCAAGGAAATGTAATGCGAGCAAACGCACGCTAGTTACTTACCATGTGCCGCCTCGACACCCCCCTTGAGCTGCTGGACCTCCAGCTCGACTTGATTAAGTTTGCTTATGGTCTCCTCCAATTCATATGTGGTCTTCTGGAGGCTGGAACTGGTGCCCTACACAACGCAAATAACAGGTATAAAATGACCTCACAAAAGTAGCTCCCAGCCAAGGTGATTCGATCCTCATGTCGATTTCTCAAAAGCCAACATGAGTCTCGGGGGCTACTGTGTATTCATGCTTTCTCACATTAAGGTACTTCCAGAGGCGACATGGCTCGATCCTCATGTTGGTTATTTGCAACAAACCGTCACGAGTCTTGGGGGCTATTGGATACAATGTTATAAGTTATTCTTGCCAAAAGATTTTGGCATCAAACTTTACACTACTGTAGGAATGCCTAGCAGTGGCGGGTGCAAAAACCCTAGCAGTGCCAGGCTAGGCTCCCAGGGGTGCCCGCCACCGATCTGCCACCATCGCTATAACCGCTTCGCTGATGGCGCCCCCCCGCTACTGGTAGAGAGTCTGCAGTGGAGGGTGCGCAGCTCTGCCCGCCAGTGATTATAGATAAAGCAGTGGCAGGTGTATTTCAGCGCCTGCCACTAAAAGCTTTGTCATACATATTTAAAAATTGTGCAGCCACAACAACATATTTGCTGCCATGGTTGCTTTTTGCATGAATGTAAGATTATAATTTGCAATACACCGTGATAAGAAATTATGATACATATTGTAGGATATGTTAAACCACCAACTAATTGTCATCCAACAATAATATTAGTACAACATAAAGCAATAAACATATATATGTTTAACAACTCTCTACTGTTTAATGCTTACATGGTTCAATAAAATAACTACATACAACATATACGTTCAATAAAGTGCTATAGCTAGTCCCAGAAAGCATTACTTATATATACACTACTAGGGAAGGGCATATAGGTCAACCCCAATGAGTGGCCGGTGAGGTGGAGCACACGCCCCTGTTATTTTTCAAAAATATCTGTCGTGGGTGACAGAGAGCGCCTACCACAGCTAGACGCAGATCAGTGGCGGGCACTGATTTGTGCCCGTCATAGGTAGACCCTTCCAAATAAGCCCTCCGGCTCGACAATGCAGTGGCAAGCAACTCCACGTTACCCACCACTGATCCTCCACTAGTTGTGGCGGGTGACATGGCGCCCGCCACAACTATAGATGAGCAAACCGCGCCAACCCCATCCAAATTTTGATGATATTTGCGGTGGCGGGCACACCTGTACGCCTGCCACAGCTATTGATGCTTCGCGCGCCAGCCGAACCGTCGCACATGTATTTTTCGGTTCCGGACCACTCGCTCAGTCCTCACTTAGTCAGTTTCTCCTGAAGGAAATATGCCCTAGAGGCAATAACAAAGATGTTATTTGTATTTCCTTATATCATGATAAATGTCTTTTATTCATGCTAGAATTGTATTAACCATAAACTTGATACATGTGTGAATACATAGACAAAATAGTATGTCCCTAGTATGCCTCTACTAGACTAGCCCATTGATCAAAGATGGCTATGTTTCCTAGCCATAGACATGAGTTGTCATTTGATCAACGGGATCACATCATTAGGAGAATGATGTGATGGACTAGACCCATCCGTTAGCATAGCATTATGATCGTTTAGTTTTACTGCTATTGCTTTCTTCATGACTTATACATGTTCCTATGACTATGAGATTATGCAACTCCCGAATACTGTAGGAACACCTTGTGTGCTATCAAACGTCACAACGTAACTGGGTGATCATAAAGATGCTCTACAGGTGTCTCCGAAAGTATTCGTCATGTTGGCATAGATCAAGACTAGGATTTGTCACTCCGAGTGTCGGAGAGGTATCTCTGGGCCCTCTCGGTAACACACATCATAATAAGCGTTGCAAGCAAAAGACTAATGAGTTAGTCACGAGATGATGTATTACGGAACGAGTAAAGGGACTTGCCGGTAACGAGATTGAACTAGGTATAGAGATACCGACGATTGAATCTCGGGCAAGTAACATACCGATGACAAAAGGAACAAACGTATGTTGTTATGCGGTTTGACCGATAAAGATCTTCATAGAATATGTAGGAGCCAATATGAACATCCAGGTTCCGTTATTGTTTATTGACCGGAGATGAGTCTCGGTCATGTCTACATAGTTCTCGAACCCGTAGGGTCCGCACGCTTAACGTTTGATGACGATCGGTATTATGAGTTTATGAGTTTTGATGTACCGAAGGTAGTTCGGAGTCCCGGATGAGATCACGGACATGACGAGGAGTCTCGGAATTTCCGAGACGTAAAGATTGATATATTGGATGACTATATTCGGACACCGGAAGTGTTCTGGAAAGTTTCGGAATTTACCGGAGTGCCGGAGGAGTTACGGGAACCCCCCGGGGGAATGATGGGCCCTAGTGGGCCATAGGGGAGAGAGAGGGCAGCAGCCAGGAGGTGGCGCGCCCCCTCCCTAGGGGTAGTCCGAATAGGACTAGGGGAGGGGGCGCGGCCCCTCTTTCCCTCTCCCTCTCCCTCTCTTTCCTTCCCCCTCTCCTTCTTGGTGGACTCCTACTAGGAATAGGATTGTAATCCTATTCCTAGTAGCATTGCTTCCCTAGCCGCACCATAGAGGGCCGGCTGGCCTCCCCCCTTGCTCCTTTATATACGGGGGCAGGGAGGCACCCAAAGACACACAAGTTGAATTGTTTTAGCCGTTGATGACCCACAACCATAAGGGATCTATTGCAGCGTTTTCGATAAGTAAGAGTGTCGAACCCAACGAGGAGCAGAAGGTATTGATAAGCGATTCTGAGCAAGGAATTACTGCAAGCACTGAAAGATAACTTTTTAGGGGTTTTCTTGATATAAGCAACAGGAAAGTAAAAGCAAGCAAAGTAAAAGGCACTGAAGAGTAACAAGTGGCCCAATCCTTTCTGAGCAAAGGAGAGGCCTAGCAACTGAACTTATAAAGGCTAAAATGTTCTTGAGGACACACGTGAGTGGTAGTCATGTGCTTTCGCCATATTTCGTATCGGTACTATGTTATGTGTTGATAAGTGTTGAGTGGGTGGATCTATGCTAGTACACTCTCTAGACTAAGATGAGTGCACTCTTATGATTAAACACCTTGCAAGCATCCGCAAATACAAGATATTATTTAAGGCAAAAGCCTAACCATAGCAATACGATCGATGATCCATCGTTCCCTTGTGCAAAAGCGTGCGAACTGGGGTTCAGGTTTCTATCACTCCGGCAACCCACCGTAAGCATTATTTGCACACAATGTATTCCCCTAGGTCCTTAGTAAGGCGAAGTGTTGAGTGTTCGACTCACACAACACCACTAGTAGAATAACAACACAACTTAAGTATCAAACAACACATATTACTTCAACAGCATATGACTACTAACAACAAGACTTTTCCCATGTCCTCAAGAACTAAGGTAACTACTCACAAGACATAAAAGAGATCATGATCAGTGGAGATAAATGGATGATAAACAATCTGGACATAATAATATTTCTCCAACAAAACTCAATAGCATTCACCACAAAGTAGTAATCAACACCGATGGAGTAGAGAGGGTAGATAGTACGGGTTACAACAGAAGTTGCAATTGTGAGATGAGATTTGGATGAAGATGGAGATGGTGCTGATGTTGGGGATGATGTTGATGATGATCTCGATGATGCCCGTGACGATGGTGATGACGATGGCGATGATCTCCCCTTCCGGGAGGTGATCTCCCCGGCGGAATCTGCCCGCCGGAGATGGCTTTTTCTTCTTTGTAGGTTTCCGCCACGGAGCGGCGGCGGAACTCCGTCAAAACTCTTCTTTTTAAGGTTTTCGGATAACGAGCAGTATATAGGCAAAAGGGGGCAGCCGGAGGTGGGCCAGGGGCTCCAGGCGCCCCCCCGGCGCGGCCAGGGAGGGGCCCGCGCCAGGTGGCCGCCTGGGCACCCTGTGGCCCCCCTCTGGGTGCCCTTTTGCGTGCCTTCATGATCCGTCTGGAAAATACCCTCCGTCGATTTTCAGGTAATTTGGAGGTATTCTTCTTCAGCAACTCAGCGTCCACTTTTTACCGCTGAATCCTGCGTCTGCTGCTTCGGCATCGGAAAGTTGCAAACTGTGTAAAATAAGCCAAAACAACATAAGAACATCATCGTAATGTGAAATATATCAATGAATAAGGATGAATTATGATACAAAATATTGATGCATTTTGGACATATCAACACCCCCAAGCTTAGACCTCGCTTGTCCCCAAGCGAATACTGAGCTCGGTAAACCTGTCCACAAGTTCAGAGAGTGAAGTGTCGATAAATAGAATACGGACAAGAAGCATCACAGTTTCTTCACCAACTCAAATATCCTCAACAGCAATCTTCAACTCATAAGGTCCTTATAAAAGAGTGGTAACACTTATATTCGGAAGTAGGGCTAAGGAAACTCATCAAATCATGGCAAACATGTCCTTTGGTCAAAGAACAACTAATAGCTTTTACTCTTGCTCTTTCTCTTTATGTTTTGATGAGATTAATTGAAGGTTTTGAAAGAACATGTTATTAGGCAAGAAGTGAAAGTGTTAACACAAAGGAAGATGTTTGCCTTAGCTGGGCTTGACAAACAACTTACTTATCAAATGATAATGTCAACAAGGATATGATATGGCAAATCTTAATGCAACTTTATATGAATGAATCCTCGTCAACATCAACTGTCTGCTCTCTTTAAGAATAGAAGGAAGTAGGAATAACTGACTCAACCTAAAACTAAGAGATAGGCCCCGCTCTAAGGAAGTAGGGAAAACTCATGTGCTATCCTTAAATCAAACAGAACGAAAACTAGTTTTGAGAGGTGCATGATTTGTCAACGAATGCTAATAGATAACTGAATTACTTCTCAAGCTGGGCAAGTTTCGAGGAACGGCTCCCGTACGGGGACGATCACATCCCCTTAATCTCCTTTGTTTATCACTGCCAAAAGTTTTCTGATTTCTCATGAACAAAGCGTGAAGGAGGGTTTGTTTGTTGTATTATCTTTTATGAGCCGGGCGCACTCATGCCAGTTCCTTCTCGTATTAGGGGTTTGCAGATTAGACATGCAATCCCGGGGTAAAACTTGTCCAACTTAGAAAGATCATGAATTAACTATTACTTCCTCATGAGCTAAAACAGGGGCACAAAATAGAAGATTTTGAACATTTAAGGATAACACATAAATTCTATACTTTAGGAGGTGGTAGTGGAATACCACGAATAGGAAGGTATGGTGGACTCATATGGAAGGTATTGGTTTTAAGGGTATGGATGCACAAGCAGAATTCCGCTTAGTACAGAGTTTAGGCTAGCAAAGGCTTTGAGAGAACAGACAATTGATGATGACTAAGATGCAAAGCAATATAAAGCATAAACATTAAAATAAGCATAACACATCAAGTTGTCTTCCTTGTCAGCATAACACTTCAAGCATAATAACATAAAGGTTTTGGCTATGTCGATACTTTAAGAAAATCATGCTTGTTGTTATGACCAAAGCTATGTTTGCCAAGATTAAATAAAGTTTTCACAACCATACCTGATATAAGGTCAATACTCCCCATAAGAATCATCATATCAGGTCGATTGCGTGAAGAGAATTCCGAGTGCAGCAAAGGAACCAATAGACTTCTCATTAATATTCCATCATAGACGACTCCACACTCACAGATACAATCTCTCCACCGAAGGAGTGATAGACCTCAATGCACACACCTATTTCATATAATAACCTCCCTAGACATGATACGACTCTACTCGACTCTAAAAGACAAAAGATAAAGATAAAGATACCGGGCACTCCCCCAAGCTTGGAACAAGCCAAGGGAATGCCATTACCCAAGGAGATTTCACTCCTCATTCTTGTTGACATTGATCACGTAGTCCTCAGGGAAGCGCTTCCATGGAAGGGGTTCTCCAGTTTCATATGAGAAGTTTGTCTCCTGAATCCTGCATGCAGTACCCATACCCATGCGCATAAACCTTAGTTCATACTCACAGTTCTGGTGATGTAGATCACAAATTTGCCCTTGGAGTTCTTCAATTCTTTCTTCAGATGCGGTGATGCTTTTCCACATCTCCTTCATCTCCTTCAGGAAGTAGGTCTTCAGCTCGTTGATGATGTCAAAGTTAGCTTCAACACCACGCTCGATCATCTTCTTGTACTTGAAGACTTCTTGCTCCACTTCTTTTAGCCTGGCCTGGATGCTCCCCTCCTTGATAGGTTCCTTCAGATCTTCTTGATGGAGGACACCGTCCTCCATCCAAACAACCTGAGGGTGCTTCTTCACCTCAGCGAGGTAAGGGTTGATGACGTTGACGACGAACTTGTCCTTGGGGGAATTTGGAGAAGCCATGGCACCTAGGTCCAGCTGAAAGATTCCCTGGCAGAAACAGATCGAAAAGAAAACACACGAAATCGCGAGATACGTTGCCGGAACAATCCGGGCAAAATATAGCAAAAATTTATGCATAGAAAGGAAGGGAACAGGCTAAAGCGGGGTCGGAGACGGACTCCCGGGTGCCCAGGCGGCCTCCCGGCGCGGCCAGGAGGTAGGGCGCTGCTAGGCTTCTCGCCCCTCGTTGGTTACCCCAAGTGGAAGGTGTGAGATGTAGTGTTGCGGAAGTTTTTCCCTTGGCAAAGATACCAAGGATCGAATCCCCAGAGACTCCTAGGTTCAACAAGAAGGTGTCAACTGCTAACGGCGCCAGATATTAGCAATCAACGTGGACCTGCACACAGATACAAATAACTTTGCTCCCAACGAGTACAGAGAGGTTGTCAATCCCTCCGGCCTTGTAGTTCACAAAGGATTAAACGCAAATGATAGTAGTGATAGATAATGTTTGCAATAGGAAATAATAACGAAAAGTAAATAGCGGATGTGATCAATGATGGTAATATGGACCGGAGTCTCATGATGTTCACTAGTGATGTCTCTCTCCCAAAAGACGATAAAACAGCTATATGAGGTAAACGAATTACAGCTGGGCAATTGACAGGACCACAAACGCAACCCAATGCTGACTACATTGCAAGAAAGGTTGAGGGTCAAAGCATGGGCGGTACGCCAAAGTAAGTAGACCGAAATCCATCAATATCTACTACTAATCATCCACCTTGAGATATCTATCTAGAACATCTCGCTGGTATTAAGTTGCGAGTCCCACCCATAGTGTAAACTCGAAGCAACAGACAACTGCATTAAAAGAACTTTGCGTAAAGTAAACAATCCTTGCACCCGCGGGCACAAGCACCGTTTTGGCAAACTAGTCATCGAGGGCATGAACCCACAATCAAGCATAACGTTTCCTCTTGGAGTCACTACCTACTACTTGGCCAAAGCAATAAATAACAACGGAGAACATGCAAGAATTACTTACGAACATAAATATAAAAGAGGTAGATCAAATATATTACTCAAGCACAATCTGAACATAATCTCATAATCCATCGGATCCCAGCAAACTCATCATAGCAACAACATAAGGTTTACATATGTGCCTCGATCATGTAGGGCAACTCACGAGGACTAATTAGTGAAGCACAAGAACGGGAGGAGAACATCACATAGCTACTGGTCATGGACTCATGGTCTAAGGGAGACTACTCACAACTCATCCGGGAGGCGTCCATGGTGGTGGAGAGGCTCCCGGTGGTGATCCTCCCCTCCGGCAGGGTGCCGGGAAGGGTTCTCCTGGTGCTCCCGATCTTGGAAGCGGCGGCGGCGGCAGAACAGAGATGGGATCGCGAAAAGAGTTCCTGTCTCGAGGGTTTCGGGAGACGCTTTAAATATATGCCAAAGGGGGGCATCGGAGGAGCCTCGGGGGGCCCAGGCGCCCCCCCGGCGCGGCCCGGGGGGGGGGGGCGCCGCCAGGGCGCCTGGAGCCCTGGTGGCCCCCCCGGCTGTCCTTCGGACGCACGGTAGTTTCTGGAACGCTGATTTTTTATATAATTTTTCTGGATTTTTCCTGGCAGTTCTCGTAATGTGAAAACCTGAAATACAAAAACAGCCGAAAACAGAAACTGGCACTGGGGTGCACTGAGTTAATAGGTTAGTCCAAATATGATCAAAAGTGTATGTAAGTGTATAAATAACATAGCAATATCACCCAAAAGAGGCATGGAGCAAGCAGAAATTATAGATACGTTTTGGACGTATCAGGTGCGCCAGGGGGGCGCCTGGGCCCCCTGGGGCTTGTCTCCGGCTCCACTTAGGCTTATAATTTTACTAATTTTGCAAAAACTCATAATATGGAACTTTTATGGCGGTTCGCGATGTTTCCTTACCGTAATACATACCTTTTCTTTATTCTGCTTCTGCTGGTGTCTGAAACAGGGATGCAACATGTTCTTCGTGAGTTGTTGTGTATATCATATTCACATCAACATTGACAGGGTCTCCTGCTATGTAATGCTTAAGTCTTTGCCCATTCACAACTTGAGGTTTGGTGCCTTCAAAATTGTTAATCTTAATTGCACCAGACCGATAGACTTCTTCAATATGAAATGGCCCTTCCCACCTGGAAAGTAGTTTGCCTGGAGAAAACCTGAAACGGGATCGAAACAACAAAACTTTATCACCAACATTTAATTCACGTTTCAGAATCCTCCTATCATGCCACTTCTTTACCTTTTCCTTGAACATTTTAGCGCTCTCGTAAGCTTCACTTCTCCACTCATCTAGAGAAGTCAAGTTCATGAGACGCTTCTCACTAGCTAACTTTGGGTCAGCATTAAGCTCTCTAACAGCCCAGAAAGCTTTGTGCTCTAATTCTAATGGCAAATGGCAAGCCTTGCCATACACCATCTTATAGGGGGACATGCCCATGGGGTTTTTGTAAGCAGTTCTATAGGCCCACAAAGCATCTCCTAACTTATTTGACCAGTCCTTTCTATTTCTGTTTACTGTTTTCTGCAAGATCAACTTAATCTCTCTATTGGTGAGCTCAACTTGACCACTAGTTTGAGGATGGTACGGTGAAGCAATTCTATGATTGACATCGTACTTGGCTAAAGCTTTTCTAAAAGCTCCATGCGTGAAGTGTGATCCTCCATCAATCATGAGATACCTAGGTACACCAAACCTAGGAAAAATCACATCTTTGAGCATTTTCAAAGATGTCTTGTGATCAGCACTTTCAGTGGGGATTGCTTCAACCCACTTGGTCACATAATCAACAGCTACTAAAATGTGAGTGTACTTGTGTGAAGAAGGAAAAGGACCCATAAAATCAAAACCCCAGCAATCAAAAGGTTCAATCACTAGTGAGTAATTCATAGGCATCTCATTCCTTCTACTAATGTTACCAACTCTCTGACATTTATCACAGGCTAAAACATAATTTCTAGCATCCTTAAAGAGAGTAGGCCAATAAAAACCTGATTGAAGAACCTTATGTGCGGTCCTCTCACTGGCATGATGTCCTCCATAGGGACTATCATGACACTGTCTGAGAATGTCCTTCTGCTCATGTTCCGGTATGCATCTTCTCACGATCCCGTCGGGACCTTCTTTGAAAAGATGTGGGTCATCCCAAAAGTAGTGCCTCAAATCATGAAAGAACTTCTTCCTTTGCTGAAATGTTAAACCTGGAGGCAAATACTTTGCAACGATGAAATTAGCATAATCTGCAAACCAAGGATCGGAAAGAGATTGTACTTTTACAACGGCAAGTTGCTTGTTTGGAAAGCTATCGTTGACTGGGATGGGATCATGCGGTATATCTTCCATCCTTGAAAGATTGTCCACCACCGGATTGTCTTCTCCTTTCCTATCAACAATCTGCAAATCAAATTCTTGAAGAAGGAGTACCCATCTGATAAGCCTTGGTTTGGCATCCTTCTTTGTCATCAGGTACTTAATGGCAGCATGGTCAGTATGAATAATAACTTTGGAATCAACAATATACTTCCTAAACTTATCACAAGCAAACACTACAACTAAGAATTCTTTCTCAGTAGTAGCATAATTCTTTTGAGCACTATCAAGGGTTTTACTAGCATAATGTATAACATTCAATTTCTTACCAATTCTTTGTCCTAAAACAGCTCCAACAGCAAAATCACTATACTATAGGAGCGGTTATTAAGGCTTTCTTAAGAACTTCAAAAGCTTCCTTACAATCTTCATCAAATACAAAAGGAACGTCCTTCTGGAGGAGATTAGTGAGGGGCCTCGAAGTCTTAGAAAAGTTCTTAATAAATCTTCTATAGAAACCAGCATGACCAAGAAAACTGCGAATACCTTTGATGTCCCTTGGATAGGGCATTCTCTCAATTGCTTCGATCTTGGCCTTGTCCACCTCAATTCCCCTTTCGGAAATATTGTGACCAAGAACAATTCCTTCGTTAACCATGAAGTGGCACTTCTCCCAGTTGAGTACCAAATTTGTCTCCTCACATCTCTGCAAAACTTTATTAAGGTTGTGGAGACAATGGTCAAAGGAAGTTCCATAGACGGAGAAATCGTCCATGAAGACTTCCACAATCTCCTCACAGAAACTATGAAAGATAGCAGACATACACCTTTGAAAAGTAGCAGGGGCATTACATAAACCAAAAGGCATACGCATGTAAGCATAAGTACCAAAGGGACAAGTAAAAGTGGTCTTCTCTTGATCATCAGTGTTAACATGAATTTGAGAGAAACCAGAATAACCATCGAGATAACAAAAGTGGGTATTTTTGGATAACCTTTCAAGCATTTGGTCGATGAACGGCAACGGGTAGTGATCCTTCCTGGTTGCCTTGTTCAGCTTCCTGTAATCAATACACATTCTATATCCAATAATAATTCTCTGAGGTATTAGTTCATTCTTATCATTAGGAACCATAGTTGTACCTCCTTTCTTAGGAACACAATGTACCGGGCTTACCCACTTACTATCATCTATAGGGTAGATAATACCTGCGGCTAGAAGCTTGAGAATCTCAGTTCTTACAACATCCATCATCTTCGGGTTCAACCGTCGTTGATGATCAACAACTGGTTTAGCATCAGGCTCAAGGTTGATAGTATGTTGACAAATAGATGGACTAATCCCCTTAAGGTCATCAAGGGTATAGCCAATTGCACCTCGGTGTTTACGAAGTACTTCCAATAGTCGCTCTTCTTCATATCCTGAAAGGTTAGAGTTGATAATAACAGGATATACTTTCTTTTCATCTAAATAAGCATACTTGAGCATATCGGGAAGAGGTTTAAGGTCGAACACCGGGTCTTCTTTTGGTTTTGATAAAATTCCCAAAGGTTCAACCGGAAGGTTGTGCTTCAGGATAGCAGGTTGTCTCAAGAATATTTCATCTAGTTCATTTCTTTCCTGCATATGCAAATCATTCTCGTGGTCCTCCATATATTGCTGCAAAGGATCATTAGGTGGAATAGCAATAGAAGCAATACTTTCAATAATTTTATCATCACTAGGTAAATCGGTACCACGAGGCTGCTTAGAGAACTTAGAAAAATTAAATTCATATGGCTCACCATCGAATTCAACAGAAACTTTGCCTTTCTTGCAATCTATTATAGCTCCACAAGTTCTAAGAAAAGGTCTACAAAAAATAATAGGACAAAAATTGTCCCTCTCTGAACCAAGTACTAGAAAGTCGGTAGGGTATTTTACCTTTCCACATAGGACTTCAACGTCCCTCACAATTCCGATAGGAGAAATAGTTGTTCTGTTTGCAAGATGAATGGTAACATCAACTCCTTCAAGTTCACAAGGGGAAATCTCACCGATGATCTCTTCATAAAGTGAATAGGGGATAGCACTAGCACTCGATCCCAAATCGCATAGCCCATAATAATTGTGATCTCCTATTTTAACAGATACTACTGGAGTACCTGAAACTGGGCCTTTATTCTTGGCTGTGACAAGGTTAGTGGAAACAGCACAAAAATTTACATTGGAATCCAAAACATCATTAGTAACAAGGTCTTTAACCAATGCAACTTGAGGATCGACCTTGATCTGGTCCTCAGGCTCATCAATTCTTCTCTCACTTTTATTTATTACGCCTGTCACAAGGGAGTGCTCCCTTATCCTTGCGGGAAAAGGAGGCTTTTCATATATAACCGCAGACAAAATAGGGTCAGCAACATGAATATCAACAGGTAGCTCTTTGAAAGGTTCATGATGCTGGTCTCTCTTCTTTTTAAAAGAATCAACGTGAGAGGCAAAATCCTTACAGAAATCTATCATTAGATGGGAATCAAGACCAATCTTAGAGCAAAAAGTATTGATGTAATCAGTTTTCACATAGCTCTCAATATAATCATGCTCACAATTTATAGTGGGTTCAATACCTTTATAGATTTCCCAATCTTCGGTATTCCTCTGGATCCTTTCAATGAGATCCCACCTTTCTTCAACACTCTTCGTCTGAAATACCCCACTAGAGGAGGCATCCAACATCTCCTTATCCTGACGAGAAAGCCTGGCATAAAAATTTGTAAGCATAATTTCCTTGGGGAGCTCATGAATAGGACATTTGAGCATTAGGGACTTCAATCTCCCCCAAGCTTGAGCAATGCTTTCTCCGTCACGAGACCTAAAGTTATAGATATAGTTCCTGTCTCGATGAATTTCATGAAGAGGATAAAACTTGGTATAAAAGAGAGACGTAAGCTCTTGCCAATCAAGCAAGTGTGAGTTATCGAGAAGCTTATACCAATCTGAAGATAAAAGCGATACGGAGAACAATTTCCTCATGACAAACTCCATTGATACACCTGCAAGCTTAAATAATGAACATAGTTGCGACAGATATAGCAAGTGTTCACCGGGATGTCTCTCTCCTGCATAACGATTAGCCAAAACATAATCGATAATACCAGCTAGTATTTTATAGGGCACAATTTCAGTAGGGGGAGGAGCAACCACGACAGGTGTGGGGCGTCTTCCCACAAGCAACGATCCAATAGCAAGGTTGTCCATAAGGACAGAGAGCAGCAACAGCAAAATAAAAACAGAAATATAAAAACTTCCTTACCAGTTTCATTTTACCAATAGCACTACACTCCCCGGCAACGGCGCCAGAAAACGGTACTTGATGACCCACAACCGTAAGGGATCTATTGCAGCGTTTTCGATAAGTAAGAGTGTCGAACCCAACGAGGAGCAGAAGGTATTGATAAGCGATTCTGAGCAAGGAATTACTGCAAGCACTGAAAGATAACTTTTTAGGGGTTTTCTTGATATAAGCAACAGGAAAGTAAAAGCAAGCAAAGTAAAAGGCATTGAAGAGTAACAAGTGGCCCAATCCTTTCTGAGCAAAGGAGAGGCCTAGCAACTGAACTTATAAAGGATAAAATGTTCTTGAGGACACACGGGAGTGGTAGTCATGTGCTTTCGCCATATTCCGTATCCGTACTATGTTATGTGTTGATAAGTGTTGAGTGGGTGGATCTATGCTAGTACACTCTCTAGACTAAGATGAGTGCACTCTTATGATTAAACACCTTGCAAGCACCCGCAAATACAAGATAGTATTTAAGGCAAAAGCCTAACCATAGCAATACGATCGATGATCCATCGTTCCCTTGTGCAAAAGCGTGCGAACTGGGGTTCAGGTTTCTGTCACTCCGGCAACCCACTGTAAGCATTCTTTGTACACAATGTATTCCCCTAGGTCCTTAGTAAGGCGAAGTGTTGAGTGTTCGACTCACACAACACCACTAGTAGAATAACAACACAACTTAAGTATCAAACAACACATATTACTTCAACAGCATATGACTACTAACAACAAGACTTTTCCCATGTCCTCAAGAACTAAGGTAACTACTCACAAGACATAAAAGAGATCATGATCAGTGGAGATAAATGGATGATAAACAATCTAGACATAATAATATTTCTCCAACAAAACTCAATAGCATTCACCACAAAGTAGTAATCAACATCGATGGAGTAGAGAGGGTAGATAGTACGGGTTACAACACAAGTTGCAATTGTGAGATGAGATTTGGATGAAGATGGAGATGGTGCTGATGTTGGGGATGATGTTGATGATGATCTCGATGATGCCCGTGACGATGGTGATGATGATGGCGATGATCTCCCCTTCCGGGAGGTGATCTCCCCGGCGGAATCTGCCCGCCGGAGATGGCTTTTTCTTCTCTGTAGGTTTCCGCCACGGAGCGGCGGCGGAACTCTGTTAAAACTCTTCTTTTTAGGGTTTTCGGATAACGAGGAGTATATAGGCAAAAGGGGGCAGCCGGAGGTGGGCCAGGGGCTCCAGGCGCCCCCCCCCCCCCGGCGCGGCCAGGGAGGGGCCCGCGCCAGGTGGCCGCCTGGGCATCCTGTGGCCCCCCTCTGGTTGCCCTTTTGCGTGCCTTCGTGATCCGTATGGAAAATACCCTCCGTCGATTTTCAGGTAATTTGGAGGTATTCTTCTTCAGCAACTCAGCGTCCACTTTTTACCGCTGAATCCTGCGTCTGCTGCTTCGGCACCGGAAAGTTGCAAACTGTGTAAAATAAGCCAAAACAACATAAGAACATCATCGTAATGTGAAATATATCAATGAATAAGGATGAATTATGATACAAAATAGTGATGCATTTTGGACGTATCAGCCGTGTGCGGTGCCCCCCTCCACAGAAACACACCTCGGTCATACCGTTGCAGTGCTTAGGCGAAGCCCTGCGCCGGTAGATACATCATATCCGTCACCACGCCGTAGTGCTGACGAAACTCTCCCGTGAAGCTCAACTGGATCAAGAGCTTGTGGGATGTCATCAAGCTGAACGTGTGCTGAACGCGGAGGTGCCGTACGTTCGGTGCTTGATCGGTTGAATCGCGAAGAAGTTCGACTACATCAACCGCGTCACTTGACGCTTCCGCTCCCGGTCTATGAGGGTACGTAGACACACTCTCCCCTCTCGTTTCTATGCATCTAGTAGATATATCTTGCGTGATCGTAGGAAAATTTTAAAATACTATGTTCCCCAACAGTGGCATCATGAGCCAGGTCTATGCGTAGATGATATGCACGAGTAGAACAAAATGAGTTGTGGGCGATACTAGTCATACTGCTTACCAGCATGTCATACTTTGCTTCGGCGGTATTGTGAGATGAAGCGGCCCGGACCGACATTACGCGTACGCTTACGCGAGACTAGTTTCACCGTTATGAGAACTCGTTGCTTAAAGGTGACTGGCGGGTGTCTGTCTCTCTCACTTTAGCTGAATCAAGTGTGGCTACGCCCGGTCCTTGTGAAGGTTAAAACAGCACATACTTGACGAAACATCGTTGTGGTTTTTGTATGCGTAGGTAAGAACGGTTCTTGCTAAGCTCGTAGCAGCCACGTAAAACTTGCAACAACAAAGTAGAGGACGTCTAACTTGTTTTTGCAGGGCATGTTGTGATGTGATATGGTCAATACATGATGAGATATACAGTTTTGTATGAGATGATAATGTTTTGTAATGTTATCGGCAACTGGCAGGAGCCATATGGTTGTCGCTTTATTGTATGAAATGCAATCGCCATGTAATTGCTTCACTTTATCACTAAGTGGTAGCGATAGTCGTAGAAGCAATAGTTGGTGAGACGACAACGATGCTACGATGGAGATCAAGGTGTCGCGCCGGTGACGAAGGTGATCATGACGGTGCTTTGGAGATGTAGATCAAAAGCACAAGATGATGATGGCCATATCATGTCACATATTTTGATTGCATGTGATGTTTATCTTATTATGCTTCTTATTTTGCTTAGAACGACGGTAGCATTATAAGATGATCCCTTTCTAAATTTCAAGGCATAAGTGTTCTCCCTGAGTATGCACCGTTGCGAAAGTTCGTCGTGCCGAGACACCACGTGATGATCGGGTGTGATAAGCTCTACATTCAAATACAATGGGTGTAAGCCAGTTTTGCACACGCAGAATACTCGGGTTAAACTTGACGAGCCTAGCATATGCAGATATGGCCTCGGAACGCTGGAGACCGAAAGGTCGAGCATGAATCATATAGTAGATATGATCAACATAAGATGTTCACCATTGAAACTACTCCATCTCACGTGATGATCGGACATGGTTTCGTTGATTTGGATCACGTGATCATTTAGATGACCGGAGGGATGTCTATCTAAGTGGGAGTTCTTTAAATAATATGATTAAACAAAACTTTAATTTATCATGAACTTAGTCCTGATAGTTTTTGCATATCTATGTTGTTGTAGATCAAGGGCGTGTGCTACCGTTCCTTTGAATTTTAATGCATTCCTAGAGAAAGCTAAGTTGAAAGATGATGGTAGCAATTACACGGACTGGGTCCGTAACTTGAGGATTATCCTCATTGCTGCACAGAAGAATTATGTCCTTGAAGCACCGCTAGGTGAATGATGGGCCTCTAACCCCTCGTTGGTTACCCCAAGTGGAAGGTGAAAGATGCAGTGTTGTGGAAGTGTTTTCCCTTAGCAAAGATGCCAAGGATCGAATCCCCAGAGACTCCTAGGTTCAACAAGTAGGTGTCAACTGCTAACGGCGCGGATTAGCAATCAACGTGGACCTGCATACAGATACAAATAACTTTGCTCCCAACGAGTACAGAGAGGTTGTCAATCCCTCCGGCCTTGTAGTTCACAAAGGGTTAAAAGCAGATGATAGTAGTAATAGATAGTGTTTGCAATAGTAAATTATAACGAAAAGTAAATAGCGGATGTGATCAATGATGGTAATATGGACCGGAGTCTCATGATGTTCACTAGCGGATGTGATCAATGATGGTAATATAGACCGAAATCCATCAATGCCTACTACTAATCATCCACCTTGAGATATCTATCCAGAACATCTCGCTGGTATTAAGTTGCGAGCCCCACCCATAGTGTAAACTCAAAGCAACAGACAACTGCATTAAAAGAACTTTGCGTAAAGTAAACAATCCTTGCACCCGCGGGCACAAGCACCGTTCTTTTCCCCCTTGTGGCAACAGCACATCCCCTAGACTCATGTTTCTGTCACTCAAGCTAGTCATCGAGGGGCATGAACCCACAATCGAGCATAACATTCCCTCTTGGAGTCACTACGTATTACTCGGCCAAAGCAATAAATAACAACGGAGAACATGCAAGAATTACTTATGAACATAAATATAAAAGAGGTGAATCAAATATATTACTCAAGATCAATCTGAACATAATCTCATAATCCATCGGATCCCAGCAAACTCAACATAGCAATAGCATAAGGATTACATATGTGCCTCGATCATGTAGGGCAGCTCACGAGGACTAATTAGTGAAGCACAAGAACGGGAGGAGAACATCACATAGCTACTGGTCATGGACTCATGGTCCAAGGGAGAGTACTCACGAGTCATCCGGGAGGCGTCCATGGTGGTGGAGAAGCTCCCGGTGGTGATCCTCCCCTCCGGCAGGGTGCCGGGAAGAGTTCTCCTGGTGCTCCCGATCTTGGAAGCGGCGGCGGCGGCGGAACAGAGATGGGATCGCGAAAAGAGTTCCTGTTCTGAGGGTTTCCGAGGACGCTTTAAATATATGCCAAAGGGGGGCATCGGGGAAGCCTCGGGGGGTCCAGGCGCCCCCCGGCGCGGCCCAGGGGGGGGGGGGGCCGCGCCGCCAGGGCGCCTGGAGCCCTGGTGGCCCCCCCGGCTGTCCTTCGGACGCACGGTTGTTTCCGAAACGCTGATTTTTTATATAATTTTTCTGGATTTTTCCTGGCAGTTCTTGTAACGTGAAAACTGAAATACAAAAACAGCCGAAAACAGAAACTGGCACTGGGGTGCACTGGGTTAGTAAGTTAGTCCAAATATGATCAAAAGTGTATGGAAGTGTATGAATATCATAGCAATATCACCCAAAAGTGGCTTGGAGCAAGCAGAAATTATAGATACGTTTTGGACGTATCAACATCCCCAAGCTTAATTCCTACTCGTCCTCGAGTTGGTAAATGATAACAAGAATAATTTCTATGGTGACATGCTATTAACCATATAGGACTTTTTATAGTCATATGACAAAAGCTTACTGAGACAATGAATCTATAGTAATTAAGTTGCCTCATGAGAAAATCACAAATGACTGAAAGTTTTACAACATGAAACTGAAGCATCAAAAAGATTTGCAATGAACATGATGTGCAAATATGATAAAGTGATATCTAGCTTGCCCCCTTTAGTGATGCAAAACATAAATGCAGGGGCACCTTCAAGGTTTAAGTGATGACTAGATACAATGATTTCAAAATAAACGATATCACAATCATGCAAAAGACAATGCTACTTTGGGACAATGCACATTACACTCAGAATGACAATCATGCTCTCAGTAGTTGGTGCTTTAACATAAAAGTAAAAGAATGGTTAAGTGCTAGAGCTTTTTATTTTGAAAATATGGAAGTAATTTTGTCAACGGTAGTAGTACTTCATATGTGTCATGCATAAGACATCCTATAAGTTGCAAGCCTCATGCATCGTATACCAATAGTGCTCGCACCTTGTCCTAATTAGCTTGGATTTCCATGGGTTATCATTGCATTAGATATGTTTCAACCAAGTGTCACAAAGGGGTACCTCTATGCCACCTGTACAAAGGTCCAAGGAGATAAATCGCATTTGATTTCTCGTTTTTGATAGATCTCAACTTGAGGACATCTATACCAGGACAACATAGAAAATATATGATGGACTCCTCTTTAATGCATAAGCATGTTCTCATAAGAGATTGAGGATTAACGTCCAAGCTAAAACTTCCACCATGATACATGGCTTTGGTTGGCGGCCCAATGTTCTTCTCTAACAATATGCATATTCATACAACCCACGACAAATCACCCTTACTTCACACAAGACGAGCATGCATAGCAACTCACATGATATTCAACAAAAGTGTGACAGTTGATGGCGTCCCCAGAAACATGGTTACCGCTCAGCAAGCAACTTATAAGAAATAAGATACATAGGCAACATATTCTTTACCACGGTAGTTTTTAAGATACTTTCCCATGAGCTATATATTGCAAAGTTAGTTCGCTTAGTACAGGTGGAGGTTAGCAAAAGACTGGGAGCGACCAACTAAGAGAGCAATGACGGTCATAATCATGCAGAGCGACAAAGAAACATTGAATCAGGCATGGTAATTATATTGCTACTCAGAAATAAAAGATCATCAAGGCTTGATAGACTTTCTTTACAGTCTTAAATATGCGTGAGCATACGCCAAGTCAATCAAAATAAATTCTCGAGGGAAGATATTACAAAACCATACCACATCATAGGCAAACAAATCATGTTGGTACTCCAATAACACATTGGGAACCCCCCAGCTATTTGAGATTAACCATAAGAAAACCTGAACTACTAAGCACCATTATGCAAGTAGCATCTTTATCATAGACACATTAACCAATGCAATGGAAGCAAACTCTCTTAACAAGGTGAGCATGATAATTAAAGAGAGTTCAAGCAACCAACTAAACAAAAGCTCTTTGAAAAGATAAGCATGAATACTAAGAGCAGAGCATGATAGTAGCTATTAAAAGACAAAGAACACACACAGCGAAGATAGACATGAAAATTCTATGTTATGTTCTAGGTAGAAGTGGAGCGTGTTTCTCTCCCACATAAAGAATGCTGAGTTCCGACTCGTTATGAAAAACTTAAAAAGAAAACTAAAAGCAAGACACTCCAAGCATAGCACATAACACATGAAGTGATAAAAATATAGTCGAACGAAAGACGAACTGATAATGTTGATGGAGAAGGGGATGCACGGGGGCATCCACAAGCTTAGACGCTTGAGTCTCCTTGAATATTTCTTGGGGGTGCACGGGGGCATCCCCAAGCTTGAGCGCTTGACACTCCTGAATCTTTTTTATCATCTTCCCTCGCACACTTGAAAACTCCCTTCATACATAACTCATCATAATCTGATTAGCGAGGTTAGTACCCTTAATAAAATAATTATACCTTGCTGGAAATAAAGATATTCTTGAAGTTCTACTGTTTCTCAAGATTGCCAAAAGGTTTTTGCAAAGAAAAAGCAAGCTCTTGATTTGCAAAGTGAAGGAAAGGCAAAACAGGACAGAATCTGTGAAAAACAGAACAGCAGGTAGTAATTAATCTGTTCGGGATACTTCTGCAACTCAAATAAAAAAACTCAGAACATACGCACGAAAGAAAATTATATAGAGAACGCTGTCGAAAAAATTCAGACCAAAAAGATGATCTGGTTATTTTATACGAATTTTTTTATCCAAGGACAGAATCTGTTTCCTGGACAGCACCTCACAACTTTTGAACTTTCTAGCAATCAGAGGCTATACTTGGCACAAATATGAAAAGCAAAGATACAATGATGATGCTACAGCAGTAAACAACATCAAGACACAACAAAAGCAAAAAAATTATTCATGTGGGCTGCCTCCCAAAAGCGCTTTCTTTTATGCCTTTAAGCTAGGCATAAGACTTTAATGATGCTCTCGTAGGAATAAGAGTTGAAGAACAAAAGAGAGCATCAAGAAGCAAATACCAAACACATTTAAGCCTAACATGCTTCCTATGCATAGGAATATTGTAATAGAATAATTCATTGAAACACAAAGCAATAAGCATAGGAAGACAAAACAAGTGCAGCTTCAAAACCTTCAGCATAAAGAGAGGGAACTTGATATTATTGAAATATCTATAAGCATATGTTCCCTTCTCATAATAATTTTCAGTGGGATCACGAATAAACTCAACAATATAAGCATCACATAAAGCATTGTTACCATGATCCACATGCAAAAAGGTACTCTTACTCTCCACATAAGTATCATGAAGAGGATAAAACTTAGTATAAAAGAGAGACATAAGCTCTTGCCAATCAAGCAAGTGCGAGTTATCGAGAAGCTTATACCAATCTGAAGCCTTATCTATAAGTGATACGGCGAACAATTTCCTCATGACAAACTCCCTTGATACACCTGCAAGCTTAAATAATGAACATAGTTGTGACAGATATAGCAAGTGTTCACCGGGATGTCTGTCTCCTGCATAACGATTAGCCAAAACATAATCGATAATACCAGCTGGTATTTTATAGGGCACAATTCCAGTAGGGGGAGGAGCAACCACCACAGGTGTGGGGCGTCTTCCCGCAAGCAACGATCCAATAGCAAGGTTGTCCATAAGCATAACTAGTGAAATACATAAGGAAAACTGAAAGGTAAACTAACAAGACTAAAAAGCAAAGGTAAAAGATAGCATGCAACTCCCCTATCCTGAAGAGTGGAGTCCCCGGCAACGGCGCCAGAAAATACTCCTTGATGGGCCTCTAACCCCTCGTTGGTTACCCCAAGTGGAAGGTGTAAGATGCAGTATTGTAGAAGTGTTTTCCCTTAGCAAAGATGCCAAGGATCGAATCCCCAGAGACTCCTAGGTTCAACAAGTAGGTGTCAACTGCTAACGGCGCGGATTAGCAATCAACGTGGACCTGCACACAGATACAAATAACTTTGCTCCCAACGAGTACAGAGAGGTTGTCAATCCCTCTGGCCTTGTAGTTCACAAAGGATTAAAAGCAGATGATAGTAGTGATAGATAGTGTTTTGCAATAGTAAATAATAACGAAAAGTAAATAGCGGGTGTGATCAATGATGGTAATAAGGACCGGAGTCTCATGATGTTCACTATTGATGTCTCTCTCCCAAAAGACGATAAAACAGCTTGGTGAGGTAAACAAATTACAGCTGGGCAATTGACAGGACCACGAACGCAAACCAATGTTGACTACATTGCAAGAAAGGTTGAGGATCAAAGCATGGGCGGTACGCCAAAGTAAGTAGACCGAAATCCATCAATGCCTACTACTAATCATCCACCTTGAGATATCTATCCAGAACATCTCGCTGGTATTAAGTTGCGAGCCCCACCCATAGTTTAAACTCAAAGCAACAGACAACTGCATTAAAAAACTTTGCGTAAAGTAAACAATCCTTGCACCCGCGGGCACAAGCACCGTTCTTTTCCCCCTTGTGGCAACAACACATCCCCTAGACTCATGTTTCTGTCACTCAAGCTAGTCATCGAGAGGCATGAACCCACAATCAAGCATAACGTTCCCTCTTGGAGTCACTACCTACTACTCGGCCAAAGCAATAAATAACAACGGAGAACATGCAAGAATTACTTATGAACATAAATATAAAAGAGGTGAATCAAATATATTACTCAAGATCAATCTGAACATAATCTCATAATCCATCAGATCCCAGCAAACTCAACATAGCAACAGCATAAGGATTACATATGTGCCTCGATCATGTAGGGCAGCTTACGAGGACTAATTAGTGAAGCACAAGAACGGGAGGAGAACATCACATAGCTACTGGTCATGGACTCATGGTCCAAGGGAGACTACTCACGAGTCATCCGGGAGGCGTCCATGGTGGTGGAGAAGCTCCCGGTGGTGATCCTCCCCTCCGGCAGGGTGCCGGGAAGAGTTCTCCTGGTGCTCCCGATCTTGGAAGCGGCGGCGGCGGCGGAACAGAGATGGGATCGCGAAAAGAGTTCCTGTTCTGAGGGTTTCGGAGCACGCTTTAAATATATGCCAAAGGGGGGCATCGGGGAAGCCTCGGGGGGCCCAGGCGCCCCCTCGGCGCGGCCCAGGGGGGAGGGGGCGCCGCCAGGGCGCCTGGAGCCCTGGTGGCCCCCCCCCGGCTGTCCTTCGGATGCATGGTTGTTTCCGAAACGCTGATTTTTTATATAATTTTTCTGGATTTTTCCTGGCAGTTCTTGTAACGTGAAAACCTGAAATACAAAAACAGCCGAAAACAGAAACTGGCACTGGGGTGCACTGGATTAGTTAGTTAGTCCAAATATGATCAAAAGTGTATGGAAGTGTATGAATATCATAGCAATATCACCCAAAAGTGGCATGGAGCAAGCAGAAATTATAGATACATTTTGGACGTATCAGTGACAAGCCCCATCCCGCTAATGTAGACGCTTTGAACGTCTGGCAGTCGCGGTCTGATGACTACACGATAGTTCAGTGTGCCATGCTTTACGGCTTAGAACCGGGACTTCAATGACGTTTTGAACGTCATGGACCATATGAGATGTTCCAAGAGTTGAAGTTAATATTTCAAGCAAATGCCCGGATTGAGAAATATGAGATTTCCAATAAGTTCTACAGCTGCAAGATGGAGGAGAATAGTTCTATCAGTGAACACTTGCTCAGAATGTCTGGGTACTACAATCATATGACTCAACTTGGTTGCAAAGTTGACGAGGATAGTGTTATTGATAGAGTTCTTCAATCACTGCCACCAAGCTATAAATGCTTCGTGATGAACTATAATATGCAAGGGATGCAAAAGACAATTCCCGAGCTCTTCGCTACGCTCAAGGCCGCGGAGGTAGAAATCAAAAAGAAAAACCAAGTTTTGATGGTTATCAAGACCACTAGTTTCAAGAAAAAGGGCAAGGGAAAGAAGGGGAACTTCAAGAAGAATAGCAAGACAGTTGCTACTCCCGCGAAGAAACCCAAGTCTGGAGCCAAGCCTGAAACTGAGTGCTTCTACTGCAAAGGGACTGGACACTGGAAGCGGAACTGCCCCAAGTACTTGGCGGATAAGAAGGATGGCAAGGTGAACAAAGGTATATGTGATATACATGTTATTGATTTGTACCTTACTAATGCTCGTAGTAGTACCTGGATATTTGATACCGGTTCGGTTGCTAATAATTGTAACTCGAAACAGGGACTACGGATTAAATGAAGATTGGCTAAGGACGAGGTAACGATGCGCGTGGGAAATGGTTCCAAAGTCGATGTGATCGACGTCGGCACGCTACCTCTACATCTACCTTCGGGATTAGTTTTAGACCTAAATAGTTGTTATTTGGTGCCAGCGTTGAGCATGAACATTAAATCAGGATCTTGTTTGTTGCGAGATGGTTATTCATTTAAATCATAGAATAATGGTTGTTCTATTTTTATGAATAATATCTTTTATGGTCATGCACCCTTGAAGAGTGGTCTATTCTTATTGGATCTCGATTGTAATGATACACATATTGATAATATTGAAGCCAAAAGATGCAAGGTTAATAATGATAGTGCAACTTATTTGTGGCACTGCCGTTTAGGTCATATTGGTGTAAAGCGCATGAAGAAACTCCATAGTGATGGACTTTTGGAATCACTTGATTATGAATCACTTGGTTCTTGCGAACCATGCCTCATGGGGAAGATGACTAAAACTCCGTTCTCCGGAACAATGGAGCGAGCAACAGATTTGTTGGAAATCATACATACTGATGTATGTGGGTCAATGAGTGTTGAAACTCGCGGCGGGTATCGTTATTTTCTGACCTTCACTGACGATTTAAGAAGATATGGGTATATCTACTTAATGAAGCACAAGTCTGAAACATTTGAAAAGTTCAAAGAATTTCAGAGTGAAGTAGAGAATCATCGTAACAAGAAAATAAAGTTTCTACGATCTGATCGTGGAGGAGAATATTTTAGTTATGAGTTTGTTCTTCATTTGAAACAATGTGGAATAGTTTCACAACTCACGCCACCCGGAACACCACAGCGTAATGGTGTGTTCGAACGTCGTAACCGTACTTTATTCGATATGGTGCGATCTATGATGTCTCTTACCGATTTACCACTATCATTTTGGGGTTATGCTTTAGAGACAGTTGCATTCACGTTAAATAGGGCACCATCTAAATCCGTTGAGATGACACCTTATGAACTATGGTTTGGCAAGAAACCAAAGTTGTCGTTTCTTAAAGTTTGGGGCTGCGATGCTTATGTGAAAAAGCTTCAACCTGATAAGCTCGAACCCAAATCGGAGAAATGTGTCTTCATAGGATACCCAAAAGAGACTGTTGGGTACACCTTCTATCATAGATCCGAAGGCAAGATATTCGTTGCTAAGAATGGATCCTTTCTAGAGAAGGAGTTTCTCTCGAAAGAAGTGAGTGGGAGGAAAGTAGAACTTGATGAGGTAATTGTACCTTCTCTTGAATTGGAAAGTAGTACATCACAGAAAATTGTTCCAGTGATTCCTACACCAATCAGTGAGGAAGCTAATGATGATGATCATGAAACTCCAGATCAAGTTTCTGCTGAACGTCGTAGGTCAACCAGAGTACATTTCGCACCAGAGTGGTACGGCAACCCAGTTCTGGAAGTCATGTTACTAGACCATGATGAACCTACGAACTATGAGGAAGCGATGATGAGCCCAGATTCCGCAAAATGGCTTGAGGCCATGAAATTTGAGATAGGATCCATGTATGAGAACAAAGTGTGGACTTTGGTTGACATGCCCGATGATCGGCAAGCCATCGAAAATAAATGGATCTTCAAGAGGAAGACCGACGTAGACGGTAATGTTACTGTTTACAAAGCTCAACTTGTTGCGAAAGGGTTTCGACAAGTTCAAGGAGTTGACTACGATGAGACTTTCTCACCTGTAGCGATGCTTAAGTCTGTCCGAATCATGTTAGCAATTGCCGCATTTTATGATTATGAAATCTGGCAAATGGATGTCAAAACTGCATTCCTAAATGGATATCTCAAAGAAGAGTTGTATATGATGCAACCAGAAGGTTTTGTCGATCCAAAAGGTGCTAACAAAGTATGCAAGCTCCAGCAATCCATCTATGGACTGGTGCAAGCATCTCGGAGTTGGAATATACGCTTTGATGAGGTAATCAAAGCATATGGTTTTATACAGACTTTTGGAGAAGCCTGTATTTACAAGAAAGTGAGTGGGAGCTCTGTAGCATTTCTAATATTATATGTGGATGACATATTGTTGATTGGAAATGATATAAAATTTCTAGATAGCATAAAAGGATACTTGAATAAGATTTTTTTCAATGAAAGACCTCGGTGAAGTTGCTTATATATTAGGCATCAAGATCTATAGAGATAGATCAAGACGCTTAATTGGACTTTCACAAAGCACATACCTTGATAAAGTTTTGAAGAAGTTCAAAATGGATCAGTCAAAGAAAGGGTTCTTGCCTGTGTTACAAGGTATGGAGTTGAGTAAGACTCAATGCCCGACCACTGCAGAAGATAGAGACAAAATGAAAGTCATTCCCTATGCCTCAGCCATAGGATCTATCATGTATGCAATGCTGTGTACCAGACCTGATGTGTGCCTTGCTATAAGTCTAGCAGGGAGGTACCAAAGTAATCCAGGAGTGGATCACTGGACAGCGGTCAAGAACATCCAGAAATACCTGAAAAGGACAAAGGATATGTTTCTCGTATATGGAGGTGACAAAGAACTCGGCGTCAACGGTTACATCGATTCTAGTTTTGACACTGATCCGGATGACTCTAAGTCACAAACCGGATATGTATTTTTATTGAACGGTGGAGCTGTCAGTTGGTGCAGTTCCAAGCAGAGCGTCGTGGCGGGATCTACGTGTGAAGCGGAATACATAGATGCTTCGGAAGCAGCAAATGAAGGAGTATGGATGAAGGAGTTCATATCCGATCTAGGTGTAATACCTAGTGCATCGGGTCCAATGAAAATCTTTTGTGACAACACTGGAGCAATAGCCTTGGCGAAGGAATCCAGGTTTCACAATAGAACAAAGCACATCAAAAGATGCTTCAATTCCATCCGCGATCTAGTCAAGGAGGGAGACATAGAGATTTGCAAGATACATACGGATCTGAATGTTGCAGACCCGTTGACTAAGCCTCTTCCACGGGCAAAACATGATCAGCACCAGGACTCCATGGGTGCGAGGATCATCACTTCGTAATCTAGATTATTTACTCTAGTTCAAGTGGGAGACTAAAGGAAATATGCCCTAGAGGCAATAATAAAGATGTTATTTGTATTTCCTTATATCATGATAAATGTCTTTTATTCATGCTAGAATTGTATTAACCGGAAACTTGATACATGTGTGAATACATAGACAAAATAGTATGTCCCTAGTATGCCTCTACTAGACTAGCCCATTGATCAAAGATGGCTATGTTTCCTAGCCATAGACATGAGTTGTCATTTGATCAACGGGATCACATCATTAGGAGAATGATGTGATGGACTAGACCCATCCGTTAGCATAGCATTATGATCATTTAGTTTTACTGCTATTGCTTTCTTCATGACTTATAAATGTTCCTATGACTATGAGATTATGCAACTCCCGAATACCGTAGGAACACCTTGTGTGCTATCAAACGTCACAACGTAACTGGGTGATCATAAAGATGCTCTACAGGTGTCTCCGAAAGTATTTGTGGTGTTGGCAGAGATCAAGACTAGGATTTGTCACTCCGAGTGTCGGAGAGGTATCTCTGGGCCCTCTCGGTAACACACATCATAATAATCCTTGCAAGCAAAAGACTAATGAGTTAGTCACGAGATGATGTATAACGGAACGAGTAAAGAGACTTGCCGGTAACGAGATTGAACTAGGTATAGAGATACCGACGATCGAATCTCGGGCAAGTAACATACCGATGACAAAAGGAACAAACGTATGTTGTTATGCGGTTTGACAGATAAAGATCTTCGTAGAATATGTAGGAGCCAATATGAACATCCAGGTTCCGCTATTGTTTATTGACCGGAGATGAGTCTCGGTCATGTCTACATAGTTCTCGAACCCATAGGGTCCGCACGCTTAACGTTTGATGACGATCGGTATTATGAGTTTATGAGTTTTGATGTACCGAAGGTAATTCGGAGTCCCGGATGAGATCACGGACATGACGAGGTGTCTCGGAATGTCCGAGACGTAAAGATTGATATATTGGACGACTATATTCGGACACCGGAAGTGTTCTGGAAAGTTTCGGAATTTACCGGAGTGCCGGAGGAGTTACCGGAACCCCCCGGGGGAATGATGGGCCCTAGTGGGCCATAGGGGAGAGAGAGGGCAGCAGCCAGGAGGTGGCGCGCCCCCTCCCTAGGGTAGTCCGAATAGGACTAGGGGAGGGGGGCGCGGCCCCTCTTTCCCTCTCCCTCTCCCTCTCCTTCCTTCCCCCTCTCCTTCTTGGTGGACTCCTACTAGGAATTTATTCCTAGTAGGATTGCTTCCCTAGCCGCACCATAGAGGGCCGGCCGGCCTCCCCCCCTTGCTCCTTTATATACGGGGGCAGGGAGGCACCCAAAGACACACAAGTTGAATTGTTTTAGTCGTGTGCGGTGCCCCCTTCCACAGAAACACACCTCGGTCATACCGTTGCAGTGCTTAGGCGAAGCCCTGCGCCGGTAGATACATCATATCCGTCACCATGCCGTCGTGCTGACGAAACTCTCCCGTGAAGCTCAACTGGATCAAGAGCTCGTGGGACGTCATCAAGCTGAACGTGTGCTGAACGCGGAGGTGCCGTACGTTCGGTGCTTGATCGGTTGAATCGCGAGAAGTTCGACTACATCAACCGCGTCACTTGACGCTTCCGCTCCCGGTCTACGAGGGTACGTAGACACACTCTCCCCTCTCGTTGCTATGCATCTAGTGGATAGATCTTGCGTGATCGTTGCAAAATTTTAAAATACTACGTTCCCCAACATCTCCCCCTCCGCGATGTCGTTCCCCTCGCCCGCCGCTGCCGACGTCACTCCGACCGGCACCGCCGTTGGATCTGCTAGCCGGCCACGGACACCACTGGATCTGCTCGTTGTTCTCCTCCGACCCGCGCTGCCGCTGCCGTCATCCGCCTCGACCACCATCGCTGTTGTCCGCCTCGACCGCCACTGCCGTCGTCCGCCTCAACCGCTGCCGCCATCATCCGCCTCAACCACCACCGCCATCGTCCGCCTCGACCACCATCACCGGTATGATATTTTTGTGTACTTCCGTGTCGTTACCTTCTTTATTTGATAGAGAAATTTATAGACATAGGATCAAAAGTAGGAAACCCATGGATAATGGTATCCCAAAGTTTAGATAGTGTGGGAGTCAGCCACATTAACCGGCTATTCCCAAGTACTCCCTCCGTCCAAAAATACTTGTCATCAAAATGGACAAAAAAGAATGTATCTAGAGCTAAAATACATCTAGATACATCCCCTTTTATTCATTTTGATAGCAAGCATTTCCGGGTGGAGGGAGTATTAGTTATTCTTGTCGTTTGTTCAAAATAAACATTTAATTTCATATAATTCTAAACTCGTCCTTAAACCTGGCGCAAAGCTCAAATAGAGAATACTTGTGATGATGAATGGAACATAATCTTTTTTATACAGGAAATGGAACAGAATCTTTGATGTCTAAAGAAGAGTAAGTGTGTGCCATGGGTAGGGCATGTACAATGGTTCTATTTTAAAAGTGCCACGTAGGATAAATAATTTGTCTCACCATATTTTTTGGAACAACTAATTAATAAAGATAAGGCTAAGAGATGATCCATTGTAGAGAACTTTTTTTGTCATATCTAATTTACATGTAAAACTTAAGATAAGACTATCTTATCAGCTATTATACATGCCCTAACGGTGTTTGTCAGTTGCACCTTAATCTACGTAACTACTTGCTGGTGTGCAGATATCAGAATAACAAAATTTATAGTCCTACTTCTTTCGTGTCCCAGATAATACATCCTAGCAACAACTCGCATGCCAGGAAAGCATAGGCGTAGCAATCGAATGGTCCATGGACCAACATGAAGTTTGATTACATACAGCATGCATATAGAAACTTTATTGTTTAGTAAATAAATAAAATCATTATTTTGCAGATAAATGAAATCATATCAATAGGGTCAAAACAGGTTGTTTATGTCCCTTCGGGGACATCCGATAAAATAGGTTGTTGCTGGCTAAAATTCAGTTATCTAATATGCCGATAATATAAAAATAGTTAAGACGATGCACTATATTTTGACATGAAGGGAGTACATATGTTATCCACATTAGATGAGTAGGAATGCAGGTAATTGTTGTTTATTCGGCACGCTTCGGTTAATACACCAGCAACAACAATCCAAACACACAAAGGAATACTCAAAAGTTTACATCGAGATATTTGGGAACCTGGATTACAAAAAATATCTTCCAACTGGCGTCAACTAAGGGAGCCAATACCTTCGACACATGATTTGAGCTGTCTGGCCGTTTCCAAAAAATAAAAACGGTTTGACCTGTCTGCATTAGGTGCTGTCGACATGTGGAGATAATAAGCTTGTTCCGCATATCAAGGCACTGCTCGCGGCCATCACTGACTGTACATCCAGTATGGCTAGATCGTGCACGGCAATCTTTCACACCACACATTTGTATAGACGTTTGAAAATCATGTCTAATATTTTTTATCACAATATAGACGCAGATGCTCATATGTATACACACGAACACTCACTCCTATAAATGCACGCACGCACACCCTACCTCTCCGCGCACTTTCAAAAGACTAAGTCGGCACATCATCTAAAGATTGATGAAGTCGACATAGATCCCTTCATAGTCAACGGGGACGTCTCCTCCCCCACTGAATACACATCGCTGGAAAATAAATTCAGGAAAATACAAGCATCACTGTCAAAGCCTAAGACTTGAACCTGGTGGACTGGGGAGTACCACTGTCCTTCTAATCATCCAAGCACAAATTGGTTCGGCAAACCATGTCTAATTTATAACTTATGAGGGCATTTCCAACACCATCTTCTAAAATTGACTCACTATTTATCCATGGACACACCTAGACGCGTCGACGGACACGGATAGGGGAGCTGCCATCCAATCATATCCATTGAAGGTCCACCCCTATTTTTCTTAAGTCCTTAGCACTCCATAATAACTATAGACAAGCCTTATTCTTCAAGTAGTGGAAATATTCAAATGCAACACTAGTTTTAATTTAAATATTACAATTATAACATCAAGTTTTCAAATTTGTCCAATTTGAATCCAACTTATGTTCTAGTTGTCCCTACAACTGCCCACAAATTCTCAATCATGTTATCTTAAGCCACTCATGAGTTGCTTGATGCCGAACTATTGAGTCATTTGGACAAACTCATCAAACGTAGCCAAATTCTGACCTGGAAGGTGGACATGATCACCTATGTTCTTAAAAGATCTAGACATGTAGCCGCTCCTTCACCTCACCCTCCATATTCATGTTGTGCATGATCGCTTCCCACAAGGTCTTTGGATCCCATGTTATTGCAGGTCCTCGCCAACTGCAAAACGGGCTTGGAGCACTCCAAATGCCTTCTTCATATCCTTTATAGCTCCTTTTCCTGTCTTTGGGAAAAGTGAGCTCTTTTCTAATCAACTGGCTCAAAGATGGTCTCGATGATGGTTGCCCATGGAGGATAGATAACATCAACCACATAGTAGCACATGTTATACTCATGCCAATTGACTGTATAGTTTCATGGATGAGCTTTTCCTTTGATCATCCTAGCAAACAATGGAGACCACTGCAGCATGTTGATGTCATAGTGAGACCCGGGTGTGCCAAAGAAAGCATGCCAAACCCTGAGGTCTTATGATGTAATTGCTTCGAGAATGATTGTGGGCTTCTTAACATGGCCGCTAATATTGCCCTTGTAGAGCATATGAGTAGTTCTTCCATCTCTAGTGCATGCAATCAAGGGATCCAAGCATACCTGGCCAATCTCTTGCTTGGGACATTGCCATGAGCCTTTCCGTGTCTGTGACATTTGGTTCTCCCAAGTATTGTCGCCCAAAGACCTTGACCATCGTAGTAGCTAACCTCACCATGGCAAATGCACATGTGCTTTCGGACATTCAGAGTTACTCGTCTCTCGAATCTATGGCCATGCCAAATGCAAGCATCCCTAATGCAGCCATGCACTTCTGGTTACTAGAGAAGCCATTTTTTCTAATGACATCCTCCTTCAAGATGAAGTACTCATCATAGGCCCGGACACCATCGTAGAGGCAACCGAAAACATTTCTTGATATCTGAAAGCACTGGCAATAAAGTTAGCGAATAGGGCATTAGGGCTGAAGTAGTCGTTCACCAGCGTCAAATGCCCCCATGCCCAATTCTGACTCAACAATCGATGTCCCTTTATTGATCCATTGGAATTTAGGACATGCTCATCCTCAATCTCCATGTCTGCTAGACCTCCCGCACTATCGTCGTTTCATCCTCATATCCGTCCTCCTCATTCGATGAGGACGACTCTTTGAAGTTGTTGTAGAAGTAATCCTTATTGGAACCCATCTCGCTTGCTTCAAAATAAAGAAAATATTGTAAACAACTTTGCTATGGTATTTGGACAAACACTTGTCGGGTACGTTGTCCGCCATGGAAGGCAGCTGAAGGGCAAAGGGTACCTGGGCAGTGGACGGATGAGGGGGAAACCAAAGGGTACCTGCGCAGTGGATGGATGACGGGGAAACGACGTCAGATGCAAAGCTAGCCTGCTGCCCGGGTGGAGCAGCGGAGGTCCGACAAGGTCTGTGCAAGAGGTTGGGGTTATAGAGCGATGACGTTGAATTGTGAGGGAGCGGATACACGGCCAAAGGAGGAACAAGGTGAGAAAGACACATGCTCTTGGCGGGGTTGGGTTGGGCTGGGGTTGTCGGAGTCCTACATGGTGGAGGTTCAGACTCCCGCAAACTTTGTCTTCATTTGCATCCGATTTGCAAAAGTTTGGACACGCAGACGCATCCGCAGACATCTAAGGCACCATGTTGGATGGCAAAAAAAACCTGGACGGGCAGAACGTTTGCGAGAGTTATAGGGCACGACGTTGAAGATGCCCTAATATAAGAAATATATTAGGACTTTGCAAAATATTAGGAATGCCCCGATGATGCCGGGAGTGTACCAGAAATACCCTGGAATGTCCCCGAAGGTAGAAGAAGGCCCTGGAACCTTCTGGCAAGATCCATAATTTTCTAGAAAATTTGGGACATTCCTGTAGGCTATGATCTCCTTGTTTCCACATGTGCCCATGGATGTCTCTATGCCTCACTTGCGCTTTGAGACACACACCAACATGCTTCATGAAGCTCACTGTTGCATGTCGTCTCAGGTCGCCAATGTGAGCAACCGTCGCTCATCGTCTATCCTCGCACAAACTTGCAGGAGGTGG
This sequence comes from Secale cereale, assembly GCA_902687465.1. Lineage (NCBI taxonomy): Eukaryota > Viridiplantae > Streptophyta > Magnoliopsida > Poales > Poaceae > Secale > Secale cereale. The sequence continues at coordinate 815,987,953 of LR738712.1, read as the reverse complement.
ATAAACGCCTCCACCACTACCCTATATGTGCGCTATCTTCGTGTTGACATGCTATCCAATGTTTAGTAGTCTTAAGCTCCCCGAGGTCGATGCGCTCACCAATCTCTAGCAGTCCTAAGCTCCCCACCAATGAGGCTCAGTGATACGTCTTCATCGTACACTACTAGGAAAAGGGCTATAGATGGAATTGATACTAATGGCGCACCAGACAGGCAGTGCGCCATTAGTATATAGTAATGGCGCACCAGCAACAGATACGCCATTAGAGTTCGAAGTACTAATGGCGCACCTTACCCGGAGTGCGCCATTAGTATCAAGATTTTTTTTTAACTAGCGCGCCTGTCCAAACATACTAATGGCGCATCCATGCTAAGTGCGCCATTACTAGTTGTAACTAGTAATGGCGCACCTGCAGTAAAGTGCGCCATTAATGCTCTTTTTTTATGATATTTTTTATTCTTTTTTTACAAAACTACTAATGGCGCACTGTCCCAGAGTGCGCCAATTACTAGTTTGAACTAGTAATGACGCACTATGAGACAGTGCGCCATTAGTATGTTTTTTTTTGCAAAACTTGTAATGACGCACCAACTATAAATGCGCCATTAGTAACCTTGATTACTAATGGCGCATTTATAGTTGGTGCGCCATTAGTAAGCGGGCAGCAACAAGATATTTTGGACAGCCTCTCTACCACACTCACTTTCCCCCCCCCCCCTTCTTCATTCTCTCCACCTCCTCTCCTCTCGGGTCCCTCCTCTTTTTCACCTCATTTCCACCATATATTCATTCAAATTAAGTGGTTAAATTACCTTGTTTTGATAGGTAAGTAAGGGGGGAAGCTATATTTATGTTGTTCTCCATACAACAATGTGCACATGCACTCTTATGGCCTAGCTAGATCTATGTATGTTTGTGGTGTTGCATAGGTTTGTTGTGTTGCATATGTGTTTGTGTTTGGAGGTGTACCGGTATTTGAAATGCGATAGTTGCCAATATTTTCCCGGAATGTTGATTCATTTCCGTTTCGGTGAGAATTTTGGCATTAAGCATTCATTTTTGTCCTATTTTTAGGGAAAGTCATGGCAAATTTTTTCTTGGTTCTAAAATATCGTTTTGCTCTACCCCGCAGGACGACCATGGTGCGCACGATGACCGAAGGCATCGTGAATAGGTTTTTGAGGTCCGCGAAGGCCGAGATGCTTCAAAAGAACGAGACGGAGATAAGATGTCCGTGTCGAAGATGCAAGCTGAAGAGCCTTATTGCGGACCCGGATTCCGGGCAGGTGCGGGACCACCTGCTCTTGCGTGGTTTCATGGATGGCTATCGGTGGCAAGGTGATGAAGATGACTACGAAGTCGTCCATGGGGGCCGGGCAAGAAATGAGGAAGGACAGCAAGACAACCACCGCGGCTCGGGCGGGCGAGAAGACGAAGAATCCCCAGGAGATGATCACGACGGTGATGCTGTACACAGTCATCATGTAGAAGATGCAGGACATGATGATGAGGAAGATGCCGGAGCAGACAACGGGCATGATCATGAAGATGATGATGCCGGCGGAGCAAACGACGCTGAACCATCGATGGGCTGGGTGCAGGACCCTCATATTCAAGAGCTGCTTCTCAAGCAGACCGATAACACAAGAGATGCCGCCCGAGAGAAAGCCAAGATGGATCAACTTGAGTTAGGCAACTCAGAAGGCTACAGGAAGAGATCGTGGTGATATTATGCGAGCTTGAGATGTACTTCCCGCCCGCATCACTACTAGAAAAAAGCTCATTAGTGGCACACCACTTTTAGGTATTAGTGGCGCACCTCTGGTGCGCCACTATTAATGTGTATTAGTGGCGCACCAGAGGTGCGCCATTACTAATCCAGATATCAGTGGCGCACCACCTGGTGCGCCACTACTAAGTATAAGGGTGCGCCACTGATATTTTTTCAGAATTTTTTTTTTCAAATTTTTTTTTCAAATTTTATTCCAGAATTGCTACAGGTGCGCCACTGATATTGCAACAGGTGCGCCACTAGTAACAATTTTTTTTTTCAAATTTTTTTCCAGAATTTTTTTTTTCAATTTTGGCGGGAATTTTTTTTCCTTAATCTCGGGTCACTATGGCTTAATCTCGGGTCAAATCGCACTCCGTGGTCAAACTTCCCGAAAGGTCACCCATCCTACACTACTCCAGCCCAAGCACGCTTAACTTCTGAGTTCTATCCAACCCCAGCACCAGCTCACTTAGCAGGCACTTGTTGATATATCTATCATATCAATCCTATTAAACCTTGTTGATGTCTAGGAGTTTGTTCATGTTCATGAGTGTGATGAAATTTTGAAAAAATATTTTAAACTTCCCGGTCATTTTACATATCATATTTTGAATTTTTTTTAAAAAAACTATTTTTTTAAAAAAAAACCATTTTTTTTTAAAAAAACTATTTTTTTCCAAAAAAAAAAATTTCAAAAAAAAACAATTTTTTCCCCAAAAAAACATTTTTTCAAAAAAAATATTTATTCCAAAAAAAATAGTTTTTCAAAAAAAAAAATTCAAAAAAAAACTATATTAGTGGCGCACCACAGCCACGGTGCGCCACTACTATTTTTGAATTTTTTTGCCTCTAGATCTTAAAAGCCCCGTATCTTTTATTCGGTTAGGTTTTTGGGGATTCTAAGAATCTTCAACGGGGTTCCCCCCCAGGTGAATTCGGATGTAACTTTTCGAGTAGATGCTTTTTCATATAAAAAACTTTTTCATCGGAGTTTGTATGCAAAAGTTATGCCCATTTTACAAATTCTCGAGAGATTTTGCAAAAAAAGTCGAAATTCATGTTTGTAAAATTTTGCTAACAACTAGACCACAAATCACATTGGAATCTTATTTTTTTTATTTTTTTGACATTTCTATCATTTTCTTTTATTTTTTTTAAACTGAAAAGGCGGTCCAAGGGGGGGGGTGCATTTGGTGAAAATGCGTTAAATCTGAAAAATGATAGAAATGTTAGTAGTGGCGCACCCCTTCACTGGTGCGCCACTAGTAGCCAGGAATACTAGTGGCGCACCAGTGAAGGGGTGCGCCACTGCTATGGTTTTTTTTTTTGGACCACCATGCCCAGCCTTACCAGTGGCGCACCAGGGCAAGGTGCGCCACTACTATCAAAAATAGTAGTGGCGCACCTTGGCCTGGTGCGCCACTGGTAAGCCTGGGCATGGCTGGTTACTGTTCAAAAACATAGTAGTGGCGCATCCCACACCTGGTGCGCCACTAGTAATGTCACTATTAGTGGAGCACCTGTTTGTGGTGCGCCACTGCTATATAGTAGTGGCGCACCACATCTCTGGTGCGCCACTAACAGTGATATTACCTATAGCCTTTTTTCTAGTAGTGCATTCTTTGACATTATGGTGCATCTGCTGGTCCATATCGTGGACGATATCATCCAACTCGGGCTGACGTTCCTGCACAGCATGATGCCATTCGAAAGGATGAATGGTGTCATCAAAGGATACGTTCGCAACATGTCACGTCCAGAGGGAAGCATAGCCAGGGGCTTTCTGACCGAAGAGTGCATCTCGTACTACACGAATTATCTAGGCATCGAGAACCCCGTTGGTCTGCCCGTCAACAGGCACCTCGGCAGGCTCGCTAGATCGGGTCACCGTGAGGGTCGCCGCGAAATGCATGTCGACTTCGAGGGTCGACTCGCCGACTTTGAAAGAGCAAACCTAGTCGCGCTACAACACATAGACGTGGTCGATCCTTGGGTGGTTCAGCACAAAACCTTTATTGAGAAGACATACAATGACCGAGGCCAACAGAGGACGGACGGAGATATAATCAAAGAGCACAACTCATGTATCACGCGTTGGTTCAAGCAGAAGCTCCTGTCGTACCCTTTACATGATGATTCTTCCGCGGAAGAACAACTCATATTCGCCTTGTCACAGGGCGCCGAGCACAACCTGATGACCTATGAGGCGTACGATATCAACGGCTACACATTCTACACCGAGGCCAAGGACACGAAGAGCGATGGTTATCCGAACTCCGGGGTAACGATGGAATCCTACACCGGTAATGACAAGGACAGATACTACGGAAGGATCGAGGAGATCTGGGAGCTGAGCTACGCTGGAGAGAAGGTCCCGATGTTCCGTGTCAGATGGGCCAAGAGCGTCCTAAAAGAAGACCGGTATTTCACCACCATGGTTATACCCGAAGCCAAATCCAAGACCACGGGCGCAAACGTCACCGCGAAAAATGAGCCATGGGTACTGGCTTCCCAAGTTGACCAATGCTTCTTCATTACCGATCCGTCAAAGCTCAGTCGTGTTGTCGTGAGGAGAGGCAAAAGGAAGATCATCGGAATGGATGGAGTAGCCAATGAGTAAGACTTTGACAAGTATGGCGACCCGAGGATCGAACATGACGACGATGATGAAGTAGCAGCTTACACCACAAGAAGAAGCAGGACCACCCTACCTAAAGGACGTCCGTTCCACAGAAGAACTCCATTTGCGAAAAAGAAGGGCAAGAATATTGTGAACAGATAGCTAGCTAAGATCGATTGTATTTAAATCGTACCCTTCATTTCTCGATTGTATTTCATGGGCACTTTTTGAACTATCATGAATATTTTTAAATTTCATGGACACTCGATCACGACCCCCCCTCCATCTCGATCGCTATCCCACCTCGCCAGATCCGGTCCCCCTCGCCGCCGAGCACCCCCCGGTCCACCGGCCGCCGCCGCCGACCCCCCGCACCCTCGATTCCCCTACTCAACCGCCGCCGCCG
>LR738712.1:815968163-815983143 GCA_902687465.1 Secale cereale | reverse complement strand
CCCCCTGCACCCTCGATTCCCCTACTCAACCGCCGCCGCCGACCCCCCGCACCTTCGATTCCCCTACTCAACCGCCGCCGCCGACCCATGATATATTCAAAATAATAAATTTGATGATATTTTTTCATATTCATAAATATTTTCAAATAACAAATTTGATGATATTTTAAAAAAATTATTACTTTTTTATAAAAAATATTACTGTTATGATTTAAACAAGTTTGAACATATTTAAATACAAATAAGTGTCAAACAGCATTTTAAATGCAAAAAAAATTGGGGAGCCTGGGAATCGAACCCAGGACCTCCTGGTGGGTGTGCTGCGTGCTGACCAGTCGGGCTAGTGGGTGGGTTCTGTTGGGTAGTGGGTTAGGTGGAATATATACCTGACCAGTCGGGCTAGTGACTAGAACACAATACTAATGGCGCACCTGGGGTGGTGCGCCATTAGATTCTACATACTTATGGCGCACAGAGGTGCGGTGCGCCATTAGTAATCCCCCCATCCATATCGCCCCCACCGGCCGCACCCTCCTCTCTCTCCCTCGCCAGATCTCCCCCCTCTCCCCGACGCCTCTCTCTCCCTCCAGCGCCGCGCCGCCGCCCCCGCGCCACCCTCGCTGAGCCGAGCGCCGCGCCGCCGACGCCCTCGACGCCCCGGACGCCCCCGACGCCCCGGACGCCCCCGACGCCCTCGACACCCGCGCCCCCGACGTCCGACGCCCTCGACGCCCGCGCCCCCGACGTCCGACGCCCCCGTCGCCTCCCCGACTCTGCAGCAACGCCGCCGCCCGAAGCTACGCCGGCGACCACTCCTTCCTCTCTAATCACCACCACAAAGTCATTTTTTTTGTATTTCTGCCATTTTCGTTGAAGTACTCTAGATCAAAATTTAGGTCTGTGAGTGCTGGAGTTGATCTACAAGAAAAATATAAGTTGATTTCGCATCAGTAGAAATCGCAGACAGACAATTTTTTTAGGTTAGTACTGGAGTACTCTGTGAGTGCTGGAGTTGATCTAGAGTGCTCTGTGAGTGCAAATTTTTTAGGTTAGTACAATATTTCGCATCATTTGATCTAGAGTGCTCTGTGAGTGCAATTTTCCTTGAGTGAAATGCTTGTACTCCTTGTGTTAGTACTGGAGTAGCATAATTTGTGTTAGTACTGGAGTAGCATAATTAACTGAAACATTTTCAGTTTAGTGTAGGACTTGCAAGCAGTAGTACTTAGCTTAGTTTAGTAGTTTAGTGTAGGACTTGGAGTAGTTTCAGTAGTTTAGTAGTTTAGTGTAGGACTTGGAGTAGTTTCAGTAGTTTAGTAGTTTCAGTAGTTTAGTGCAATGCTATTGGTGAATCTTATATCTGGGTTGGACCATGGCCTAATGAGCCTAGGATGGTGCCACAGCTAGCTTGTCTAGGTTAAGTTCAATATAACCCTCGTATAAGTGAGGTATTTTTTTCTGGTTTAGGTTAATACCATGATAAGGACATTCAGGCCATTGCCTTGTTGGCTGACCTTTTGACACTTAGCATGCCATGAGGGTTCTTGACACATATACCTCAAGTTGTAGCAATGGATTAAATATCAGTCCTAAAAATATGGGTCTGGCACTACTACCATAGTTCCTTTTTTTTACTGAAGGAAGCGTCTACAGTTTTTTTTAATAGATAAAAAGGTGTACATGATTTACATGCCCTCAGGTGAAAAAGAAAAAGGAAAGAAAAGGGGGATTTTAGACAATATGAAGTTGCTCTAATTATATGTTTTTAGGCTAGTACAGGGTGTTGCTTTATTCTGTCATCATTTGTAACTATGTCACAAATAAATTGTTCATTCTTCTGTATTTGACAAGTAATGACTGTTGATAAGCTGAGGCATGTGGATTAAGCAGTTTCTTTGCTGTAACATACTGTATATCACTCCACAATGAAATACAGTACATATTGATGTGCTTGGTAAAACTTGTTCATGTACTGAACTACTAATGCCTTGTGATGCTCTGAATTACTTGTGATGCCTCTGAATTACTTGTGATCACATTGAGAAAGACTTGTAAAGATGATGATCACATTGAGAAAGACTTGTGATCACATTGTGATAGTTTTGCAGGTACCCCGAGAGGCCCTTGAGTTTGTTGGAATGTTGATTAACTTCCGTTCCCGCAAATTCGGGTACTCCATATGTCCTATTTTCAGCAAAGGTCATGCTGAAATTTTCCGTGAATTTTAGCATGACTTTGCTAAAAAATAGGACATATAGGGTACTTGTGACTAATGCATGGGCCGGGGTATCTTAGTGGTTAATTAGGTAGGATCAAGTGCCCCTTTATTCTAGCTGCATTAAACCATAGGCGACAATAGAGCCAAGTGATTAGGCCCAACTTACAATTCTCCTTCCTAGCTTTGCTTTTAGGATGCCTCGGTGTCGACAAACCATAAATTATGAAACCTTGGCTTTTAGGGTGCCTCGGTGTCGATAAAAACTGAAATGATGAAAGCTTAGGCTTTTAGGGTGCCTCGGCGTCAAAAACCCTCAATTATAAAAGCTTAGCTTTTAGGATGCCTCGGTGTCGACAAACCCTAAATGATGAGACCATGATCTTGTTCCTTGACAAAAACCAACTTTTTGACCAAACTTTGTTCCTATTTAGAGAGAAACATGGCCAACAACGATGAGGCTGGCGGTTCGGGCGGGAAGGCATTCTGGGAGTTGTCCCAGGAGATGGAGGAACAACCTCACTTGTATGAGGACGCCGCCTTCCACACCGATCCTGAGACCACTGATGGTACCGCGGAGGATGACCCCACTGATGCCACCACTGATGGTGCCGCCGAGAATGCCACCACTGATGATGGCGGCGCACGCACAGATGGCAGACAACCGAAGAGGCAACGGAAGGACCGGCGCCCGACCGTGCTCCGCACCCTCAAGGAGGAAGTTACTGAAGTGGACTCCGACGGGAATCCAACGACGCCCGAACGAATAGTCAAGGGGTACTCGATTCAGCTCGGGTGCATTCTTCGGAGCACCGTCTCGATCAACAGCGAGAACCTGAGGCATCCTGACAACGGGAATTACCGCAACCTCCTCTTCACGAAGCTGCACGAACGATACAAGTTCCCCGTTCAATTTGATAACACAAGCCTCAAAGGGAATAAAGTGAACAATGATGCCCTCATGAAGATGAGCAAGGCCCTGTCTACTTAGAAAACCAATGTGAAGATAATGATCAAGAAAGGTGAGAGTTATGAGACGATCAAGGAGAAACATCCTTCGATCACCGAAGATGACTACAACGAATTCAAGATCAATTGCTCGAGCGCCGCACACTCCGAATCAAGTCAGTGGGGGAAAGAAATGCCGCAGCTCAACTTAGGGGAACACACACTCGGTCCCGGCGGTTACAGAGTGGCGGAGCCTATATGGGACAAGGAGGAGGCGGACCGTGCCGAGCAAGGCCTACCGCCCCTCTTCGATAAATACGGTGACAAGCAGACCAGGAACTTTATCAGGGCCCGGTACAAGAAGGACCCGAAAACAAAGGAGCTGACCACGGATCCGAAGACCAGGGCGCTTGAGGCTGTTCTGGTAAGGAATACACCCCCGCGTAATTAGCTCCATATGGTTGCATTCTAATTAATGAAGCCAAATTTCTAAATGATTCACATTCCTTCCGCAGGCGACTGAAAGCAGTAGCGCGGGGTCGACTAAGAGCGGACCTTGGGACACGACTCTAAATAGGGCGTTGAATGTAATGAAGAACAAGGATAAGCTCGAGAAGCCGACGTCAGCTGGTCGTTTGGCCGGCAAAGGCTTGTCGACAAAATGGTCGTCATACTATAAATCTGGTGGGCGAAAGGAGAAAAAGACCAGCTCGGAAAGCCAGGCGCGCGAGGTTCAAGAACTCAAGGCACATGTGGCGCGGATTCCGGAGATTGTCCAAGAGCAAGTGCAACAACAGATCGGAGCGACGATCACCGCCATTGTGCCTAGCTTGATCGAGGGGTTGCAGGCGTGGATTGCTGGCGGCCAACAGGGGCCGCCCCCGATTCCCAGCTTCACGGCCAGCAACTCGCAGAACGCGATGGCGGGGCCATTGGTGTCTCCGGCGGAGGCGGCATTGGTGTCTTCGACGCCGGCACGGGAGATTAATGCACCCGTGTGTACGCCGGCCGGCACCTCTGCAGCAAGCGGCCCCTCCGTCAACTGCACGCCCGCCGTTGGCGGTGCCTCGACATTAGCCGAGCTCGACGCCATCATCACGGTAACTAATTAAGCCTCTCTCGGCCGAGGACTTCATCTCCTTGCCTTTGACTGGGCATCCCTGATGCCCTACATGTTTTCGCAGGGCGCCGTCGACGTTCCGTGCACTCTCCTGCACTTCGTGAACAACGAGTTGGTCGATGTCGCCAAGGGCAAAATCGTTCAACTGGGCCAGCCCTTGTTCCACGGTACCAAGATGCCACCCAACTTGTTTAGGGTTCAACTGGTTCGGGTGCTGCCAGGCTGCGACGAGGTATTACCTCCGATTCGACCCGTCGGGGCCGACGATGATGACGTCATGACCCTCAGCGCCTGCCTGAGCTGATCCCTGCTTTGGCCGAAGAGCCAGATTCGTTTGGGGGCGGGGGAAACCACACCAAAGACAACACCGCCAGTCGTGCCGGCGCCAAGTCGTCCCCATGGCAAGTCCGCCGCAACGGTGCCGGACATCCCTATGCCACTGGATCCAAACATGCATATGGCACAGGATCAGAACGACAACGACGACGATACATTTGCCAACGTCGATGAGTACTTTGCCGATCATGGGTACGGTGACGACTTCATGGGGGCTCCTTCTCAAGAACCCAACCCAACAAAAGACGTGCGTGATCAAGCCGGTACCGCGGAGAAGCCAAGTTGCAACAGGCGTCGTCTGCCGTTCAGCTCTCAGGAGACGCCTCCAGCTGCCGACTTCACCGAGCCTCAGATAGGCGAGGTGCAAAATATGATCAGCCCCAACACACTAAAGAAGGCGGTCTCTGAGCTGAACTCGGTCCCAATTCAGGAGATCAAGAAGAAGGCACGCAAAAGAAAAACTAACAAGGGTGCGAGCCAGCCGGCACCGAGTACGATCCATGCTCAGGATGGGCCACCTTCACCTGAGGATGTAATGAGGAGGGTGCATGTGGCGGGTAGGCCGATGCTACCGACAAATATGCTCGATGCTGCAACCGGTGCTACGTGGAGTCTGCATGACAGTGTTCTTTCTTTGGAGAAGCGGCGTCTCAGAGAGAAGGATGTGGCATACCCGGTTTTCGCGGCCAAGGTGCCGGAGGGCAAGGGCTTTGTGGATAACTCCATCGGGGGTACGATCGTCCTACGGTTTGATGACATCCACGCTATGTTGAACCTTCATCCGCTGCACTACACCTTCGTTCGGCTATTTTCGCTGAGTATGGAGATGCGGATCATTCGCGACAAGACCCCGGACATCGTGATAGTCGACCCCTTCTATATGCGTGCCAAGATCTTGGGCAGCGCTGGGGACCGGCATGTCGCGAGTTCTTACCTCGAAGGCGTCATTCTGGCAAACCGAGATAAGGATAACTTCCTCGTGCCTTACTTTCCCGAGTAAGTCCTCCGCCTCAACCGCCCCGTAACATATGAATTCTTAGATTTCGACCGTTCTTCTTTTAACATTCCGTGTTTTCTGCAGTGACACACAGTGCACACTCATCCTACTAAGCCCCAAATATTTCATGGCCACGTATTTCGACCCGGACCGTCAGTCGGCTGTAAACTACACAAATGTCAAGAAGGTTCTTGATGATGTTCTCGCCGGCTACGCCAAATCTGGAGGCACCTTCACCAGGACAACTCGTAAGTACGGCAAGCACGTGTTCTCCCACAACACGACGTTCTGCTGCGTCAAGCAGCCGCCTGGCAGTCAGAAGGGTGCCTACTATGCCATCCATCACATGCGGGCGATCGTACGGGACCATCATCAACTTCTGCTACCGAGTAAGCTCAAAGATTGGGCCGCGCGCGTGTCGGCAATCCAGGACGCGGACATCAGACAAGATTTCTTTCGCATCCAGTCGGAGTTTGCGGAAATCATCCATCAAGATGTCCTTCGTACCTCGGGGCAGTTCTACCTCAGAAATCAACCGTCGAACAGTGACATCGACACAATGCTACAAATGCAGGCTGACAACGCCCGTGATTTCATGACTCCCACGATAGATGGCGGCTTCATCCACGCTCCGGTGCATTGAGTCGAGTCGAAAGCAGTGATGCTGTGTCTAGTTCTGAAACATCGATTGGCTCATGTTGTAATTAAACTTTAATGAACTTGTAGTATGTCTCTTTGGTTTCGAGAGTCGTTCAACTTAGATGTAATCGATGCTATTAATGTCTTGCTTTTCTCTTTCGATAGTTCTGTTGCATACTTATATATTGCTTATGAATTGTCTGTGAATTGGTACTAACGTTTCGTTTGGCTAGTGCATATATAGCGATGCCGTCGTATGTTGTGTACAAGGGTAAGGTTCCCGGAGTCTACGACGACTGGGAGGAGTGTCGGAGACAGGTTCACCGATTCAGCGGTAACAGTTACAAATGGTACACCACTAGGGCCGAGGCCGAATCTAGATACGCCAGCTATCTAGCGGGAGAGGGGAGGGAGCGTTGGAGGAACCGGATGAAAACGAGTTTCATCGTGATGATGCTCATCGTGACGACCGCAGCTCTCTTCTATGTGATGGTAGTTTAGATGATCGATATCGACTTGTAATGTGAAGACAAACTCGCTACTCGCGGTCTCGAGACTTGTAATATATTTTTCTATCTTTGTTCGGTCTTTTCAATTCGGAGACTAATATGATGAATTGTATTTGGAGACTAATGTGATGAATTGTATTCAGAGACTAATCTTCTATTGTATTCGATGAATGTGTTGTTGATGTGTGCTGTCTATATTCTGTGCAATTATACATTTTGTAATCTGTGCAAAAAAACAGAAAAATAATATTAAAAAAACCTAATATTCATACTAATGGCGCATCAGAGCACAGTGCGCCATTAGTGTGCCAAAGCACACTAATGGCGCATTATCAGCCAGTGCGCCATTACTATGCGGACATTACTAATGGCGCATCATACCTTAGTGCGCCATTAGTATGCCAAAGCACCTGGGTACACATGGCCCCTGGGAGGCATACTAATGGCGCACTACGGTGCACACTAATGGCGCATCTGTGGTGCGCCATTAGTATACCAGATACTAATGGCGCACCGGAGGTGCGCCATTAGTATCAAATACTAATGACGTTCTAGTAATGGCGCACCACTAATGCGCCATTAATGGCCAAATTAGGTGCGCCATTAATAGGCCTTTTCCTAGTAGTGGTATCTATAATTTTTAAAGTTATATTAACATCAATTATATATGGTTTTGGTTCACTTTTATATTTGTCCTCTTGAAGGTCCCGGTCGAGGCATGTGATCTAGGCAGCATCATTGCCCTTAGAGGTTGTCAGTGCATCACATTCCATGATGCGCTTTGAGAGGCCCTCATCGATTGTAGCCACCTTTGATTGAGCGTCTTTGATCTTCTTCTCCTTGCAGAGCAGGTTGTCCTTCTCTTCCATCTTATCCTTTAGAGCACGCGCCTCGACACGAGCCTTGTCAAGTTCAGCTTGTAGGGTAGCCATACACCGAGCCACGTCTAGATAAAAAAGAGATTGACATGAGAACATAAACCCCAAGGAAATGTAATGTGAGCAAACGCACGTTAGTTACTTACCATGTGCCGCCTCGGCACCCCCCTTGAGCTGCTGGACCTCCAGCTCGACTTGATTAAGTTTGCTTTTTGTCTCCTCCAATTCATATGTGGTCTTCTGGAGGCTGGAACTGGTGCCCTACACAACACAAATAACAGGTATAAAATGACCTCGCAAAAGTAGCTCCCAGCCAAGGTGATTTGATCGTCATGTCGATTTCTCAAAGCCAACATTAGTCTCGGGGGCTACTGTGTATTCATGCTTTCTCACATTAAGGTACTTCCAGAGGCGACATGACTCGATCCTCATGTCGGTTATTTGCAACAAACCGTCACAAGTCTTGGGGGCTATTGGATACAATGTTAAAAGTTATTCTTGCCAAAAGATTTTGGCATCAAACATTATACTACTGCAGGAATGCCTAGCAGTGGCAGGGGCAAAAACCCTAGCAGTGGCAGGCTAGGCTCCCAGAGGCACCCGCCACCGATCTACCACCACCGCTATAACCGCTTCACTGATGGCGCCCCCACCACTGGTAGAGAGTCTGCAGTGGAGGGTGCGCAGCTCTGCCCGCCAGTGATTATAGATAAAGCAGTGGCAGGCGTATTTCAGAGCCTACCACTGAAAGCTTTGTCATACATATTTAAAAATTGTGCAGCCACAACAACATATTTGCTACCATGGTTGCTTTTTGCATGAATGTAAGATTATACTTTGCAATACACCGCGATAAGAAATTATGATACATATTGTGGCATATGTTAAACCATTAACTAATTGTCATCCAACAATAATATTAGTACAACATAAAGCAATAAATATATATATGTTTAACAACTCTCTAATGTTTAGTGCTTACATGGTTCAATAAAATAACTGCATACAACATATACGTTCAATAAAGTGCTATAGGTAGTCCCAGAAAGCACTACTTATATATACACTACTAGGGAAGGGCATATAGGTCAACCCCAATGAGTGACGGGTGAGGTGGGGCACACGCCACCGTTATTTTTCAAAAATATCTGTGGCGGGCAACATAGAGCGCCTACCACAGCTAAACGTAGATCAGCGGCGGGCACTAATTTGTGCCCGTCATAGGTAGACCCTTCCAAATAAGCCCTCCGGCTCGACAGTGCGGTGGCGAACGACTCCATGGTACCCACCCACTACTAGAAAACAGGGCATTGGACCAGGCCTGTCCAGCCCATTAGCCCCGGTTCAATCTAGAACCGGGTCCAATGGGGGCACTGGACCCGGTTCGTGAGCCCAGGGGGCCGTCCGGGCCACGTGGGCCATTGGTCCCGGTTCGTTTGGACCTTTTGGTCCCGGTTGGAGCGACAAACTGGGACCAATGGCTCTTGGTCCTGGCCCACCACCATTGGTCCCAGTTAGTGACACGAACCGGGACCAAAGGCTCCCCTTTAGCCCCGGTTCATAGCACCAACCGGGACCAATGAGGTGCCTATATATAACCCCTCATTCAAGAGCAGAGCTCACTGCTCTGTTTTTTTTCTGGCCGAGGAGGAGAGGGGTTAGTGATGCTCTAGCTCACCTCCTATGCACACAACGTGTTCGGTGGAATGCCAGAGCCACACTAGTTAAGCATTTCTCCTCTTGAAGCTCTATTTTCTCCGAGATTTGTCTAGGTTTAGCGGTCCGTCACGTCCCGTCCCCGTCTTCGCCCCCGCCGATCTCGTCACCGGCACCACCGTGGTGAGCCTCTTGTTATGTCCATGCTTTTCTTACTTTTATTATTGCTTGTTATTATTGCTTTAGATAGATATTTGTCTAATTTTGTTACGTTTATTATTGCTTGTTATTATATAGTGCGATGGTTTTGATATCCGCCCACGTGGGCCCTCGTCCTGTCTATGATTCGGATGTGGTATATTATCTTTAATTTATAACTAATTGTTTTAGTGTTTATGATAGTTATGCCGACCAACCTGACATGCATAGATGTTTTATTATGTCTAGGAGGTAGTTGAACCGGAAATTCCAACCGACCCTCTTGTGGAGAGGTTAAATTTAGTTGAAGATGAAAACATTTCCTTAAAGAAAAAATTGGAAAAAATGGAGGAGGAGAAGATGGAATTGGAGTTGCATGTTGCGGAAGTCATCGATGATCACAAGATCAAGATGGACCCTATTGTCGAGAGGTTAAATTTAGTTGAAGAAGAAAACAAATTCTTGAAGGAAAAAATAAAAAAAATTGTGGACGAGAAGATGATATTGGAGTTGCATGTTGCGGATGTCGTCGATGATCACAAGATCAAGATGGATGCAATGCGGTTGAAGATTAAAAATATTAGAAAATATGCCATTCATACCGAGGCTTGGTATCATTATGCCGTTGGATCAATTGTTACCTTGGTTGCGATTATGATCGCATTTGTTTTCGCGTTGAAAAGTTTTCCATAGTTTCGATGTGTATGGAGAGCTATATGTTGTTAGATGAGAACTATATATGTATGTACTTTGGTTTTAATGTGATGATGAACTTTTATCCATTTGGTCACTTAAGAATCTATTTATGATGTTCTGTAATGGTTTTTGACACACTTAATTATATATAATGCATGCAGATGAACCGGCAATGGATGTACGGTGACAGACACACCTCCGAGTACATTAAGGGCGTGCGTGAGTTTCTAAATGCGGCTGAGGCAAACAAGCAGAATGGTTTTATGTGTTGTCCATGCACTAAATGTGTGAATACGATGTCTTACTCTAACCGGAAAATCCTTCACTCCCACCTGCTTTACAAGGGTTTCATGCCACACTATAATGTTTGGACGAGGCACGGAGAAATAGGGGTTATGATGGAAGACGACGAAGAAGAAGAGTACGATGACAACTATGTGCCCGCTGAATACGGTGATGCTACAATGGGGGGAGCTGGTGAAGATCAAGAGGAACCAGACGATGTGCCCAATGATGCTGCAACGGGTGAAGCTGCTGAAGATCAAGAGGAACCAAATGATGATCTCCGCCGGGTCATTGTCGATGCAAGGACACAATGCGAAAGTCAAAAGGAGAAGCTGAAGTTCGATCGCATGTTAGAGGATCACAAAAAAGGGTTGTACCCCAATTGCGAAGATGGCAACACAAAGCTCGGTACTGTACTGGAATTGCTGCAGTGGAAGGCAGAGAATGCTGTGGCTGACAAAGGATTTGAGAAGCTACTAAAAATATTGAAGAAGAAGCTTCCGAAGGATAACGAATTGCCCGACAGTACATACGCAACAAACAAGGTCGTATGCCCTCTAGGATTGGAGGTGCAGAAGATACATGCATGCCCTAATGACTGCATCCTCTACCGCGGTGCATACAAGGATCTGAACGCATGCCCGGTATGCGGTGCATTGCGGTATAAGATCAGACGAGATGACCCTGGTGATGTTGATGGCGAGCCCGCCAGGAAGAGGGTTCCTGCGAAGGTGATGTGGTATGCTCCTATAATACCACGGTTGAAACGTTTGTTTAGAAACAGAGAGCATGCCAAGTTGATGCGATGGCACAGTGAGGACCGTAAGAAAGACGGGAAGTTGAGAGCACCCGCTGACGGGTCGCAGTGGAGAAAAATCGAGAGAAAGTACTGGGAGGAGTTTGCAAAGGACGCAAGGAACGTATGGTTTGCTTTAAGCGCGGATGGCATTAATCCTTTCGGGGAGCAGAGCAGCAATCACAGCACCTGGCCCGTGACTCTATGTATGTATAACCTTCCTCCTTGGATGTGCATGAAGCGGAAGTTCATTATGATGCCAGTTCTCATCCAAGGCCCTAAGCAACCCGGCAACGACATTGATGTGTACTTAAGGCCATTAGTTGAAGAACTTTTACAGCTGTGGAATGGAAACGGTGTACGTGCGTGGGATGAGCACAGACAGGAGGAATTTGACCTAAAGGCGTTGCTGTTCGTGACCATCAACGATTGGCCCGCTCTCAGTAACCTTTCAGGACAGACAAACAAAGGATACCACGCATGCACGCACTGTTTAGATGACACTGAAAGTATATACCTGGACAAGTGCAGGAAGAATGTGTACCTGGGCCATCGTCGTTTTCTTCCGACCAACCATCAATGTCGAAAGAAAGGCAAACATTTCAAAGGCGAGGCAGATCACCGGAAGAAGCCCGCCATGCGTACTGGTGATCACGTACTTGCTATGGTCAATGATTTACACGTAATCTTTGGAAAGGGCCCCGGCGCACTAGCTGTTTCGAATGACGCTGAGGGACATGCACCCATGTGGAAGAAGAAATCTATATTTTAGGACCTACCCTACTGGAAAGACCTAGAGGTCCGCTCTTCAATCGACGTGATGCACGTGACGAAGAACCTTTGCGTGAACATGCTAGGCTTCTTGGGCGTGTATGGAAAGACAAAAGATACAGCTGAGGCACGGGAGGACCTGCAACGTTTGCACGAAAAAGACGGCATCCCTCCGAAGCAGTATGAAGGTCCTGCCAGCTATGCTCTTACGAAAGAAGAGAAAGAAATCTTCTTTGAATGCCTGCTCAGTATGAAGGTCCCGACTGGCTTCTCGCCGAATATAAAGGGAATAATAAATATGGCAGAGAAAAAGTTCCAGAACCTAAAGTCTCATGACTGCCATGTGATTATGACGCAACTGCTTCCGGTTGCATTGAGGGGGCTTCTACCGGAAAACGTCCGATTAGCCATTGTGAAGCTATGTGCATTCCTCAATGCAATCTCTCAGAAGGTGATCGATCCAGAAATCCTACCAAGGCTAAGGAGTGATGTGGCGCAATGTCTTGTCAGTTTCGAGCTTGTGTTCCCACCATCCTTCTTCAATATCATGACACACGTCCTAGTTCATCTAGTCGACGAGATTGTCATTCTGGGGCCCGTATTTCTACACAATATGTTCCCCTTTGAGAGGTTCATGGGAGTCCTAAAGAAATATGTCCGTAACCGCGCCAGGCCAGAAGGAAGCATCTCCATGGGCCATCAAACAGAGGATGTCATCGGGTTTTGTGTTGACTTCATTCCTGGCCTTAATAAGATAGGTCTCCCTAAATCGCGGTACGAGGGGAGACTGACTGGAAAAGGCACGCTTGGAAGGGACTCAATAATATGCCGGGACGGATATTCTTGGTCTCAAGCACACTACACAGTTCTACAGAACTCTACATTAGTGACCCCGTATGTCGATGAACACAAGAACAGTCTGCGCTCCAAACACCCGGAGCAGTGCGACGACTGGATTACACGTGAACACATCAGGACTTTCAGCAGTTGGTTGGAAACACGTCTCAGAGGTGACAACACTGTTTGTGATGAGTTGTACTTGTTGTCCAGGGGACCATCTTCGACTGTATTGATTTACAAAGGATACGAGATAAATGGGAATACATTTTACACGATTGTCCAAGATCAAAAGAGCACCAACCAAAACAGCGGTGTCCGCTTTGATGCAAAAACCGAGAGGGGAAAGGACACATATTATGGTTACATAGTGGACATATGGGAACTTGACTACGAACATGAGTTTAAGGTCCCTTTGTTTAAGTGCAAATGGGTCAATCTGTCAGGAGGCGGGGTACAGGTAGACCCACAGTACGGAATGACAACAATGGATCTGAAAAATCTTGGATACACTGACGAACCGTTCGTCCTAGCCAATGATGTGGCACAGGTTATCTATGTGAAGGACATGTCTACCAGACAGAGAAAAAGAAAAGATAAGGAAGCGAATACATCATACGATGAGCCAAAGCGCCACATAGTTCTTTCAGGAAAAAGGGACATCCTGGGAGTGGAGGGCAAGACAGACATGTCTGAAGATTATGAAAAGTTTCATGAAATTCCTCCCTTCAAAGTCAAGGCTGACCCAAGCATCCTGATAAACGATGAAGATTATCCATGGTTACGGCGCAATAAGCAAATGACACAAGCGAAGAAAAAGTGAAGACTTTTTTCGGCAACTATTATGATGATACCATGCCAACTTTGTAACAAATGAGTATGATACCATTGTCCGTTTGTACTATTCAAATTTCAATACTACTTGCACTAACAGAAAGTTTGTAATTAGTTTTACCAGAAAGAATTAAAAAAATAAAGCAAATAACAAAAGAAAATAAATAATGCAGAAAACAAAACAAAAAAACTTGCAAAAAAATAGCAACAATAAGTATTTTGTTGTAAGTAGAAACAAAATAAAATAAATAAAGCAAAAAAGAAAACAAATAATTTCAAATTTAAACTATTCAAATTTGAATACTACTTGCACTAACAGAAAGTTTGTAATTGGTTTTACCTAAAGCAATAATATAAAACAAAATAAAATAAATAAAGCAACAAAGAAAACAAATAATTTCAAATTTAAACTATTCAAATTTGAATACTACTTGCCCTAACAGAAAGTTTGTAATTGGTTTTACCTAAAGCAATAATATTCACAAAGAAACTCTAAATACAGCAAAAAACAACTTAGAAATAAATAAAGCAAAAAAGGAAAAAAAAATGGGCGCTGCCCAGTGAGCCTGCAAGGCCTACAGCACATGATGCATCTGGACTATAAGGCCCAGTAAGCTCACAGGGCAGCGCGCAGAGTTAGGCCCAGAAGCCTGCATTTGAGAGGAGCTCGAGAGGATGGGCGCAGCAGCACTTATAAACCACTCTCGAGCTCCCTCAGCTAGCGAGGTGGGACTAAACATCCCACCGCACCCACGCCAGCACAGGGCCTTTGGTCCCGGTTGGTGGCAACAACCGGGACTAATGCCCCCCTTTAGTCCCGGTTTGTGTCACCAACCGGGACCAAAGGCCCCTCCTTCCCGCCCTTTGGGCTGCTGAAAAGGGACCTTTAGTCCGGGTTGGTGGCACAAACCGGGACTAAAGGGGGGGTATTAGTCCCGGTTGGTGCCACGAACCGGGACTAATGCCCGTCCTATATAACCAGGACTTGCGAAAATTTCGTCAGTTCCTTCTTCCCCGCGCCCCCGACGCCTCTCTCCCCGCCCCCGTCGCCCCGTCGCCGTCGCCGTCGCCCCCGTCGCCCCGTCGCCGTCGCCGTCGCCCCCATCGCCCCGTCGTCGTCGCCGTCGCCCCCGACGCCGCCACGACGCCGCCTCATCGCCGTCGCCCCGCCCCGCGCCCCCGCGCCTCCCCGCCCCGCCGCCGTCGCGCCGCCCCGCCCCGCCACGCGATGTGAGGGCTTGCTGTTTTTTTTATGTTTATATAAG
>LR738712.1:815935925-815967650 GCA_902687465.1 Secale cereale | reverse complement strand
GGGGGGGGGGGGGGGTCGAGGGTCGTCGAGGGACCGAGGGTCGTTAAGGGTCGAGAGATCGCCGAGGGGCCGAGGGTCGTCGAGGGGTCGAGAGGCCGAAGGTCGAGGGGTTGAGAGGTTGCCTAGCAGTCGGGGGTCTAGGGTTGTGGATCGCCGAGCAGTCGGGGGTCAAAGTATTGAAGAATTCCATGACTTCATCATTTGCCAGAAGTAACCGGGGCATTTTGGTACAAAGTTATGCAAAGTTATTCTGGAACGGAGTTCCGGTTCAGGATAATACGTCTTTTGTTACGAATTATCCTATCTGGGACTCCGTTCCAAAATAATTTTGGAGAGCTTCGTACCATCATGCTACTGTTACTTTCGCCTAATGATGAAGTATTGGTTTTGTTGAATCCTTTGACACTAGACAAAATGTGACATGATCGGGGTCTAGGGTTGTGGATCGCCGAGCAGTCGGTGGTCGAGGGGTCGAGAGAGGTTGCCTAGCTAGTGTCAAAGTATTGAAGAATTCCATGACTTCATCATTTGCCAGAAGTAACCGGGGCATGTTGGTACGAAGTTATGCAAAGTTGTTCTGGAACGAAGTCCCTGATAGGATAATCCGTCTTTTGTTACGAATTATCTTATCTGGGACTCCGTTCCAAAACCACTTTGGAGAGCTTCGTACCATCATGCTACTGTTACTTTCGCCTAATGATGAAGTATTGGTTTTGTTGAATCCTTTGACACTAGACAAAATGTGACATGAGGGGGCCTAGGGTTGTGGATCTCCGAGCAGTCGAGGGTCGAGGGGCCGAGAGAGGTTGCCTAGCTAGCTAGTGTCAAAGTATTGAAGAAATCCATGACTTCATCATTTGCCAGAAGTAACCGGGGCATTTTGGTACGAAGTTATGCAAAGTTATTCTGGAACGGAGTTCCTGATAGGATAATCCGTCTTTTGTTACGAATTATCCTATCTGGGACTCCGTTCCAAAATAACTTTGGAGAGCTTCGTACCATCATGCTACTGTTACTTTCGCTTAATGATGAAGTATTGGTTTTGTTGAATCCTTTGACACTAGACAAAATGTGACATGATCGGGGTCTAGGGTTGTGGATCGCCGAGCAGTCGGTGGTCGAGGGGTCGAGAGAGGTTGCCTAGCTAGTGTCAAAGTATTGAAGAATTCCATGATTTCATCATTTGCCAGAAGTAACCGGGGCATGTTGGTACGAAGTTATGCAAAGTTGTTTTGGAACGGAGTTCCTGATAGGATAATCCGTCTTTTGTTACGAATTATCTTATCTGGGACTCCGTTCCAAAACCACTTTGGAGAGCTTCGTACCATCATGCTACTGTTACTTTCGCCTAATGATGAAGCATTGGTTTTGTTGAATCCTTTGACACTAGACAAAATGTGACATGAGGGGTCTAGGGTTGTGGATCGTCGAGCAGTCGAGGGTCGAGGGGTCGAGAGAGGTTGCCTAGCTAGCTAGTGTCAAAGTATTGAAGAAATCCATGACTTCATCATTTGCCAGAAGTAACCGGGGCATTTTGGTATGAAGTTATGCAAAGTTATTCTGGAACGGAGTTCCTGATAGGATAATCCGTCTTTTGTTACGAATTATCCTATCTGGGACTCCGTTCCAAAATAACTTTGGAGAGCTTCGTACCATCATGCTACTGTTACTTTCGCCTAATGATGAAGTATTGGTTTTGTTGAATCCTTTGACACTAGACAAAATGTGACATGATCGGGGTCTAGGGTTGTGGATCGCCGAGCAGTCGGGGGTCGAGGGGTCGAGAGAGGTTTCCTAGCTAGTGTCAAAGTATTGAAGAATTCCATGACTTCATCATTTGCCAGAAGTAACCGGGGCATGTTGGTACGAAGTTATGCAAAGTTGTTTTGGAACGGAGTTCCTGATAGGATAATCCGTCTTTTGTTACGAATTATCCTATCCGGGACTCCGTTCCAAAACCACTTTGGAGAGCTTCGTACCATCATGCTACTGTTACTTTCGCCTAATGATGAAGTATTGGTTTTGTTGAATCCTTTGACACTAGACAAAATGAGACATGAGGGGGTCTAGGGTTTGTGGATCGCCGAGCAGTCGAGGGTCCAAGCTAGTTCTACGTTTGCCATTAATATATCCATCTGTCATGTTTGAATAATATTTGGCATGTTGTAAATATTTGTAGAAACTATGGACGACAACACCCGAGACCTAGCACAAGACGCGATGTTGATGGACATAATCGCAGACGGACAAAATGCCGTCTTGTCGTTTCTCAACGACACCGATGAGCAGGTCGAAAGAGAGCTGCAGCTGGAAGATCTTTGCTATGATATTGATGGATCCGGTGACCCAATGCACATGGAAGAAGTAGACCGTGAGGACGGCTCCGGTGACCCAATGCCGGTGCAAGAAGGAGACCGTGATGCTGGCTCCGGTGACCGATCTGAGTCCGGCCAGGAGGTATATATGTTAGTTAAGCCTGTGCTGACTAGTTAATTGATGCATTCATTAACTCTCGTCTTTGTTCCTTTTTCTAGCCCTCTGGATCGAGCAAATCTTCGGTAATGATACGAGGCGCGAAGAAAAAGTTGAGGCCGGATCAAAAGTTTGAGATCTTAGAAATCTCGCGCTCCGGCGAGCCGATTGACCCCATCCGGACAAAGAACGCATTTGTTAATCAGTGCGGGGTTCTGGTTAGGGACAAGATCCCGATCAGCATCCATCAATGGTTAAAGCCGGCTGCAAATGACGCTCAGGTGACTTATGTCACTGATATGCAGAAAGAAGTTCTTTGGACTGAGCTGAAGTCAAATTTCGTCCTACCGCGAGAGGATGATCCGGCGAATCCAGTTAAAGAGGAGTTAATCAAGTCTGCTGCACTTTCGAAGATGGCAGACCAATTCAGGGCATGGAAGAAAAAACTGAATACGTTTGTCAAAGATAAAAAGACTCCAGAATTCGTGGGCATATATGAGAAGATCAAAGATGACTGGCCCGCATTTGTGGCCCATAAGACATCGGAAAAGAGTCAGAAGATGTCGGAGACAAACCGGATAAATGCTGCGAAGAAGAAGCATCACCATCGCACGGGGTCAGGTGGCTACCTCAGAGCCCGGCCTAAGTGGGCCAAGGCTGAGAATGATCTGCTTCAGAAAGGGATCGAACCAGAGACAATGCACTGGCCAGACCGTTGCCGGACTTGGTTCTTCGGGGCTGGCGGAACCTTGGACCCTGTATCAGGGTGGTGCATTTGGACGGACAAGCAATTGGAAACACCACTCAGGAAGATGCGGCAGTATATCAAAGCAGCGCATGAAGGGACGTTCTTCCCCGACAGAGAGAACGACGAGCTGACAATGGCCCTCGGGAATCCTGAGCATCCTGGACGGACACGAGGCACGCCAGACTCCCTTCCGTGGCGTGCTGGGTTTCCGGACGCAGGCGGCTACAAAAGCCACGAGAGGAGGAAGAAAATGGAGCAGACCGAAATGCAGGCGCTGCGGGCCAGAATACAAGCGATAGAGGAACGGGAAGCAAATCGGGACTCAAGAATTGCCGAAGCTTCCCCCGAAGCTACCCCGCCATCTCAGCGGAGAAGCAGCGTGGCTTCCACCGAGCTGCTTCAGCCGGAGCCTGTCTTGACGGCTACTGCCAGGTATCCCGTGGATGCTATCACGGAGGCACAAAATTGCCACCTTATGGCGCAGTGGATGAATCTGAAGGTCAAGGCGGCTGCTGGCTCTGTTTATCCTACTGGACCCGGCGACACTTTTCACTGCCGGCCGATTCCAGAAGGATATGCTAGGGTGATGGTGGACGAAATTACGGAGGGATTTGAGGAGCTCCAGCTTGACCACCCTACCGGTGAAGGGGAGACTCGGCTGGGTTCTTCACTGAAGACTCCATGCCTATGGCAGAAGGACCTCATCAACATTCTCAACTGGACGCCTCCGCCTCCTCCTCCTCCTCCTCCGGCAAGTCAGGGCACTCCGCCTCCTCCACCGCCTCCTCCTCCGGCGAGTCAGGGCACTCCGCCTCCTCCACCGCCTCCTCCTCCGGCGAGTGACGATCAGGGCACTCCGGCTCCTTCTTCGACGCGTGGCGGCACTCCGCCTCATTCGCCGCCGGCGCGCCCGAGCAGCCAGCCTGCTCCTCCTTCTCCACCTAGTCAGCAAGGGCGGAAGAGACCTACCGCCGCTCCGGCTGCTGCTGCTCCGTCGCGTAAGCAAGGAAAAAAGACAGCCGCTTCGTCTGGTCTGGCGACGTCTAGCAGTACAGCCAGAGGCGGGAGGCGATGCAGATTCGGTCCTTCTCTCACGCCTCTAGAGAAGTTACCATATGAGAGGTCCTACGAGGAAAACACGAAGATAGCTCAAGGCGAAGTGAAGGACTGGCTTGAAGGGTTGAAAGCACAGAGACATCCACCTCCGGAGGAGAAGATAGATGCGGTGAAAGCAAAGCGCACTCTTGCTGCCCTGAAGCAACCAGCGAAAAGTAAGCTGCAGGACAACTATGACCGCATGATTCAAAAGTCATTTCAAGCAGCGAAGCGGTCGGGAAGTACAAAAAGTGATCAAATGTTAGCAGAAGGACGAGCTGGGAAACAAATTGCCCAGCTCGGTGAAAAAGCGGACCAATCGTGCCCCCCGCTGAAGGTGTCTAGCGACATGGTCGCTAATGGTCTGAGGATGGTGCCCGGTTATACCAATCTTGCAGATTACGTGTCCTACGATGTACACTATGATTTCTTGGACGTGCAGATAGAAAGATACGAGTACAAAAAGCCTCTCGTCAAAAATGAAAGATCTCTATCAACGAATATGCGAAGATTGCATGATTGGTACTTGAAAATCTGCAGAGAGTCTGGGGGGAGGGATAGCTTGTATTTGAGAGTTAAACTAGAGCATGACCTCGTTGGACTTGAACTGTTGCCTGTTCCATTTGAGGAGTTCTATCAGTTTTTCAATCAATTGGCCCTCGATAAAACAACGGTCACCTGCTACTGTCTATAAGTAGTACTACTTCTGTCATTAAGTCTCTCTATATAGCTGATCTTCATTGCATGTATTTATAATTATCCTCACTATATTATGCAGATTGAAGATCGTCGAATTGAAGAAAAGACAAGTAGGTGATATTGGGTTCATTAACACATACCTCATAGATGCAACCGAGGTTAAATTGCGTCCCGACGATACCGAGACCAACTTGCTACGATCGTTGGTGGTAAATGAAAACAAAGATATCCACTATATTCTCTTAGAGATTAAGCTTGTGAAGGGAGTAGTAACTGTCTTGGACTCTAAACGTAAAGATCCCGAGGAGTATGCGGACATGACTCAAATGCTCGTCAAGTAAGTTAAATCGATCAATATTATCCACCATGCATATATATCATCAACTTCATTTCTGATATCAACTAATTGTTTTCTTTGCCTGGCAGGGTTTGGAGAAAATTCACCAAAAAAGCTCCGGGACTGCCGAAGAAGCTAGAATTTAGATACCCGAAAGTAAGTACTATATAGTAGCATGTTCCGCGCGCGCATCTCCTATATCTTCATTCAAGCGGTAGTTTCATCAATACCAATTTGGCATTCTTGCTTATCAGTTTGATTGACCTCTATTTCTTGTAAAGTGGTTGTGGCAGGAACCCGGGAATGATTACTGTGGATACTACATTTGCGAGTCCATCCGCCACACGACCTGTGAGCGGGGCTACACTGAAGCACAATTTGAAGTGCGTAAGCAATCAATAATATTCACAAATTTATAGCATCATTTCATGTATTGACCTCCTACTTCAAATTAGATGTTTCGGATGCGGGATGAACTCCTAACACCAGATCGTCTGCGAGCAATTCAAGAGGAATTGTCGGCATTCTTCCTTGAACACGTGATCGCTGAAGACGGAGAATACTATGTGGACCATGCATCCATATGATAGGAGATTATATTTGTAAGAGATAATTATTGTATATATGTACCCGGTAGTGTCGGATAGATATACGAGAACTTGTTGTTGGACCAATCTCTCGGAGAAGGAGAGGTGGTCGATATTACTTCTCTCTGTATGCATATATATATATATATATATATATATATATATATATATATATATGTTGATTATACGATCTTCTGTTTTCTTCGTTTGCTTTACTAGCTAGCTAGCTAGCTAGCGTGTCTAGTCCTCTCTATACGTATGTGTAGTACGTAGCGTCGACCAAGCACGGACATAAGAGAGGACACTTCTCTCTATTAATTAGCTAGCTAACACAATATGAAACACCTAAATTAACCCCCCAAAACCTCCAACCAACCCTCCCCTTTCAAAAAAAAAACAAAAACCACATCCACAGAAATGCTGACGCGTGGATGCCTTTTGGTCCCGGTTGGTACCATCAACCGGGACCAAAGCCCCTCCTGCCTGGGCTCGGCGCACAGGCCACGTGGAAAACCATCTGCCCCGGTTCTGGATTGAACCGGGACTAAAGGTTCAGAGCATTAGTACCGACCCTCTTGTCCCGGTTCAGGAACCGGGGCTAAAGGCCCAAACGAACCGGGTCTGATGACCCATTATCTATCAGTGACCACTGATCCTCCACTAGTTGTGGCGGGTGACATGGCGCCCGCCACAATTATAGATGAGCAAACCGCGCCAACCCCATCCAAATTTTGATGATATTTGCGGTGGCGAGCACACCTGTACGCTCACCACAACTATTGATGCTTCGCGCGCCAGTCAAACCGTCACACATATATTTTTCGGTTCCGGACCACTCGCTCAGTCCTCACTTAGTCAGTTTCTCCCCCCTCCGCGATATCATTCCCCTCGCCCGCCGTTGCCGACATCACTCCGACCCGCACCGCCATTGGATCTGCTAGCCGGCCGCGGACACCACCGGATCTGCTCGTCGTCTCCTCCGACCCGTGCTGCAGCTGCCGTCGTCCGCCTCGACCACCACCGCTGTCGTCCGCCTCGACCGCCACTGCCGTTGTCCGCCCCGACCGCCGCCGCCGTCATCCGCCTCAACTACCACCGCCATCGTCCGCCTCGACCACCGTCACCGGTATGATATTTTTGTGTACTTCCGTGTCGTTACCTTCTTTATTTGATAGAGACATTTATAGACATAGGATCAAAAGTAGGAAACCCATGGATAATGGTATCCCAAAGTTTAGATAGTGTGGGAGTCAGCCACATTAACCGGCTATTCCCAAATACTCCCTCCGTTCGAAAATACTTGTCATCAAAATGGACAAAAAGGGATGTATTTAGAACTAAAATACATCTAGATACACCCCCTTTTATTCATTTTTATGACAAGTATTTTCGGGCGGAGGGAGTATTAGTTATTCTTGTCGCTTGTTCATAATAAACATTTAATTTCATATCATTCTAAACTCGTCCTTAAACCTGGCCCAAAGCTCAAACAGAGAATACTTGTGATGATGAATGGAGCATAATCTTTTTGAATCTTTGATGTCTAAAGAAGAGTAAGTGTGCGCCATGGGTAAAAACTAAGGGCATGTACAATGGTTCTATCTTAAGAGTGCCACGTAGGATAAATGATGAGTTGGAGGAGAGAGAAATCATAAGAGAAGGCTTGTATTCTCTTATTTAAGAGAAGACAAGAGATGATCTCTTAGCATAATTTGTCTCATCATGTTTTTAGGAACAACTAATTAATAAAGATAAGGCTAAGAGATGATAAATTGTAGACATCTTTTTTGTCATATCTAATTTACATGCAAAACTTAAGATAAGACTATCTTATCAACCATTATACATACCCTAACGGTGTTTGTCAGTTGCATCTTAATCTACGTAACTACTTGCTGTTGTGTAGATATCAGAATAACAAAATTTATAGTCCTACTTCTTTCGCGTCCCAGATAATGCATCCTAGCAACAACTCGCATGCCAGGAAATCATAGGCGTAGCAAACGAATGGTCCATGGACCAACATGAAGTTTGATTACATACAGCATGCATATAGAAACTTTATTGTTTAGTAAATAAATAATATCATTATTTTGCAGATAAATGAAATCATATCAATAGGGTTAAAACAGGTTGTTTATGTCCCTTCGGGGACATCCGATAAAATAGGTTGTTGCTGGCTAAAATTCAGTTCTCTACTATGCCAATAATATAAAAATAGTTAAGACGATGCACTATATTTTGACATGAAGGGAGTACATATGTTATCTACACTAGCAGCCGCCGCCGATGTATTCTCTGATGAGGTTGGGGTAGGTTTCTTCTTCTTTGGGTCCGGCTCTGAGGTCTCTCCCTCCTCCTTCCCACTACCCTCAACAGAATCCTTGTTTGCCTGAGCTGTGAACACCACCATGTCCATAGCAGCACCACTCCCTCCACCATCGCATTACTGGGGAGGGCCAGAGGTTCAACTCTGCGGTATACTTTCTCCATATGAGCCCCCCCCTTCGCTTGGGTTGATTCCTTTTTCTAGGGGGAATTTACCTCAGCTGTGGCAGCCACATTCGTATTTGAAGAAGAGGCATCTTTCCTGCTGGCCGCAGTCTTCTGAGGTCCTCTGGATGAGTCGTCACTAGACGCCGCACTCTTGCGTTCCTCAGGTGCATGTAGGTTTGTGTTGAAAGGGAGATTTCCATGTTCACCCCTTGTGCCTGGATTGGAACAAAACAGATGCGAGTGACCTAGGCGGCCACACGAAAAACAAAAGTTTGGAACTTGTTCATATTGGATATCATACCAATCTCTGGACTTCATCTTGGCAGAGTCAATTAAGATCCACCGCCTTAAGGGTTTGCTCACATCTAGGGTTACCCTAGCTCTTAAAAATCCGCCAACTGGATCAAATTGGACGGAGTAGGCCTCTTTATCAATCTGCTTTGCTATTGCTTTTCCCCAGGCTTCAGTTCACAGTTTGAAAGGAAGATTTAACACCCTAGCCCATAGCTGGATTTTGTCAAACTTCAGTTCCGACGGCCTCATGCAGTCTTCAAATTCTGAGAGGATGACTGCATGTCGGCTCACGTGCCACGGAGAACCATCTCGCACGCGATCACGATCACGGCGATTCTCAAACTCTGCCACGAATATGTTTTCTCCCCCCCCCCCGGCTTGAAGATCAAGCCTCTAGGGTTTCCCCATGCCGGCCTTAAAGCGTTAGCAATGGTGTGGATATGCAGGATTTTGCGATGAAGAACCTTGCCCGCGATCAGCCACTTCTCCTGGATTCCTTCTCCCAGATCATCGATCACCAACGGAGTAGCCTCCTCCCCGGTCAGATCTAACTTGCCCATGGCTTCTTCCAAGCGAGCCTTTGCCGTGTGAGGCGACAACGGCTTAGCTGCGTTCGTAGTGTGCGCCGTGGGAGACGACACGGACGCCATCCCTCTCGCCGCAGATCAGATCACCCCGCCGACGAGATGTCGAGGAGCGCCAGTTGCCACCGAAACCATAATCGCCTTCAGTCCGAGGGCTCCCAGTTTTTCGGGGAAAAACTCTACGTATCATATAGTCTAGCCTTGGATTCCTATGATTCTTTAGACGTACTCATTGCTAATACGTATTTGGATATATAGTACATCTGTGCGTGTCTTTTTTTCGTCAAAAATAGTTAATAAAACATCTTTATATACCCATGCAAAAAAGCATCTTTATATACGTGTGAATTAGTGCATCAACAAAAAAAGAATCCGGAGGTATGATGCGCCACAAAGAATCTCGAGTATTAGATATGTACTAGTAGAACGCCCGTGCGTTGCCACGGGCCAAGAAATGAATCTATGACGAGCCCCTCAACTTAAGCTTTTCAATCATTGTGTTATTACCTCGCTATGTTAGAGCCCCTCAACTTCAGTGCTTCAATCATTGTGTTATTACTTCGCTATGTTGCATGAGAGCTGATAGGCCGACTCGTAAGAATTCTCCTATACTCAAGGATTAAAATCACCCATACAAAGGAAAATAGCTAGAATCATATGATATGCACATAATGATCAAGGCATATCACTTGTGTTGTCGAATTAGCCGTTATTAAAACATTTTTTTTCTTTTGTCCACAAAAAAATCACATAAAACAAGTTCTTCTCACTTGAATTGATGACTCATGCAGCATAGTTGTATTCTATTGTGCAAATGATTGCATGCTTTGCCGTCTTTCTAAATGGCTACTATGACACAACTTCATGCCGGAGCATCCAGTTCCTCCTCTCTGCATTGCCCTTTTTCTCTCACAGGCTCGTGCTCCTTGCCCTTCTTGTTGACAATAAAACTTTCAACAAGTAGGGGATCCCTGTAATGGGAAATTCTTTCATAGAAAACCGAATCAATATCAGATGTGCATATTTTGCTATCTCAACTATTTACAATCCCTCCAATGATTCTCCCTATTTCTCTTACGACCTAAGTTGCCAAACTTTGTCATGGTTCAACATCAGTACATGCTTGTTTCTTTTATACGCACCCAAAAGCTGATGAGATTCTTTGTATTTATCATAGCATGATTGATAAAAATAGAAGAACTATGAATACCTCTCACCGAAATACAGTTAATAAAAATAGAAGAACTATGATCAACTCTCACGGAAATAAGGAACAAAATGTGATGGCCCACTGTCAATCTCGGCTTGCACGCACTAACGCAAACCCCGCAATCCAAGGAAGAACCATGACGGCATGCAAAAATCATAATAAGTATTTTCTTCCTGTACTAAGAAAATTTTCTTTGGAGAGAAACTGATGGTACTTAACATGACGAACCCGGCCTTTTATTTTTGTTGTTGGGACGTAATTTTGTTTTTTTTGTAAAGCCTACAAGTCACAACATTTTCAAATGAAATTTAACACGTTCTTGCAGAATACATAAATTTAACATGTAATAAGCGTGTATGAAGCTCAGGGGAGGATACTGAATATTAGATGCTGATAGTGACCTTTTCGACACATTTCAAGCTGAGATCATGTTTGATAGACATAAACTCGTACATGAGTATAACATCCAGGTCCCATATTTGACCAAGCATTGCATCACAAACACTATGGCAATTTTAAAATTCGTACCTAGTTACTATTTTAAAACTACACAAGGGGCCTGCTAACTTCCAATACGGCAATTTATGACATATCCGAATCAACAAAACTCATTTAACCACGCTATTTCAATATGACTCGACACTTGTGCAATTACAGGTGCCAGATGAAGTCAAGAAAAGTAAAAGCACATGCATATACTAACTTCATAATTCTATAGCAGCAATGTAAATAACAATTTATTATAGATGTAAAACAAAAAGGAAACACCCACAAATCATGTCATAATTACGATCAACAACCAGACATGTTCCATGATTTTCAAATCCATTTGCTGGGAAGGACCAGGGGGATTCGGGGCGGGGGACCTTGCAGGTGGGCATAGAGTACGACAGCGCGGAGGCTGAGGTTGAAGGCACAGAAGCACTACTCCTGCCCGGCGTGTGGGGGTTGTTGGTGAAGCAGCGACGGACGGAGCCAATGATGCGCCGAAGCACTCCTGCCCAGCGGCGGGGTCGTCGGCGTCGGCGAAGCGGCGACCGACGCATGGGGGCCGTCGTCGAAGCGGTGATGGACGGAGCCCATGATTCATCGGAGCACTCGTCCTGTCCGGCAGCGGGGTCATCGGCGAAGCGACGACAGACGCGTGGGGGTCGTCCGCGAAGCGGCGACGGACGGAGCCAATGAGGTGCCAAAGCAGTCCTCCTGCCCGGCAGCGGGGTCGTCGGTGCAGCGGCGACAGACGCGTGGGGGTCATTGGCGAAGCGGCGACGAACAGAGCCCAGGAGGTGCCTCGCCTCGACACGCGTGGTGGGTTCTGGAAGCGATCGAGCAGGGCCGTGAGGGCGTTGTGCGCCTCGTCGCCAGCTTCTAGGTTGGAGGGAAGAGAGAGGGGCAAGGCGGCAGGAGACGGGCTGGTCGAGGAGCTCCACGGCGGCGACACAACACAAGGAACCCTAGCGCAAGATTGTTAATCGGGAAGAGAAGCGGCTGGCTCGCTAGGTGCGGAGCTTTTTTCTCTCTCTTATATTGATTATTGATTGGTTCTTAGAAAAGGCAAACATCAATGCATTAGGAAAATTAGGATTTGGAATTGATGGTCATAAAACTAAAATTTATTAATTGGTAACGTGTTATCGGTTACTGCCCGTTTATAACGTGTCTAGTTAGGAAACTTTGGGAAAATTAGGAAAGTTATTATTGCGTTATAAATGAATTGATTGTGTCTGTTTACCTTAAGTTAATTGATTGCGTTTGGAAATAATTGATTGTCATGCATTATTGCGTTTGGAAAGAATTGATTGCCAATGCATTAGGAAAATTAGGATTTGGAATTGATGGTCATAAAACTAAAATTTATTAATTGGTAACGTGTTACCGGTTCCTGCCCATTTATAACGTGTCTAGTTAGGAAACTTTGGGAAAATTAGGAAAGTTTTTATTGCGTTTGGAAAGAATTGATTGTGTCTGGTTACCTTAAGTTAATTGATTGCGTTTGGAAAGAATTGATTGTCATGCATTATTGCGTTTGGAAAAAATTGATTGTCATGCATGAATCCGGGACGTAAGGGGGGAAATGGAACCTGACTGCATGCGGTGAGTGGGGTGGGGTTGGGGTGGGTTAATTGTAGCGAAAAAAACGGTTGAAAAAACCGGTTGAAAAAAAACCAGATGAGGTGGGACGAAAAAACCAGACGAGGTGGGACGAAAAAAAACCTGGAACAAAGACTACCAACTGCTCCATTAGGAGTAGAGACTAGTAGAACGCCCGTGCGTTGCTACGGGCTATCCGTCATGTTATTTTCAACACACAGGATGATGCCCACCTCATCTTCGCTATGGTCCCCTCTCTTCTTTACACCGTACTTGCTCATGGACCGTCAAGGAGGAGTCCCACGCCAATTGCCCCGCTCTCTGCCCTGATCATCCATCATGTTCACACCAATCCGCCACCGCCATCAAGGGGATGAGCCATGCGCCGCTCATGATGGCATTGCCACGTTTTCACATATAGTTGAATGTTGCGCATTACCACGAGACAAAAATATTATTATGCCCGTTGTTCAACATGCAACTGATACACCACTGTTTATTATTAACTTTTGAAGCAACCAACCAATGCATTTATCCTTCTATACTAACCAAAAAATTGTACAACTTGGTGGAAATATATGAATCCCTCACTTGTGCAATCTGTTGCAAAGTAATCTCTAATGAAATGAAATTTGCCACATTTTCTAAAGTAGAGAAATTATTCTGCTCAGACACCTGCTAACCCCATCCCGCTCACTCTTAACCCTCACTCTTATCATAAAATCCACCAACTCGTATTCCAAGTGAGATAGTAATCGACATAGTCGTGGAAGGCCAGCAGTATGGGACAAGGGCAACAACTGCCTTCCTATCTTAGTTCTAGTACCACATGGTTGTATACTTGGCTCGTCCTTTTTCTCACGCTATACCACGACAGCTCTACATTCATGCGTTGCCACGAAAAAAGGAAGCTATGAATGGGAATGTTGGTCGAAAGCATGAAAAATCTTAATGTTTCTCTTCTCATCCATCCCTTGTGTGCACATACAAATTTATGTATCCGTTAGAGAAGAGCGAAAAAGAAGATTGCACTCATTATAATCACCTATACCAAAAACTACTTTTAGGTCACCAAATTTACAAATTTTATGCTCCAATAAGCCAAATGAAAGAGATGGCATATCATGTGGAATCTTGAGTTCCCTTCAACAAAAGTTAGAGCCATGAGCTAAATAGGAGAACCCAAAGAGATAACATTAAAATGGTCCGAGGTGCCAAGGAAACCATCTGAAATCGAATAAACAAAAATCTAGCTGAAATATAGATACTTGATTAATATTGCATGGATCCAACAATCAAGAAAATATAATAAACAGGAGAAAATTTAAGACTTAGTTTGGCAGTGAAGTACTTATAAAGTTAAAGTATTGGAAAACCACAATATTCTAAAGCCAAACACCTCAAAGTATTTAATACTTCAATGGTGTTGAAAACCAAAGTATTCTTGGAATGCTGCTCCAAAGATACAGAGCTCCCAAACGGGACCTAGGGCTGTCGCCCAATGAAAGAATCAGGTTTTGTGAGCCTCACATGACAACTTAAGCTTATTTTTGCTATTCTAATATCTGGTTAGTGCAAACTTTAAATGTCACTTGACCAAGAAAGGGAAGTTCAAAAACCAGTAGAATGCCCGCACATTGCCACGGGCCTTTGATTTGTGTTTTCGACTGCACCTATGAATATAATGCATATCTGTCTATCGCTCCCTCCCCTTCTCTCTCCCACCCTCTCTATTCGCCATCTACCTCCCATAAGCACCGCATCATCCTGCGTGAAAATAAATCCATTAGAAGGGTCCAAGTGGTAAGGTTTGACTTAAATAATAAACGTAAAAATCTTGTTGCAATTTGGTTAGGTAATTTTGGCATTATTCCTACACATTCACATTCATGGTTAAGTTGCAAAATCCAAATAAGAAACTGAAAGTCCTACCCTTCTGTATGTTACACGTCGTTATTTTTAACACCATAGATGAAAGAATAGTTGTGTCATTGTTGCAGTAACAATACACGTAAAATGAGTCAAGAAAATATGAATCACTCCATGAATTTATGCAGCAATGCACATACTATCATAGCAAGGATAATACCATGAATTTCTACAGTAATAGCCGAAAACTACGATCGGCTCCTTACAATTTATCCTAGCTAGCATTTTGACCACTAACTTAAAATGCAACAGCATTATTGATGCCCACCGCTTCACCAGGGGACTAATTCCCTAAAAAACAATGCGACCTCCATATAGATCATTTCAAACTATAATGAATTCACCTAATTATCAATGAAAAACATACATTGTTATGTACAAAAATGGTCAATAAAAATATGAACTTCCTATGGAACATCCAAAGATGGAAAAGAAAATCAGTGCTCATGCATCAATGATGCAATGATGTGCACATTTACCTGATACAGAAGCAGGATGTCTTGCATGACATCTTGCAAAACATGAGCGTACCTTCATATCACTTCATACATAATTATATCAGAGCTACATCCAACCTGATTTTGCAAGTTCAACGCGATGATTTGTAGAACAAACTATATATGTAGTCAACACGTAACATAACCGCGACCTCGTAAGGGTTAAGTTTTTCATATAGTGATCTATGTAAGATATATATGAGAGATAACAAAGGCAATGTAATATATCTTATAACCTTTGATTGAATAAGATTCTCACAAACACAAGCCATATATAAATACCAAAAATGACTGAACGGGAAAATAGAGCATATAAATATGAAACAATAGTGCAATAGACAAACTTGAAAGCTTACAGCAGCTGCACAGTGGAGCAGACATACAAATTCAACGGATAAATTTTAAAGAAACATGGCAAACCTTTAAAACAAACTAAATTTATAGGATAATAGTTCCAGAAATAAAGTAAAACACTATAAAATTGTGTCAGATAATTGTCCAACCATTTGAATTAAGTTAGTAACTGATATTGTCCAATCAGCCGCAAAATTAGTTGGAAATAACAATAAAGATTTGAAAATTTAACTGCATCACTGGTGAAGCAGCGACGGACGGAGCCAATGATGCGCCGAAGCACTCCTGCCCAGCGGCGGGGTCGTCGGCGTCGGCGAAGCGGCGACCGACGCGTGGGGGCCGTCGTCGAAGCGGTGATGGACGGAGCCCATGATTCACCGGAGCAATCCTCCTGTCCGGCAACGGGGTCGTCGGCGAAGCGACGACAGACGCGTGGGGGTCGTCCGCGAAGCGGCGACGGACGGAGCCGATGAGGTGCCGAAGCACTCCTCCTGCCCGACAGCGGGGTCATCGGTGCAGCGGCGACAGACGCTTGGGGGTCATCGGCGAAGCGGTGACGAACGGAGCCCAGGAGGTGCCTCGCCTCGACGCGCGTGGTGGGTTCTGGAAGCAATCGAGCAGGGCCGTGAGGGCGTTGTGCACCTCGTCGCCAGCTTCTAGGTTGGAGGGAAGAGAGAGGGGCAAGGCGGCAGGAGACGGGCTGGTCAAGGAGCTCCACGGCGGCGACACAACACAAGGAACCCTAGCGCAAGATTGTTAATCGGGAAGAGAAGCGGCTGGCTCGCTAGGTGCGGAGCTTTTTTTTTCTCTTATATTGATTATTGATTGGTTCTTAGAAAAGGCAAACGTCAATGCATTAGGAAAATTAGGATTTGGAATTGATGGTCATAAAACTAAACTTTATTAATTGGTAACATGTTATCGGTTCCTGCCCGTTTATAACGTGTCTAGTTAGGAAACTTTGGGAAAATTAGGAAAGTTTTTATTGCGTTATGAATGAATTGATTGTGTCTGATTATCTTAAGTTAATTGATTGCGTTTGGAAATAATTGATTGTCATGCATTATTGCGTTTGGAAAGAATTGATTGTCAATGCATTAGGAAAATTAGGATTTGGAATTGATGGTCATAAAACTAAACTTTATTAATTGGTAACGTGTTATCGGTTCCTGCCCATTTATAACGTGTCTAGTTAGGAAACTTTGGGTAAATTAGGAAAGTTTTTATTGCGTTATGAATGAATTGATTGTGTCTGGTTACCTTAAGTTAACTGATTGCGTTTGGAAAGAATTGATTGTCATGCATGATTGCGTTTGGAAAGAATTGATTATCATGCATGAATCGGGGACGTAAAGGAGGAAACGGAACCTGACTGCGTGCGGTGAGTGGGGTGGGGTTGGGTGGGTTAATTGTAGCAAAAAAAACCGGTTGAAAAAAAACCAGACGAGGTGGGACGAAAAAAACCTGGAACAAAGACTACCAACTGCTTCATTAGGAGTAGAGATTAGATGAGTAGGAATGCAGGTAATTATCGCCGTTTATTCGGTACGCTTCGGTTAATACACCAACAACAACAATCCAAACACACAAAGGAATACTCAAAACTTTACATCGAGATATTTGGGAACCTGGATAAAAGACCATATCTTCCAACTGGCGTCAACTAAGGGAGCCATTACCTTCGACACATGATTTGAGCTGTCTGGCCGTTTCCAAAAAATAAAAACGGTTTGACCTGTCTGCATTAGCTGCTGTCGACATGTGGAGATAAGAGCATCTCCAGCCGCGTCCCCAACAGCCCCCCAAGACCGTTTTTTAGCGTCGGCGCCGAAAAATCAGCCCAATCGCGCCCCACGTGTCTGTTTTTCGCCGGATTGGACCGAAATTGGCGCCGGCGCACCCAATCCGAACCCGGCGTGCTGGGGCGCCCGGGGGCGCCGGCGCGAACGTTTTGGCGCGAAAGAGTGGCGGGACCGGCGCATCAGCGAGTTGAAGGCTGGTCGTCCTCGTCGTCTCGGTTTCCCCGCGGGGAATCAATGCCAAGGGTGCCACCAGTCAGCCTGCCATTGATTCACGGGCGGCGCAGTACGGCGATGCCACCCCCCCTCGCGCCACGGGTTCGCACGCGGCTGCCCTGAGCCGCTATAAAAGGCGCCCCCGGCCGCGCTGGTGATGCACCCATCCATCGTCAGTCCTCCCCCTCCTTGCCGCCGCACTTCCTCCCCTCTTTCCGCCCTTCAAGCCCCTCTCTCTCCCCCGTCAAACATGAGCGCGAGGTTCCCCGGCGACGTGGCGGCGGCCAACGGTTTCGGCCGCCGCTCGTTGCATGAGTGGGAGGCCCACCTCCTCCACAAGGCCAACTACCCGGCGCCGCCCGACGTCCGTGTTCCGTCGCGGTGGAGGCTCAGCGCCGGCGGGGTCCCCGTCCCCCCTGTGCCCGTCCCCGAGACGCCCGGCTATTTCCACGCCGAGATCGAGCATGCGCGGGCGTCCCCGACGTTCGCGGAGCGGGCGCTCCCAGAGTACGCCGCCGACAACCACGCGGCGTGGACGGTGTACTTCCAACGCCGGCAGGAGGAGCGGCTCGCCTCCACCAACAACGCGCCGATGTCTCGCGGCTGCAAAAACAGCGAGGGCCGACGCCTGTGGTGGGGCGTCCCTGGCCGCACGCTCAGCGGCGTGCTCGAGCGCCTCGAGGGCGGCAACGACCCGCCGCTCGAGTACCCGACCGCTCGGAGCGGCGGCGCGTGGATGCCGAGGAGGATGATGGGTTGGTCCTCGTCCTCCTCCTCATCGGCCGGCTCTTCCTCCCACTCCACCGGGGCGACGTCGTTCGTCACCGTCAAAGCCGAGCCCGGCGAACCGCCGCTCGGCCGGCGCACGCGCAGTGCCGGCCTCACCATCAACGAAGGTGGCGGCCGTGCCTCCTCGTCTGCTCCCCCTCGCCTTGTGAAGCCGAAGAGGGAGCCAGGACTGGCGACGGTGAAGCCGGAGCCTGGCCTCGCCGAGGAGACCGACGAAGAAGAGGCCACCGTGAAGTGGGCGCGCGAGGACTACGCTGGCATGGAGCTGGTGCACCAGCGCCGCGCCCTGGAGGAGATCGCCGACCGCCGGCGCAAGGAAGAGATCGCCGAGCGTCGCCGCCGTGAAGCAGCGCGCCGGGGCGAGGGGTCGAGCAGCGGCGCCGGCCGTGTCAAGGAGGCGAAGCAAGAGGAGGAGAACGACGCCGGCGACGACTACGCCCGCTCAGCGCCTATTTCGGCCCGTAGTTTAGGGTTTTTATTTCGCCCCTTTTTCGTGTAAAAACGCCTAAATTTAGCAGAAATATGCCGTGTTTATTCAAATTTGACCGTGTTTGCTGAATTTTGGCTGTGTTTGCTGAATTTTGGCTGAACAGTGGGAGCGGCCAGGGGACGACGGCTGGGAACCTGCTCGCCCCCACGCCAAAAAAAA
This sequence comes from Secale cereale, assembly GCA_902687465.1. Classification (NCBI taxonomy): domain Eukaryota; kingdom Viridiplantae; phylum Streptophyta; class Magnoliopsida; order Poales; family Poaceae; genus Secale; species Secale cereale. The sequence continues at coordinate 815,948,804 of LR738712.1, read as the reverse complement.
AAACGCCGGCTCACCCCCAAGCGGCGATTTTCGGCGCGTCTTGAGGACGCAACGGCCGGAGATGCTCTAATAAGCTTGTTCCTCGTATCAAGGCACTTCTCGCGGCCATCACTGACTGTACATCCAGTATGGCTAGATCGTGCACGGCAATCTTTCACATCACACATTTGTATAGACGTTTGCAAACCATGTCTAATTTTTTTTATCACAATACAGATACATACCCCTTTTTTTTAAAAAAAAAATACAGACACAGGCGCTCATATGTATATATGACACACAAACACTCACCCCTATGAATGCTTGGACGCACATCCTACCTCTATGCGCACTGTCGAGAGACTAAGCCGGCACATCATCTAAAGATTGATGAAGTCGACATAGACCCCTTCGTAGTCAACAGGGACATCCCCTCCCCCACTGAATACACATCGCTGGAAAATAAATTCAGGAAAATACGATCATCATTGTCAAGCCTAAGACTTGAACTTGGTGGGCTGGGATTACCACTGTCCTTCTAATCATCCAAGCACAGATTGGTTCGGCAAACCATGTCTAATTAATAACTTGTGAGGGCATTTCCAACACCATCTTCTAAAATTTACTCACTATTTATCCATGGACGCACCTGGACGTCTCAGCAGACACGGATAGGGGAGCTAGCCATCCAATCATATGCATCAAATGTCCACCCCTGTTTTTTTAAGTCTGCATCACTCCGTAATAACTATAAACGAGCCTAATTCTTCAATTAGTGAAAATATTCAAATGCAAAGTAGTTTAATTTTAAATATTGCAATTAGAACATCAACTTTTCAAATTTGTCAAACTTGCATCCAACTTATGTTCTAGTTGTCCCTATATCTGCCCACAAATTCTCAATCATGACATTTATAAGCCGCTCATGAGTTGCTTGATGCCGAACTATTGAGTCATTTGGACAAACTCTTCAAACATAGCCAAATTCTGACTTGGAAGGTGGATATGATCACCTATGTTCTTAAAAAATCTTGACCTCTATCCGCTCCTTCACCCTCACCCTCCACAATCATGTTGTGCATGATGGCTTCCCACAAGGTCTTTGGATCCCATGTTATTGCAGGTCCTCGCCAACTGCAAAACGGGCTTGGAGCATCCAAATGCCTTCTTCATATCCTTTATAGCGCTTTCTTGTCTTTGGGAAAAGTGAGCTCTTTTCTGATCAAGTGGTTCAAAGATGGTCTCGACGAAGGTCTCCCATGGAGGATAGATAACATCAACCAGAAAGTACACAGGTTGTACTCATGCCGATTGACAGTATAGTTTCATGGATGAGCTTGTCCTTCGCTCAACCTAGCAAACAATGGAGACCATTGTAGCATGTTGATGTCATAGTGAGACTCCAGCATGCCAAATCTTGAGGTCTTATGATGTAATTGCTTCGAGAATGATTGTGGGCTTCTTAACATGGCCATGATATTGCCCTTATAGAGCATATGAGCAGTTCTTCCATCTCCAGTGCATGCAATCAAGGGATCCAAGCATACAAGGCCACTCTCTTGCTTGGGACATTGCCATGAGCTTTTCGGTGTCTGAGACACAGTTGGTTCTCTAAAGTATTGTCTCCCAAGCACCTTGACCACCATAGTAGCTAACATCACAATGGCAAATGCACACGTGCTTTCATACATCCGGAGGTACTCATGTCGTGAATCTATGGCCGTGGTAAAGGCAAGCATCCTTAATGCAGCGATGACTTTTGGTAACCAAAGAAGCCATTTTTTCTAACGACATCCTTCTTCAAGATGAAGTACTCAACATAGGCATGGACACCATCTAGAGGCGACCAAAAACATTTGTTGATATCTGAAAGCACTGGCAAAAATGTTAGTGAATAGGGCATTAGGGCCGAAGTAGTCGTTCACCGGTGTCAAATGCCCCCATGCCCAATTCCGACTCAACAATCGATGTCCCTTTGTTGATCCCTTGAAATTTAGGACATGCTCATCCTCAATCTCCATGTCTACTAGACCTCCCGCATCATCCTCGTTTCATCCTCATATTTTTCGTCCTCACCCGATGAGGACGACTCATAAGTTGTTGTAGAAGTAATCCTTATTGGAACCCATCACGCTTGCTTCAAACTAAAGAAAATTTTGTAAACAACTTGGCTATGGTATTTGGACACACACTTGTCGGGTCTGTTGTCCGTCGTGGAATGCATCTGAAGGCAGAGGGTACCTGGGCAGTGGACGAATGAGGGGGGAAACCAGAGGGAACCTGTGCTGTGGATGGATGAGGGGGGAAATGACGGTAGATGCAAAGATAGCCTAGTGCCCGGGTGGGGCAGCAGAGGTCTGACACACTCTGTGCAAGTGGTTGGGGTTGTAGAGCTACCATGTTGAATTGTGAGGGAGCGGATACACGACCGAAGGAGGAACAAAGTGAGAAAGACATAAGCTCTAGGTGGGATTGGGTTGGGCTGGGGTTTTCGGAGTCCAACATGGTGGAGGTTCAGACTCCCAGAATCTTCGCCTGGATTTGCATCCGGTTTGCAAGAGTTTGGACACACAGACGCATCCACAGACATCTAAGGCACCATGTTGGATGGCAAAAAAAATCTGGACGTGCCGAACATTTGCGAGAGTTATAGGGCACAGTGTTGAAGATGTCCTAACATGTGAAATATATTAGGACTTTGCAAATATTAGGAATGTCCCGAGGATGTTGGGAGTGTACCAGAAATACCCTGGAAGGCCCTAGAAGGTAGTAGAAGGCCCTTTAAACTTCTGAAAAGATCCAAAATTTTCTAGAAATTTTGGAACATTCTTCTAGGCTATGATCTCCTAGTTTCCATCTGTGCCCATGGATGTCCCTGTGCCTCACTTGCGCTTTGAATCGCAGACCAACACGCTTCACGAAGCTCATTGTCGCATGTTATCTCAGATCGCCAATGTGATCAACCGCCCCTCGTCGCTTATCCTTGCACAAACTTGCAGGAGGTGGATAACCGCGTCCACCACTACCCCATATGTGCTCCATCTTCGTGTTGACATGCTAGCCAACCTCTAGCAGTCTTAAGCTCCCCGAGGTTGATGCGCTCGCTGACCTCTAGCGGTCCTAAGCTCCCCACCGATGAGGCCCGGTGATATGTCTCCAACATATCTATAATTTTTAAAGTTATATATTAACATCAATTATATATGGTTTTGGTTCACTTCTATATTTTTCCTCTTAAGGGTCCCGATCGCGGCATGTGAGCTCGGCAGCATCATTGCCCTTAGAGGTTTTCAGTGCATCACATTCCATGATGCGCTTTGAGAGGTCCTCCTCGATTGTAGCCACCTTTGATTGGGGTCTTTGATCTTCTGCTCCTTACAGAGCACATCGGCCATCTCCTCCACCTTCTCCTTCAGAGCACGCGCCTCGACATGAACCTATTCAAGCTCAGCTTGTAGGGTAGCCATACGTCGGGCCATGTCTACACTAAAAAAAGAGTGGCATGAGCACATAAACCCCAAGGAAATGTAATGCGAGCAAACACACGTTAGTTACTTAACGTGTGCCGCCTCGACACCCCCCTTGAGCCGCTGGACCTCCAGCTCGACTTGATTAAGTTTGCTTTTGGACTCCTCCAATTCATATGTGGTCTTCTAGAGGCTGGAAGTGGTGCCCTACACAACACTAATAACAGGTATAAAATGACATCGCAAAAGTAGTTCCAAGCCAAGGTGATTCGATCCTCATGTCGATTTCTCAAAAATCAACATGAGTATCGGGGGCTAATGCATATTCATGCTTTCTCACATTAAGGTACTTCCCGGGGCGACGTGACTCGAACCTCATGTCGGTTATTTGCAACAAACCGACACGAGCCTTGGGGGGCTATTGGATATAATGTTAAAAGTTATTATTGTCAAAATATTTTGGCATCAAACTTTACACAACCGCGGGAATGCCTGGCAGTGGCGGATGCAAAAATGCTAGCAGTGGCAGGCCAGGCTCACAGGGGCGCCCAGCACCAATCTCCCACCACTGCTATAACCACATCAGTGATGGGCACCCACCAGCTACTAGTAGAGAGTCTGCAGTGGCGGGTGTGCAGCTCTACCTGCCAGTGATTACAGCTAAAGTAGTGGCAGGCGTATTTCAACGCCTGCCACAGAAAGCTTTGTCATGCAAATAAAAAAGTGTGCAGCCACGACAACATATTTGCTGCCATGATTGCTTTTTGCATGAATGTAAGATTATAATTTGGAATACACTTCGATAAGAAATTACCATACATCACTAGTAGAAAACAGACATTTCGTCTGGAGCATTAGTCCCGCTCTGATATTGGCCCGGGACTAATGTGTCCATTAGTCCTAGTTCAAATGGCTAGGAGCGGATGGGGGCACAACATCATTAGTCCCGGTTCATTTTTGACCTATAGTCCCGGTTGGTGATACCAACCGGGATTAAAGGGGTGATGGCAGGCTGGATTCAGGCTGGGTTCCTTTAGTCCCGGTTTGTATCACCAACCGGGACTAAAGATGTCCCTATATAAACCACTGCTTCGTCCAGCTCGAGCCCAAGCTCTCCTTTCTCTGTTTTCTGCTTTATCTTCTCTGTTCTCTTCCCCTTGCTCGATCTCATCCTCCATTTTTGGCACGATTTGTCAAGATTTGAGGAACCCCATCTATCCAAGTGTTCACAAAGGTTAGCAACTTTGTCCTTTCATCTCTCATTGCTAGATTAGCACGTGCAATGCTCTATAAGTATAGTGATTTGTGGGTTTTAGTTTGGAAGTAATTATGTGGGAGTTTATTTGATTTATATGCAATTTGAGCTCAAATACAATTCTTAGTTTGCATATGTGTGTAGGTGTGGTTTACTTAGTGCCTTCCCGTCCCCATCCTAACCACCATCGATCGCCCGCACCGACCCGTCGCCGGCACCACCTTGGTGAGCCTTTTGTTCTTATCTCTTTATGAAAAAAAATCTTATTTGTATGATTTATATAGTTACTTGTATGGTTGTTTGTTATACATAGTGACATGGTTTTGATATCCGTCCCCGTCGTCCCTCGTACGGTTTATGATTCAGATGTGGTATATTCTCTTTTATAACTATTTATTGCATTTCGTGTTTATGACAATTATGCCCATCAAGTTGACTTATATATTTTTATCTAGGAGGTATGTGAACCGGAAATTGCAACCGACCTCCTTGTCAAGAAATTAAATTTAGTTGAAAAAGAAAATGAGTATTTGAAAGAAACATTGAAAAGAATTGAACAAGAGAAGATGAAATTAGAGTTGTATGTTGCCGATGTCGTCGATGATCACAAGATCAAGATGGATGCAATGCGCTTGACGATTAGAAATATTAGAAAATATGTTGTTAATAAAGAGGCTTGGTATCATTATGCTGTTGGATCAATTGTTATCTTAGTTGCGATCTTGATCGCATTTGTTTTTGCATTTAAATGCTTTAGCTAGATATTTGTATGTTATTTTATGAGAATAAGTATGTACGAACATTATGTATGAACTTGTATTAATTTGGTCTTTTTGGTGTTGTGTAATGAAGATGAGACGATAATGGATGTACGATGACCGATGCTCTGCCCAGTTCATTGATGGCGTGCATAGTTTTCTGCTTGCGGCTGAAGCAAACAAGCGGGATGGTTTTATGTCTTGTCCATGTGCTGTCTGTAAGAATGATAGCAATTAATCTAGCTCAAGAGTTATTCATGTCCACCTGTTTACGTCCGGTTTCATGTCCGGCTATAACTGTTGGAGCAAGAACGAAGATAGAGGGGTTCTAATGGAAGAGAATGAAGAAGAAGAGGATGATGACAACTATCATGGGTTCCCTGAATATGATGGTACTACAATAGGGGAAGAAGCTAAAGAAGAGGCATAAGATGAGCCTGGTGATGATCTTGGTCGGGCCATTGCTGATGCAAAGAGAAAATGCGCAAGTCAAAAGGAGAAGTTGAAGTTGCAGCGCATGTTAGAGGATCACAAGAAATTATTTTACCCAAATTGTGAAGATGACAAGAAAAAACTGGGTGCCACACTGGAATTGCTGCAATGAAAGGCAGAGAATGGTGTATCTAACAAAGGATTCAAAAAGTTGCTGAAAATGTTAACGAAGATGCTTCCAAAGGACAACGAATTGCTCGACAGTACGTACGAAGCAAAGAAGGTTGTCTGCCCACTAGGATTAAAGGTGCTGAAGGTACATGCATGCCTTAATGACTGCATCCTCTACCACCGGGTCACCAACCGGGACTAAAACTCCCCAGCCCCCGGCGCGCGCTGCCTGCCATGTGGAAGGGACTTAGTCCCAGGTCGTGGACAACCGGGACTAAAGGGTGGGGGGCCTTTAGTCCTGATTTATTAGTCCTGGTTTGAGACCCGAGACTAAAGGCCCTTCCCAACTGTTACTATTGGCTGTTCCTCTACTAGTGTATATTGTAGCATATGTTAAACCACTAGCTAATTGTCATCCAGCAATAATATTAGTACAACGTAAAGCAATAAACATATATATGTTTAACAACTCTCTAATGTTCAATACTTACATGGTCCAATAAAATAACTGCATATAACATACACGTTCGACAAAGTGCTATAGATAGTCCCGGAAAGCAATACCTATATATATGACATCATGATCACCACCGAAAGTACATACTACAGTGATTGTTGGAATTCGTACCACAGATAGATTTTGTTGCCGCCCTCATGACCCTCCTCAAATTCATGAAGAAAAAGTAAAAACGACTTCCCAACTTGCATCCCAAATTGTGTGACAATGTCCAATTTTGACCATGGAAATACGTTCTCTCTCCCTCGTTGGTGAGATCTCCCTCGTTGGTGAGATTGAGGGCAAGGGAATGTAATTTTTTAACAACATCATGTCGAACCGAATTGTCTAGTCCGCATCAATGGCCAAGTTGGCCACACTCATGAACTCCCTCCCTTCCCCAACAGGGGATACGCTGAGCATGATAAAAAGAAAACATATATTAGATAATTGTAGGCACAACATTACAAAACCACAAGCTATAAAACTAATTAAAAGAAACATACCGCCCACTCCATAAAGTCCTCATAAAGGTCGACACAGTTCTCATTGAAAGTTAAGTGAACTTCGAAACATGCACCTAGCCTCCTGTCGCCGCAGAAGTGGCATCCTTCGTTCATTGCCTACGTCCAAGATAGGTGAATATTGATACGGATAAGACAAGGATAGACTAAAAGACTAGCAATTATGTAAATATATTAAAGATCAACCAATATTAAAGGCTATGGATGGATAAAAAAAATTAGGCATGACTTATGCTAAAAAAAATAAAACATTGAGTGTATGAAATCTCACAAAATATAAATTAATCAACGGTTCATGATATTTTCTACACTCTTTTGAAGCACTGTATTTGTTGTTGCACTTCAAATAATATGCAAGTGAATATTAATATGGATAAGACATGGATAGACTAAAAGGCATGCAATTATGTAAATATGTTAAAGATCAACCAATATTAAGGTCATGGATGGACAGAAAAATTGGGAATGACTTATGCTAAAAAAAGAAGCATTAAGTGTCTAAAATCTCGTGAAATGGAAATTAATGAACGTTTGACGATATTTTCTACAATCTTTCGAAGCCCTGTATTGTTGGAGCACTTCAAATAAATATCCATGTGAATGTATTATGTAAATATATTAAATATCAATGAACATTAAAGACTATGGATGGACAAAAAAATTGGGCATGACTTATGCTAAAAAAAGAAATATTGAGTGTCTGAAATCTCACGAAACAAAAATTAATCAATGGTTGACAATATTTTCTACACTCTTTTGAAGCCCTGTATTGTTGGAGCACTCAAAATATATTGAAACGGGTAAGACATGGATACCTTTAGGTTTCTAGTGACAACAATACTATTACGACTTACATGGGTACATAATCATTTTCTCATCCTATATATAGTACACCAACTGGTGGAAACAATACATAAGGATGAGTACTAAAGTTCGCTCACCAGATCCCTCGCTTGATACTTTCTCTGTGCCAGAGAGGTTTCTCAGCATTGATTCAACATGAGATAACTCTGTTCATGTCGGATCTTTGGAAGCTTCTTTTTGAGATATTCAAGCTGCCTCGAGTTCTCCATGTTCCAGTGATGGTACTATGTGCTTATTTAGTCTTATTAAAGCAGGTGCCTCTAAGATCTAGTTAGCGACCTGGCATTTGTTGTGGCTACTATTTTTACATTTGGTCTGGGTATTGAACTGTCACTCTTCCTTTGCTCTACTAGTATGATGCAAGTATGATGGGTTCTGGATGGGATCTATGTACCCTAACTTGTTTGAGACCAAAGGCTTCGTTGTTGTTGCCGTAAATATATTAGGCATCAAATAATATTCAACTACAATTTGTACATATGTGAATCTAGTACATATGTGAATCTACACATATGTTAACGCTAATATTCAACCACAATCTATACATATACTCCCTCCGTTCCTTTATCTAAGGTGTATTATTTTTAGCACGGTGACCAAGGCACATAATTATAGACGTGTTAGGACAAAATTACCCTTGGCAAATTTATTCATTACTGGCAAGTAAATCAGTTAGTCCAGGAAATTAAGAGATACATGCAATCGACATAAAGATAGTTTCCTTCTTTTGCTACAAGAAAATATACACACAATTAGGGGAGAGATACTTTCCTTTTTCTGCAGGGCTAATAAGGAAATTATGAGAAATTAGAAGAAATGCACCTTACATTCTGGAATTTTATCAAAAAACAAATACACCTTACATAAAGGAACGGAGGGAGTATGAATCTAGTACTAATATTCAACAATAATTTATACACATTACTTACCTGTACATTGCTTGAGCGCGAGATGGAGGAGGGAGCAATAGTCGGCTCGGAGGTGGAGGAGTTGGCTCGCAGTAACGGTGTCATGGCCCCACTGCTAGTGGAGGAAGCCATGGCTACAAGGGGGTGATGACGGAGGAGTCCCAGCGCAGCAAGAAAGGGGGGGTGTGCAGCGGAGCAGGCCCGGTGACAAGGCAGACCACACGACGAGGGGGTTGCGCCAAAGGAGGGCACGGGACGAGGGCAAACGCGACTAGGAGGGGGCCGCGGTGGAGGAGGGCCCACCGACGAGGGCGAAGGAGGACGGCCGCGGCGGCGAACATGGCGCGGTGGTGGAGGAGGGGTGTGGTGGGGGCGAGGACTAAATAATCTGCACAACTGGCTATAGTGGTTCCTAATTAAAATGATTGATCAAAATCTAAGTGTTCATATGAAGTCGAGCTGGAAAGATGAATGGCACATCTGAAACAGACCGGCTCACCTAATATGAGTCCACATAGTGCATATAGGGAAACTTCTGGGCATGTACAACTAGATGACACCCCGCACGTTGTTGCGGGACTTAGTAGCATATAAGAGACGCAAAAGTGTTGTAATATTTGTAGCCTCACAATATACAAAAACATGGGGATAAAAAGTTGATGACCTTCTTTTCTCATTAGATAATAGAGTGGTAATATTTGTGGCCTTCACAATACAAAAACACGGGGATAAAAAAATTATGACCTTCTTTTCTCATCAGATAGTAGAACGATACAGATCAACTGCATTACAATTATATATTGATCATGACACTGGATTGCTACATGCATCTAGTATTTTGAGCCGCTAATTGTACTTCTGTGAATATAGTAGTGACATTTGGGCAAAATGTGCCATGGTGAGCTTCATAGAAGCTTAGACATCATTTGCAAATTGTATTCGCAATTTGAGAATAAAATGACCCATTAACGTAAGGCAGAGATTCTTTGAAATGTAAGGATTTAGCAGCTAAATCAGTCATGTTTTCCGGTTACAGGGCTTCTTATTGCAACATCTTACCATTGTCCGTAATACAAAAGAAAACAAAGCAATAAATCAAAACATGCGTATACAATTTTTTATAACAAATGTTAGAAAATGGCATGCACACGTGTACTCGGTCGTCTTCTACATTACCGACGACGTGTCCAGACGTAACGGCACGGCGAAGGAGGCTTCCGCGGGACAATGTGTATAGAACGGCACGTCACATGTAGCGGCACGGCGAAGGAGGCAAGTATTATGGAAGAGCCTAGTCACACATCCCTGTCGAACGGATATTGAAACATGAGTTGGGGTATTGTTTCAGTGCATTCACGAAAATTATAACCAGAAACCAAATGCGTAAAGTTCAGTGTGAGCTGAAGAAATCAGCAGCAGTACCACGGATCACTGTCATGCATAGACATGGAGCAGTAAGTTTGGGATAAAACACCAGCAAACATACACCCCACAGTGGCATCCGATCAACACGGTACAGACCTGCCAGGAAGAATATATGAAAAGATGAATTCCATGGAAGAAAAACTACGGTAACATGTCATGCCTCTCTTGGCAAAATCTTCTTCTAGGGGGTCCGAGAAGGACCTACCTGATTGGGATGATAGTAACCTGCTAGAGCTGAGAAGATGTGCTGCAATACAAAGCATATATACACCCTCATTTGTTTTGGACGTGGAGTTTGTAGCATTGGCCTAGCCTTGCAGGAGGCTGTAGCGAGCGAGAGGTCGAGGAGCCCTGAAGAGCAAACATGCTGATTCCACCGGAGATAGGAACTGATATTTGAAGTAGGCAAAGAGACACAGAAGTGGATTTGCATGGTGGAAGCCATTAAGAAAAGAAACTCACGGGATTTCGTGTTTGCATGGTGGAAGCCATTAAGAAAAGAAACTCAAGGGATGTACCAACCAATAACAATTGTTGTCTGTGTCTCCCAGCCGGTTAGTTTGAAATGCATTTGTGGGTGCACTTTTCCTCGGGAGAACATGGGTCATATGTGCTGGAGGAGATAACAATGAGTTAGGTAATAAATAAGATGCCATGCACATATCACTGCAACGTGGGTTAGCTTCATGGGCGGGTTGCTAGCCCACAAAAGTGACGATGTAGCGGCATGCAAAGGCAGGAAAATTAGGTAGTGGGGGAGATAGCATGTGTGGGGCTTGCATAATGAGGTGGATAGGTTGCATGTCAAGAGAAATAAGATAGTGGGGATGAACTATTTAAGTATTATAGATACACAGCCTCAGGGTGATGCCTCACATGCCATGTCGGATCGGATATCAGGTAAAGTAGGTTCGTATAGGGAAGCGGGATCCTCTGTAGGAGGCGGGTGCTTGAAGAGAAAAAGTGTGGTCCAGTGTTAAAAGCTGAAAATGTTGCAGTGAAAAATAGAGATGCATGTGTACTAGAGTCTTTATTTCTTATTTCTTAATGGGGCTCACTAGTGATAGCTTGCATTGGGAAGAAAAAATAAATGTAGGTGCCTCAAACTATTTTTTCTCATGGGGCATCTGTTCCATATGCCATTATTGTACATGCCTTCAGAGATAATCCAGCAAAAAGGGATACTTTAGAGGTGACATCGCCGCATGTGTTTGTCAAAATCATTCAAGCTCCATCGCTATGTATATGCTTCCTTTGTTTAACGTTTCTCTTTACTGACTTGGCAAATCAGAAGTGGTCGTTAGTTATATCTAAATTGATCCATTTCATTAGAATATTAATCTCTATTTTGGAGAAGTTTCACTAGAAAATCTATATACGATACTAGATACAATTTGTTTCATTAGGTGACAATAATACAGTTTAATTTCTATAAATCTACAAAACCTATAAATACCTACGCCTTAATATTTTTAATGTAAAATCATCTACATGATTTACGAGAAGTATAAACTAAAATCAACACGTGGAATGAAAATAAATTGACATGAATAATTTTATTATTCTGCTCAAGGAAGATATTCGAAGAGGGGAAGTAATTTGGCATGGAATGAACAATCTACGATCTTTGACTTTCGTGAGTCAAAACTAATGTTTTAGCAATTTCAGTGACTTAAACTAAGATCAAGATTGTTGGCTCTGGTCACTACCAAACAGCATAGACAATAACAATAAGATGAGTAAGCACATAAGCATATGAGGACATGCGATTATCAAACAAAAGCAACCACATAATCTAATACATGGTAAGGACTAAGAGGTCACTTGGTTCAGTCAAGGGTTAACACAATTTTCACATAATCAATCCTTGGTAAATAATTTCTTAGAAAACGATTAATCAGAAGATAGAAAACGATGGATGGGGACAAATTTGGGAGAGAAGGTGGGAGATCACCGTAAAAAGCAATGCTTACCATGTCGAGCCACGAATACCAATTCAATCAATCAATTATTAACCATCCCTTTTTGAACATTGGAATGTTGTGAACAAGGGAAAGATTCCTATACGATAATTTCAGGGATATCATTTCGAGCAGAGGAATAACCATCGTAGATCTCTCTAAAGTTCAATGGAATGCGACATTTCATACATACTTTTGGTGAAATCAAACATGAACTGCGGGCACATGTTTTCTTCTCTTTGCATACATGACACCTCAATTCCAGGATATTCATGTTCCTATATCTTTTTAATTCGTGTGTCAAGTTGACCTTAATAAATGTCAGCATATTTCCACAATTTTTTATTATTTTTGGCTATATTTTGATTGATAGTTGACTTGCGGGTAAAAATCTTTAGGAAAAAAATATTGAATTTGAAAGTATGTTTATATCTAGCCGCGCAATCGCGCGTGTCAGCCTGCTATTTTATGACTGAAATAAGAAAACTCAACTTCTACATAATTGTTGAGAATTAGCTTGGTACTTCAAAAGGCAAGGCTCCCAAAATTGCATAGTTAAATAGTGTGAAAACAGCAAGAACAACAAATGCACATCTAGTTTCATCCAATTTATCAATAGTTCGTAAGAAAAAGGGGGGG
>LR738712.1:815915556-815935893 GCA_902687465.1 Secale cereale | reverse complement strand
GGGGGGGGGGTGCAATTTTACATGATTATTTAAGTTCCAATGAAATGATTATTTATCCCAACCTATACATGCAATCAGCATGTGAACAGCAGAATTCTATGTGCAGCTGGCCAACACGAGAAACATGGTTACTCTTCATGAGCAACACAACATTCAGCAGCTTCATGCTTATTGCGCTGCTAATGTAACCGGCCTTTTGAACATTGCCCAGTCTCTTTATATATCAATAAGCTATATGCACCTTTTCTGTTGGGTTCCTTCCATTGGTCATCAGGTTATGAGATGTGCATGCATGTAAAACAAAAGGTTATGAGATGTACACTGTTACTGTAATGTCGGTTTGTTTTCTTGCTGATCAGGTGAAATTTTAGAAGAAACTGCAAGGGGATATGAGCAATGAGAAGCTGGGATGTGCGTCCACTGAGAATCCAGGAAAATTCAGCACGTATGAAGCAGGTCATGTCCCATGCAGCTTTGTGTGAACCTATCAATACTCACTTGGTCTGGTGGAGTACTTTCAAATGAAAGTGTGATTAGATGGACACATAGTTTTTCTCTAGCTATTCTACTCAATGAGAAAAAGTTTTTTGTTTAATTTGTTTATACTCTTACCTCTCATGTGAAAAGAGGAGGTAAGAGAGATCCTGTTAATACTACTCTTTCTCTTTACATTCGTCCACTTACTTGTAATATGCATGCATGGGTCTGTTGATGGGGCGCACTGCGGTATCTCCCAAACGGCCGTTGCCTCAAAGGTGGCATTGATAATTTGATGAATGACCCCATACTATCTGGGATCGGATCGCGGAACCTGAACTGAAGAACCCTGGCAATGGCACCCATTCTCTTCCTCCTCTTGTTTCCTGTATCCATTTCGTGTGAGTTCAGAGTTGTATCAACTTCCAGGTGCGAGTACTGAAATCTAGTGTGTGAGTAAACTTGAGTGCTTCATAGCTTTGGTATCAGTGACGGTGTTAACTGATAATGACTTTTTAGTTTTTACCCCAGCATATGCATGTGATTGGCATGTTAACAAAAAGAAAAGTATGCGCAGTAGGCCATTGTGAGAAACATTAATTGCTAGTCATCGTGAGATTATAAACAATCCAGGTGCATCACACTTATTGTGCTGCTAATATGACCGATATTTTGAACATTGCCCACTCTATCTGTATATCTGTATATATCTCTAAACCAAATGCACCTTTTGTGTGAGTGTGGTTTTCTATAGCTCAGGCTACATGGAACCTCTTATCCTCAACCCTTCAGTCCGTACTCTTCAACTAACTTACAACATGAAGATTTCTCTTTTTTGTTTCTCTCAAACGACACACCATATGAACTTCAAACTTTGCAGATCGAACAAACATTAGAACATCAATGTGTGGAAAAACTTCAAACTTTGCAAATTTTTTGGTCCGATATAAATATAAAAAATGGCATTTTTTTTGAATAAAAATATTATTTTAAGTATTTAAAATGCTTGAAAAAATCTGAAAGTTTTTTCCCACATTGATGTTCTAATGTTTGTTCAGTCTGCAAAGTTTGAAGTTCATATGTTGTCTCGTTTGAGAGAAACAAAAAAGACAAATGCATTCGCACGAATCGCGATGCGGAATTGGATGGTGAAGATAAGGGGTACCACGTAGCCTGAGCTACAAAGAAACTTTGTGTAGGTGTTATGAATGTATGCTCACTACTGAACTTTTGATTTGTGTCCAGATTTTAGAAGAAACAGCAAGAGAATGTAGACCATCCATCTTATCTAGTCCGGTCTGTGTGTGCCACTTAGAAACCATGAAATTTTGAGAAGACAGTGATCGGCTACAGATCCAGTATCCATGCATACTCCTAATTCTATCCCATTGAGAAGCATCCTAGCCCCACCAAATGGACCTGACTTAATTAGTCTGCTCATGTTGCCCGTTATCCCATGGAGAGCTCAGTCTGCTCAGTTTGGTGTTTGCCTCGGTGTGTCCCATTAAGAAGCAATCGTTGTGACCTGAGACAAAATTATTCCAAGTGTCTAGTGTAAAGCAAAGTAGGTGATTAATTTTCCTCTTGTTCCGAGTGGTAAAGAGACAGTAGAGTCCTTTTTCCTTCCTCAAGATTGTGTTTAGCATATGAATACAGAATTTAGGGATTTCTTAATTGTTCTTTTGCGGGATATTTCTTAATTGTTTCAATGTTTCTGTTAATCCACGAATTGGGGTCACGAAGGAAGGTGAAATGATCAGGTACCTCCCTAAATGGGCTGGCAAAGAGCGCGGGAGGCCACATGCCACTGTCCTTTTTCATTTTTTTTCATTTTTTAATATTACAAAAAACACATTATATTAAACATTCGAAAATGTTAACTAAGTATTTTAAAAATGTTAAAGGTATATAGAGAATTATTTTCTAATTTATACGAAATATGTATACAAAAATACACAATGTCTATGAAAAGAGTTGATCAAGTATCTAAAAAAAGTCAATCAAGCATTTGAAAATGTTAATCAAGTATTTAAAATATTACTCAAGCATTTATTTTTTAAATATGTATAGAAATTATTTTTGTGAAGTACAAAAAAAATACAGAAAATGAGTGTTTACGAAGAAATAATGTTGATAGTTTATTCAAAAAATGAAATATGTGTATGAAACATATTCCTGGTAATACAACTAGACATGAAAAAACATATTCAAAAAATTAATTCTGTATTTAAAAATGATAAATACGTATATAAAAAGGTTCCTGATGTATACCAAAAATCTAAATTGTGTGTGAAAAATGTATTGCCGTTAAAATAAAGTGCACCGCGTATTGGAAAAGTTGAAATTATATTAAAAAATGTTTGTATTTGAGAAAAGTTAAACATGTATTAAAAATGTATTGGGTATATATCAGTAATTTACAATGTGTATGAAATACAGTAGGCATGAAAGGTATTAATTTTTAAAGGATGTTAATCATGTATTTCAAAAATGTTCAACGTGTAAACAAAATATGTTCATGTATATTGAATATGTATTGAAAAAGTTGTATTGGTTTTCGGTTTTCGCCCTCATGTATATTTAATATGTTCATGCATATTATGTGAGTAGTCCTCATGTGGTAGGTTTGTACGGTTTTCGCCCGGTTTTCCTTTAATTAACTGGGAAACTCTCTTCTCCTTAATTAATCAATGAGGCAAATCTTTTGCCTCCGTTTCGAAAAAAAAGTTGTACAAAATGAAACCGATAAAAATCAGGAAAGATACAAAGAAAAATGAAGAAACTCAATAAAAAGATAGAAGGAAAACAAAATAAAAAAAATGAAAACAAAAAATCAGTGGGAAAGAAAAATGAAGAATGAGAGAATAGAAAAAAAGAAGTGAAAGCCGAGAAAGAAAACCAAAGAAAAAACCTAGTAAAAACCGTTAAAGAAACGAAGGAGCAGGAAACCCAGTAGTTTGAGCAAGGTAAGAGAGTGCACGAATCCTTCTCGCCGAGCTGGTACATGAGACAGTTACACTATTCGTACCACCTGATCGCATTATCAAGCTCACATTATGGTACTGATCATTGTCCATCACCTACATGATTTGGTTCCTGACTGACAGGCTGATTGCAAACCAAGCCTGGGTGGAAGAAGGGGACCAAGGTCACGTTCGAGGGCATGGGTTCGGTTTTCTTCTTCTCATTAGAAGAAATAAGCATATGCACCTATGGCCTTAGCTATTTTACCATTATTTCTTCCACCTTTTTCTGTAGAAATCCAGGAAGGGCGATTCATGTCACATATGAACATCCCTGTACTTAAAAGAGCTCTTTTACAGTACCCTTAGTTTAATATGGTCCATCCGTTCTCTCAGATCCGACTGATATACTTAAAAGGTACTCCATTGTAAGCATTAAGGAGTACTACAACTGAAAATTGTTGGGGAACGAAGCAGAATTCAAAAAATTTCTACGCTTTCACCAAGATCAATCTAAGGAGACATCTAGCAACGAGCATATTAGAGTGCATCTACATACCCTTTTGTAGATCGCGAGCGGAAGCTTTCAAAGAAGCGTGGATGAAGTAGTCGTACTCTTCGCGTTCTTCGTCACCGATGATCTAGCGCAGAACGGACGGCACCTCCGCGTTCAACACACGTCCGGTACAGCAACGTCACCTCCTTCTTGATCCAGCAAGGGGGGAGGAGAGGTCGTCGGAGATCCAGCAGCACGACGGCGTGGTGGTGGATGCAGCGGGAAATCCTGCAGGGCTTCGCCGGCGCCCTGTGGAGGAGGAGGAAGGTGTGACGGGAGGGGAAGAGGCGCCAGAGGATTGGGTTCGGCTGCCCTCTCCCCCCCACTATATATAGGGGCCAGGGGGGTGCGCCGGCCCTGGAGATCCAATGTTAAAGGTATTCTTGCCCCCCAAGGCATGGGGGCGCCCCCTCCCCCTAGGGTTTCTACCCTAGGCGCATGGAGGGGGAGACCCATGTGGTGCGCCAGCCACCAGGGGCTGGCCTCTTCCCCCTTGCGGCCTAGGGGCCCCACCGGGATGGTGGCCCCACCCGGTGGACCCCCTAGACCCCTCCGGTGGTCCCGGGACGCTCTCGGTGACCCCCGGAGTTCACCCGATGGCGGAAACTGGACTTCCTATATATCATTCTTTACCTCCGGACCACTCCAGAACTCCTCGTCACGTCCGGGATCTCATCCGGGACTCCGAACAACTTTCGGGTTTCCACGTGCATGTATCTCTACGACCCTAGCGTCACCGAACCTTAAGTGTGTAGACCCTACGGGTTCGGGAGACACGTAGACATGACCGAGACCACTCTCCGGTCAATAACCAACAGTGGGATCTGGATACCCATGTTGGTTCCCACGTGTTCCTCGATGATCTTCATCGGATGAACCACTGTGTCAAGGATTCACTCAATCCCGCATGTTATTCCCTTTGTCCATCGGTACGATACTTGCCCGAGATTCGATCGTCGGTATTCCCGATACCTTGTTCAATCTCGTCGTGGCAAGTCTCTTTACTCGATCCGTAATCCATCATCCCGTGACTAACTCCTTAGTCACCTTGAGCTCATTATGATGATGTCTTACAGAGTGGGCCCAGAGGTACCTCTCCGCCATACGGAGTGACAACATCCCAGTCTCGGTTCGTACCAACTCAACAGACACTTTCGGAGATACCCGTTGCGTACCTTTATAGCCACCCAGTTACGTTGCGACGTTTGGCACACCCAAAGTATTCCTACGGCATCCGGGAGTTGCACAAACTCATGGTCTAAGGAATAAATACTTGACACCGAAAAGCTTATGCATTACGAACTATACGATCTCGTGCTAGGCTCAGAATTAGGTCTTGTCCATCACATCATTCTCCTAATGATGTGATCCCGTTATCACCGACATCCTATGTCCATGGTTAGGAAACCGTGACCATCTGTTGATCAACGAGCTAGTAACTAGAGGCTTACCAGGGACTCATTGTGGTCTATATATTCACACATGTATCGCTGTTTCCGTACAATACAATTCAAGCATGAATAACAGACGATTATCATGAACAAGGAAATATAATAATAATACTTTTATTATTGCCTCTAGGGCATAATTCCAACAAAAATCAGGGAGTACCTAATTCTAAGGGTAGATTCGTCATTTAGGAGAATCAAACTCAGTATACAGATTTATGATATTTTTGGAAATACATTAATGACTATGATATGCTATTCCTGCAATCAGATCTACTGTATCTTGCATGCATGCGCCGATCCGATGATTGTGGCAAGTTATTTGTGTGGGAGAAAGTTATGATACATCAATTATCAGGCAGATCTGGAGCGACCTGATTTTGGAATTAGCATCATTCGACTTGATTAATCCCAATTTCTTTGCTTCATTGGTCTAGAGAAACACAAAATGATGCAGCCAGGAACAATCCAAAATAAGTATTTCGTAATCAGGTCATCTGGGATCAAAACTCCCGATTCTATCGTTGCAACACCTTTGATTGAAAATGGGAATTAGTAATCAGTAACAGGCAACGTCGGCTGATTCAATCGCAGTGGCGCCGCCCGATTCATCATAACGGTGATAGCCGACTCAGAACGAAGCGGGCGACGGCTGATTAGATCATTGTGGGGGTTTCAGAAATACCGACGATCATTGCGGGCGACGGCTGATATAGATATTAAAGGGAAACAAAACACCAACATAAATTGTAAAATGTCTATAATACCCTTTAATATCAACGGGTGGATTTAGTTGGTACTCCATCGGACCCTGAGGGAGTACCCTGGGAGTACCAGGGTACTGTAAAAGAGCTCACTTAAAAAAATAGATTATCATGTATATCCTGAAGATTCATCTATATTCATCTCCCGTTTATGGTTAAACATTGTGAAGTTTATATTGTGAGATATAATAGTTGAAGGATTTTTCTATACATGGTTGGTTTTCGAAATACTAAGCATGTTTAAATAGCTTTGAGAGGTAAGCTATTCTGAACTCTGAACCCCTCTTAATGGATTCTTTTTATTGGAAGAGTTATGCTATTTACTTTTGCTAAGCATGTTTCCCATTCTCTTCCATTTCATAAAATACTTCTTAATTTGACTTGATATATATGTTCTTTCAGGAGGGAGGGAGGTTTAGATGTTATGTCTTCACAATGTTAGCTGCACCTGCATGGCCATATATAGAGTATTCATATCTCAGTTCATTGTCTTCTGATAATGATGCGTGCAAATAATTTGCAATCTCCATTGCTGGTAGTAGGACATGCGTAACTAGGTACCATTGAGCTACTAAAATGATATAGTTCTTACTCTGTTGGTGTCTTAAGTCACCACTTGCAAAGATTTGTAGGTAGTAGTCACTTCATGTTGTATTTGTTTTGCATCCTGCAGATTATGTTTGTCCTTTCAAGTTATGTTTCAATACTATAAATCCAGTAAAGGGCTATAGTTTCTCTTTCGGTATTCATGTTATCGAGATATTTGGCTTATTTGAGTCCAAGCAAAAGGAAATTGATTTGCCAAGTTCTTTCTCGATTACGTTGTTGTACTATTGAGCCAAAACCAGATAAGCAAGAAACAGTTTAGGGCCAGTGCTTTTATGTATGGATTCGGTTTACATATATTTCCTGGGGAAATTGCACAACAAGAAACTCTGTTTTTATCATTATAGACGCAACTATTTTTCTGAGCTTTGTAAACAACTAATTTTGTTGATCGTCCAGGAGCTATACATTATTTCTTTTTGCATCGACTATACTTTAGTTTTGACTAGCAAAATTGCCCGTGCGTTGCAACGGGTTTCAACTATGTCCCATGTCATCATCGTGACAAACATCACGCACTCCCAATGCAAACACTATGGTCTATTTTTGGCATGAAGTAACATGATACGTTTCATACATATGATCTGACCTCGAAACTGCGGCGACATCATGGTGCGCCGGTCTCCAGTCAGATCTGATACGGATGGTGTGACTTGGTCCATGCACGGCGTCGGTGGTCGGTGGCAGTCTTGTGCACACGATGCTGGATGGAGGGTCCTCGAGCGGAACCGGGTGAAAACCCTACTATTGGCACGTTGCCAAGGTCGGCGATGGCGGCGTTTTTCTGGGTCGTCCCCTTCTTTAAGGCATCATCGTGAAGAAGCTCTAGACCCCTATCCGCTACATCCGGGGAAACCTAAATCAGTCAATTGGATGACGGATGACGGCAGCGCTCATGTGTCTGCCTCTACATTTGGCCGTCCGGCCGAGCGGACCAAATGCATCGTCCGCGTAGGACGCACTGCCAACGCATTCGCAAAAGAGGCATAACGGTGCTCCTTTACCCAAACAAAATGACAAAATCCGGACAAAATAGACTTCTGTTTGGGGTTTCTCGTTGAAGTCGGCCTAACATATATACACAAAGTAGGGCACGCACAACAAAAACATATATGCTTGCACGTTCAATAAAGTAAATACCAAATAAATTGTCTCCCAACGCAATTGATTCTGGTTTATATAAGTGCATAATGAACCATCAATGCCAAAACGCAAGTATATACGTGTCATGACAATAGAGTCTTTAGTTGATCTCAATAAAACTATTGTTCCGGATCAAGAAAAGGATGCCATGAGCGCTGCCGTCATCCATGCACCACAACCCTGTCCCTACATAGCGTCTATGTCATCCGTGCACCACAACCCTGTCCCTACATAGCGTCGTCAATTGAAGCCCCCGACTGTAGCCATCTAAGGACCCGACCCCCACGCGACGGCATGATCCGCTGCCCAAGCCCCGCCTCTTATCTTCTTCCTCATGCATGGCGACAGGCCCTCCTGAAGGTCTCCTCAATCCGGCTGACGAACGAATCTCCACGTAGCTAGATGTGCGCCTCCTCCCTCAACTATATGCATGTGCCGCCTCCCGTCGTGTGTTTATGCAGGTGTGGTTAGATTGATCTCGTCTCGATCGATGCCGAAGCTGAGAACTGCTTTTCCCTATTCGTGTGGCCATGTGGGCGAAGGCCCAGGCGGCTGCGTTGGCGGAGGCCCAACTGAATCTGGCATCGTGTGTGTGGTTGTCTATCGAGCAGGAGGGCAGGTGGCCGACTCATCTTTTTTTATGTATCCATGAAACGTTGTTTATGGTGCTATTTAACCATGTTGTGTGGCTGCTGGGACCGATTTTGGTGGGCGCGTGGGCCAACAAGGTGCGATGGACGACGGGATAATGTAATTTGGCAGAGGAACGAATCGTTTTTGACTAAATAAAAAACCGTCCTCCCTTTAAATCTCAGCCGTCGATCTTTGTGGTTAACATAAAATCAATGGATATAAAAGAGTGACGTATGGAGAACTATATATATACTAGTACAAATGCCCGTGCGTTGCATCGGGCGAAAATTAAAACCCGCTTCATGTGCCATTATGCAACACTTTTTTAATTCATATTTTGCAAACATCAGAAATACGATCACCGATATTTACCTTTAAAAATGGGATTTGTGGTCTTTCATCTTCCCATGTGGACAACAAAATACTTCATGAAGCATATCAGAAATAAATTAAAGTACATACTACTTTAAATTAGGATGAGTGACATGTAAAAGTTGTGCCTCCAAAAACTACATGTGTGAAAGATCTGTACTAATTCATCCACTCTTGCAAGCACTTAGTATTCACCTAGCGTACTTACAAGATCTACATGATCACCAACTATACAAATATGTGTCTAGATCGTTGGGTTACTTGTAGTGTGTTCTAACCAAATACAATTTTAAGATGATATGCTGCAATAAACACTCCACTACATGTTTTGATTAGCAAGACAGAATTATACAGATACTCTTCAAATTAAACGTAGTCCATTGAATATCAGTAAATTTGTTGCAAGTACACATGTCTCTGCGTTGCACCGGGCGAAAAATTAAAACATGGGCATGTACTAAGTTGGCTTTACTTTTTTCTGTCTGGGCGTCCACACTCTGAAAGCTGGGTAGTACGTACAGTACTTTATATTAGACTGTTTTGATGTTGCACTTCTGATTCTGTAATCCGTTTCCTTTTTAGTTTTGTGATCTCAGCTGTTTCCAAGTGGATGTGTTCTCGCCGTCCTCGGGGCCGCCGGAGCGTGTTTGCCTTGAACGCAGATGTGAGCTTACGGTTTTCTCGACATTTGCTTGATGACCCTTTTGCCGTGGCTCACTTACCTTGAACACGAACGTGAGCTTACGGTTTCCTCGACATCATTTTTGGCGACCCTTCGCCGCAACTTACCGGCGATGGCGCGCAGGCTCTGCTGCTCGTCGTCACTGGTGCGCCACGGTTGGCGCGGAGGGAGGACAACGGCGCGTGAAGACCACCATGGTTGGCATGGAGGGAGGACAACGGCGCGCGAAGACGCCTCAAGGGAGATAAGGTAGGTCGCCGGAGCACCAAAACAACACGGCCGTGGTTCTCTGTTTATTTCCAATCTTAATGAAGGGTTGCCACACACTGAGGAAACATAGTATCATCCAGCGGAAGCAACACACAAACCAGGAGGAGCAACATAGTTCATATCTTCATATTGAGGGGAACATATTTGTCGAAATTAAATAATAAGAGCAGTGCAACTTCTAGTAAACAACATGATAATTTCAAGCAATGCACAGGACCACCATCAAGCACAGAATACTGTTAGAGTACAGGTCTAGATTTCATTTCAAGCTAGAAACTCAAAGTCGTTTACTGAGTGGAGTGTAGCATCTATGAATATTTAATACTACCTTTTCCACCCCAAGTTCTCTAGAAGAAAATAACCAACAGTACAATTACAAATTACAATTAGCACAAATAGATTCTCAACTATATATATGGCTAATCACCCTTCATAATTTTAAGTCTCTACCATTCATGTGTGTATCAGTATCATTTGAAAATAGATCAAACAACACCCTGTGCACTTCAACCATAACAGAAACAAAAATTTAGTCTGCTGCTATCAAGTACAAACAGAATCCATATATGTAGGATGGCATTATGTGTTGCTTGTCAGTCAAATGTAGTCCACTGTTGGCAACAACAATATTGGCTACAGTAAACTGACGAATTGACAAACATATGAAACCGATCAGATGCTTCAAAAGTACCTGCAGCAAAGTAGGTCTAGGTGATCGCTGATGGTCTTCCGGCAGTCGGCAGAGGCGATGTCAGATGGCCTTGCGGCAAAGTCGACGAAGGCAAAGTTGACGGAGATAACGACTGCAAAGTCGACGGATACAACATATTACAGAGATGTCAAAACCAATTAATCCACTCCACTGAATACACCTCCTAATCCTATTTTGCTAGGTGCAGCAAGCATACCTATGTGTATGCAAATTAAGATATTTGATAACCGAAGAAAGAGCAGAATATATGAAACTTCAAGAATTACTCCAGCATCATGTCCAAGAATTACTGTAACCAAGTTGAAGCCACCATGTTCAGGTATATGTAATCATCAACATGAAATTTCTTGGTTCAATCCTTGGCTAGTAACAATAATTTTTTTATCAAAAATAAACTGAAACAGGAGCTTGTATCATATCAGCCAAACTGAAATTGTGAGCAATCGGAAGTAGCACCAATTTTCAGAAAAAATAAACTGAAACTGGCGTAGATTTATTCAGTACATCGATTTTGTCTCAGCCATCATTTATTTGAGTGTATGTCTCTATATACTGCATCTCTGTTTGGCTGTGTGCTCTGTCTCTGGAGAGGAGCAGTAGCTACTCCACTGCACTTCTCTTCGTGTACCAGCAGAAGTTGATTAACATATTCCACTTGTGTACAAAGGGCAGCAGCACCAGATTAACATTATAATTTATGCTTGTTTGATGTGTCCGCAGATTAACACTATAATCCTAACTACAACCACCCACCTTGTATCAGTCTCAAAATATGGCCAGCATGCACACTTAACTCTGAATCACTTAGCACATCAATGGCCCTTTTTTTGGCTAGAAAGTCAGAGAAGGTCAACAAGGCTTTGCACGGCAATGTGCATCCCCCAAGAGCAACAACTCCCCATAAACTACAATTTGTATGAAATTTAAACTTTTTTGATTAGTTTTGCGTCTTTAGGAATCACAAATATATGATTTTTTTTAAATCTCGACTGATGATTGTAACGGCACAAAAGAATTCATTGGGGGCATGCATAGCCTGTTGGAGGCTCCAACACAAAACCATGCACCCCCTTTGGTTGTTGGTACACCATAATGCAAGATAATGCAAATTACTTATGACAATCCATTATGCGAATTACCTATGAAACTCTGAATCAACGAAAATACAAATATTGAGTAGGTGTACTGGATGCAGAGTAGCTAACAGAAGTGTAGCATCTATGAATCTAGTGGAAGCATTACACACTTGAATCAAATTTCAGACTTGAATCAAATTTCTGAACTCTGAAGAAAGCAGTTAGAAAATAACTGAAACTTTGGTAATAACTGTTGAACTATGAACTGAATAAAAGAACAGGTTCGCAATTGTGTGGCAGACAGAGAAACATGGTCTACCCTTGATTTCCTTTTTAGTGATTTGGCTTTCAAGGGGCTACATACCTCTGCTGTAGCCGCTGTTGTCCATATTGGACGGCTCGACGGATATTCTTCTACCTCCGTCAAACTCGGCGTCTCTTCCTCCGGCGAACTCGAAGGCGACATGTTTTCTGGTCCAAGTACTCCGGCATTTGATGGATTTTCTGGTCCAAGCACGCAACCTGATGGAGGTTCCGGCCGAGGACCCTTCCTTCTTATAGGAGCGAAATCGAATCCGGGTCGGACACTCCCTTGATTTTTGTCGTAGAAGGACACGGTCTTGAATTCAATCCAAATCATACACGGGAGCAGGATGTCGGAGATTGAGAAGATTACTCGTGGAGGCCGGAGAGGATTGGCGGTGGCAGGCAGGTCACAGTGGCGCGTGCTCACGGCCGGTGGCTGATTTATGCAGATTCACATCCAAAGTGCTACGGCGGCCGTGCGGGCAGGACCACGGGGATGAGCACCTCCAGGCACGGTGATGAGCACCTCCAGGCAGCCCTCATTCCCAGCCAGGCCGGTGCCCACAGCGCAGCGCGGGCACCATGCGTTGGTTGCTACCTCCGCGCACCCGAGCCCCACCTAGCGCCGATGGCCGGCGAGCGGCAGCAGCAGGACCTCCTCTCTTTTCTCTCCGCCGTCGCCTTTCTGCAGAACTTCATTTTCTCTCCGCTGTCGCTCTACCGCAGCCTCCTGTATACGCTGAACATGCCGTCATCGCCCTCCTGTAGGGATGCACGCCCAGGGAGTAGACGCCACCTCCGGCGTGCGGGTGCCGTAGCCGCCGGCGACCGCGCAGACGGACGACGGCGCGTGGGCGGTGTAGAGCGCGGCGTCGCCCCTCACCTTCTCATCCTCCACCGTGCTGGAAAGGGAGTAGATAAGATACACTGTAGGAACTACGGGTTGAATATCCCTAATGACAAGGTTTTTTTTGCAAAAACAAAACGTTATCCACACTTTAAGTAGGACTGTGGGTTAATTTCTCAGAATTAGGAGGACCTTTTTGCAAAAAGGCCGGCGACGTACAATCTGGTTTATTAGTAGGTAAAGATAGGATATCCCCAAATTATTAGTACCACCTCGTTTATAAAGAAATTTTATCTATACAAATCGCAAAAGCGTATTATGACATGAGAAGAAAGCGTATTGTGACGGTGAACCCGACGGACTCGTTCCGTGCTTTATTATTAGGTATAGATATATATATATATATACTAGGAAAATTGCCCGTGCGTTGCAACGGGAGAATAAAAATCGACGTGCTTTGCGGTAAAGCAAACATCAATTATCAGAGATAGAGGTTAAGTATGACGATGACAAAAATCATGGATCAATTAACAATAGGACTCTTTGGGGCGCCAGCTGATTAATTAACAATAAAAATGTTGTGCATGCAACACTTTCAAAGTAATTTTACCTAGCTACAATTATTGATGTTCTTTCATAGCATTAATGTTTGGGGCAAAGGTGTGTATAAGGTGGTTGTCAAGTTCCTTCGTACCACATCCAACACACCCTCTTTAGGGACTTCAAGCATGGCATCCTTTTCTTGATCCGGAACAATAGTTTTATTGAGATCAACTAAAGACTCTATTGTCATGACACGTATATACTTGCGTTTTGGCATTGATGGTTCATTATGCACTTATATAAACCAGAATCAATTGCGTTGGGAGACAATTTATTTGGTATTTACTTTATTGAACGTGCAAGCATATATGTTTTTGTTGTGCGTGCCCTACTTTGTGTATATATGTTAGGCCGACTTCAACGAGAAACCCCAAACAGAAGTCTATTTTGTCCGGATTTTGTCATTTTGTTTGGGTAAAGGAGCACCGTTATGCCTCTTTTGCGGACGCGTTGGCAGTGCGTCCTACGCGGACGATGCATTTGGTCCGCTCGGCCGGACGGCCAAATGTAGAATTTTTTTGTTCTCGATAATATAGTTTCAGAACCGAATAAAAACACTCATTGCATATAATTTATAGCCAAATAAATTACATAGTATCATAATAATAAATAATTTAAATTCCAGATAAAAATACAAAGATAACAATCAAATACGATTTGTGTCTGTTTTATTTTTTAAAATAAAAGTTAATGTTTATAGAAAATAGGAATACTTTTTAAATAATATTTAACATTTTTATGAAATTTGAACATTTCCCTAAAAAGAACATTTTTTGAACAGGTGTTTTTCTTGAAAAGAATGATTTTTTAGGGGTAAGAATGTTTTGTTTTTTTAGGGTTAAGAGCATTTTTCTGAATAATATAATTTTCATAATGTTTTGCTTTTCAAAAACTATGTTTTATATGCAATTGTTTTTTGCACAAGCTGCTTCATGTGCCATTGTGCACCATTTATTATGTCCAATTTTAAGAAATGTCGATGATACGCTCTCAAAGAAAGGAGACACCGTCGTTGCAAGATAAACTGCACGCTTGTCTCAAAAAATAAAGTGCATGCACGGTATCTCTCCCCGTTCACCGTGTCACTATCTCTAGCTGACGGCGCCACCAGCCTTCGATCCCCCACTCCTCTCGTCTCTCCCCTCGAACCCTCTCAATCCCCTTGCGTCGGGTCACATGCACACAACACATAGAGGAGCGAGCACTCCTTGCCCCGATCCCGCCAGCCGCACCGACCGGAGAGCGCTGCCACGCCATGACGAACCCTTCTCCACCGCCTCTTCATTCTTCCCCGTGCTCCTCTCCTCTCCCTCGCGCCTCCTCTGAATCGGCGTGCCGGCCAAGCGCAAGGCCTCCGTCCCTGGCAGCCGCTGCATCGGGCCGCTCCGGCAAATTCCAATGCTAATGAACGTCTGACACACACCGAGCAATGCTCACAGCAGTTGGCAAACCATCATGTTGGGTAGCAGGATTTCTTACCTTAGTAGGTTTTGGAGAATATCATTTCCATTTAATCAAGGCTAGTATCTGAAGCTTGATTGAAGAACATAGCTGAAATGAACTTGACTAAGTGAATAGATCAATAACTCGTTTCCTGGTAAGTACCTAGATTTTGATATTGACAAAATCTGAACCCCAAGACCAGTGGTACTGACAGCAGAGTAAGAAAAATGGACACAAGTGCATTACCCAACTGCAGGATCAAATACATCAGTTAAGGAAAATTAACTACAATTTGCAGCACAGGAAATCACAAGCTAGCAGAGGCTAAATAAAACAGTCCAATTCAGATTGAATGAACACCTAGAATCAGTTAAAAGACATATGGTGTTCCACACTGACATACAATATTTGTATCCTGACTATATCCCAGATAAAGACATACATATTCAGATCATTGTATATCAAACTGTACATCAGCCAGCCCTTGGACCTTGTACAAACAACATAAAACAAAGCATCATCCAGCAGAAGCAACACCAAACCAGGAGGAGCAGTATAGTTCATATCTTCAGATTGAGGGAAAATGTGATGATATTTGTGGAAATGAAATAATAAGAGCACTTATCAGCGAGAGAATCATGTGTTCCAATGCAACAATACTACTATAGTTATCCTATTAGTTCTAGTAGTTTATCATATTAGTTCTCACAAAACTAACTGGTTAACTATGCAATGTCATCGTCATTTTCGATAGCGTTGACATGCAGGCAAAAAGAATCCAATGTTCGGTTCTACGTGCCGATAAATCTGATGTATTTGCACCGTTATGAAAAAGCAAAGAGTTATTTGTTAGAATTGACTTACATATCAATATGTACAGTGAGCGCTGCATCAAAGAGCACATAGAATTAGTACAATACTGGAAGCTTTGGCTCAAAAAAAGTTAACCTCTATACCGGTCAGCTCTGACATGATAAAATAAGGAACCATATAGGCGTATTAAAAACCTGAGTGTGAAGCAAGCATATCCTAGTTGTGGCTCTAACCGCTGAAGGGAACATGATAAGAGTATTTGAAAGAGATTAAATACTTGAAGCATCTATTTTTTGAACCTTGACATTTTAATTCTCAGCATAATCTCCGAACCTTTTGTTGCAACATAAGATTTGTCTATGATCTCAGCTGTAACTATTCTCTGTTCTGTCACAAACTCTGCAGCAAAACAACAACAATCAGTTGTGAGTAAGAAGAGAGAGACAGGTGGATCTGCCAACTACTTATGGATACTGCAAATTACTTCCAAAAAGTATATCTGATCTAAATTGATATGCAGAGACAAAGAAAAATATACCAACCGCCAATATAAGCTGGGACTGAACAAACTCGTCCATATCATGAAGTCCAGTAACTGCAATCATCCAAAGCAAAGTAAGAAATAGAAGTATCTTTAGCATATGTATAAAATGGTTATGGACCACTTGTCTACCAATGCAAGCTTAACATCAAGGGCACCATCACACACAACCAAGTCTGCTTTACATCCATCAAAGTGCCTGATAACCTGGCAGCATATGTGCATTTGCATTTGTTACATCAATACAAGCAAAAGTTTCATTACAAAGAATTTATCTATGCGTCTATCCATCTCACCACTTCCACTGTCCGAGCATTGGTGATGTCGCCCTGCACTTGTATAACACCTTCTATCAGAGCCAACGGTTGCAGATCAATTGCAACGATGAGAGGAAGCCCACCATGTCTGGTATAAGCAGAGCACAAAAACAATCAGATACAAAGAATGAAATTATGTTGGAACATAAGGTGTTCGCACTAACGCTGCTACTCACTTGCCGTCCGATGATAGCTTTGCCGGTAGATGCAAATTGCGGCTTAAAACCTGCAATTGCGATTGAGATAAGCAATTTAACGAAGGGATGCAAGCATGGATGTGGGAAACTGAGCATGCGAATACCTGCTCCAGCTACCAGGAGCAGCGCACAAGTCTATGGCACGCTTCACTCCTGCACACACACGAACAACAAAATGAAAACATCCTGTGGTCAATTTGCTGTTGCGCATCAATGGAAGCAAAGTGGCAGGGCGCGAGTTGATTGGGTTGAGACGAGATCGTGGAAGATGTTGAATTCCTAGTCGATCTGCATGAGCTTGAAGGCGCTGCCAGCCATCCACCCATCTCCTTGCCCTTCCGGTAGTAGATGTCCTAGGAAACCGCCGGACAGAGCCCCCACCACGCGCCAATTGCCGCCGAGCCGTTGACGAGCAGCGGCAGGACCAAGCCACACCTCACAGCTCCCTTCTCTCCCTCCGGCCTCCCATCTCCTTCCTACCATCCTCCGTTTTCTCTCCGCTCACCTCTCTCTTCTCTCACAGGTACTTGACGCCATGTCACGCCCGCCAGCCGTCGTGCTCCGAGCTCCGGCCGCCTTCCTTCTAGATCCGTCGCCTGCACGTCGTTTCCCACCGGATCCGATGAGATTTGGTAGGTCCTCGCCGACCACGCCACTGCAAGCCCCTGCAAGGCCGCCGCTGGTCTGCGTCATGGGCGACGCGCCGGCCCATCCAGCTCGCCCGTCTGTCCTCCACGCCTCTCCATTCTCTCCTCCTTTTTCTCCACGCGCGTCGCCTCCCCTCCCTGCCACCGCCTGATGCGGCGACCGCGCAGCGCCGCGCCGCATCACCGCCCGTCCCTGCCGCCGCCTGATGCGGCGCCCGCGCAGCGCCACCGCCCCTCCCTGCCTCCCATGGCCGGCCCCCGCAAAAAATCAACACATAAGGATCGCGGGTTGAATACTCCCAAATCTAGGGTCCTTTTGTAAGAATGAAGCGTTTTCTCAGATACCCACTTAAAAAGGGACTGCGGGTTGAATTCTCAAAAACGGAGGGGCTTTTCTGCAAAAATACCGACGACGTACGACCTGACGCAATAGGTGCTTTATTAGTAGGTAAAGATATATATATATATATATATATATATATATATATATATATATATATATATATATCTATAATACCTAAATAATTCATCCCCACTAACTTATTTCTCTTGACATGCAGCCTATCCACCTCAGCAATCTGCCACATCATCATTTGTTTTTCTTTTAAACCAATTTCTGTTGAAATTTGGATGTGCATGTCATCGCTCTGTTTCTAGACTTAAATTACCGATGAAGTCCAATGGCCTTGATTCGGAAACAAAAAATGAAGCCCAATCGTCTATTATGAAGAAGAAGCCCAACCATCCCACCCCACGCAATGCCTTTTCGTTTTCCAGCTCTCTCTCCCCTTAAAAAAAGGATCGATCTTTTCCCCTGGCAGCGGTAGAATGCGGCGGCGGCAAGGAGGATAGGAGGGGATCTACGCGTGCGGTCCGGTCTTCTGGAACGGCCGCCGGTCGACGGCGAAGCCAGCGTCTCTCTCGACTTGGTTCTGTTGCTGGAAGGAGTCGGTCTGGTGCTCTGTAGCATCGTCGAGTCAACGGCGGCGACGCTGCTTTCCCTTGGCACTCCTCTCTCCCTGTGCCTTGATCGAAATCTCAACAGCCATCGGTGAGCCATCCCTTTCGTTTTCTCCACTTCTCTATAGTCCAGATGACATCTATGTCAAGCGCCAACTTAATTTTTGATCTGTAAGATCTACCACAGGTCGCCTGCTGATAGCGCAGGATGAGGTCAAGAGCCCTCGCTGTCCGATGGCGGTCCCTTCTAATTCTCTCATGTATCAGGTTAGTCCAGTTTCCCTTCGATTCCAGTCATCCGCTAATGTCTTGATGCTTCACCACCACAAGAAACTGCAGATGAGTTCTTAATTTTTATGTCATGTCCCATGAGTTTGTTCATACATGCATGAATACATCCACTTCTACGTAACCATGTAGACAAATTTGTTGCATTCTCTTCGCATCTAACTCTAAATTCCCAAGTGAATCCACGAACCCAAATCCGGACATTATTTCTGATTTTGGTAACATATGCACCGGCCAATCTGAATCCTAAGTACTCCCTCCGTTCACTTTTGTAAGACGCCGAGCGAAATCGTGTGCAAACTTGCTCGCTCGCGGACGAAAAGTGTGTTTTCCATTTTTACCCCGTGTCGGCCGGGGACATGGTAGCGAAACATTCGCAATCCCTTCCTCACACGCTCCCCCGCATCCCTCGCCCGCATCGCCCGCGTCGCCGGCGCCGACGTCCTCTCCCTCGCGCCTCTCTCGCCCACGCCGCCTTTCCCCGAGCTCCTCCCTTGCCCGCGTCGTCGGCACCCTCTCCCTCGCGCGCGTCGCCGGCGCTCTATAAACAGCAGCTCCATCGTTAAAAATGCGATTTTTTCCCCTCCGGCTCTCCGATCTGCAGTGGCGGCGCTTGATCTGCGGCGGCGACTATCAAGACGGCGCGACGGAGCTGCTACTGCTTGTCGCCTGCCCGGAGCTTCTGCCGCCGGTGGCCTGCCCGAAGCTGCTGCTGCCGGTCGTCCGCCTGAATCTGCTGCTTCAGGCGACGCCCACATCGCCGTCTCCCTCCCGCTCCTCTTCCTCCTCCTCGTCGGTTACTTCATGGGGCTGGATGGGAGGGGGAGGGGTGGATGGGCCCTTCTTCGAGCCCTACAACCATCACAGAGCAGAGCAGGAAGCTCGTCTCCGAGGTGAGGATTTACTGTAGCCGCTTCAGTTAAATGCATCTGGTTCATCCTCTGTAGTCTGTATTCTGCTCTTCTCACCTCACCTTCAGTTAAATGCATCTGGTCAGTGATATGATTCAGAGCATCAGATTCACAAGCATGATGGATGGAGGGATCTCTCAAATGGTGTGTCTCCTAGTACTACAACGGCAGTGGCATGCCGGCCTTCCACACACGCATAGCATGCACTGATCGACACCTACGATCGAGTTGTGTGACCAACTGTACATGCATACATGATATATACAGTACCAGGAGTAGATAAGCATGCATGATATGTGCAACAAATTTAGAGGAAACGCATGCCAATCATGATACTCCATCGAAATTAAGTTTGGAGTATGTGCAAAAGATTCAGGGGAGTAGCTCCTTATATGTGTCAAATGCCGGCTTCCTTATCTCTCTTATTTAAGGGAATAAGTTTGGAGTATGTGCAAAAGATTCAGGGGAGTAAATAATTTTTTAAGCAAGTGTGCACACGATTCAGGGGAGTACTACATCTCTTATTTTTGTTTGTGTCAAAAATAAGAGAGAAATTAAGTTTGGAGTATGTGCAAAAGATTCAGGGGAGTAGCTCCTTATATGTACTGACAGCTTTGCTTGTATGTGTCAAATGTGTGTGTACTAAGATGAGACAATTACTCCTGGAGTATCAAATTAAGTGCCTTCTGAAAGCAACAAACAGTGATGATGATACAGTACAAACTTGTAAGCCACAACAAACTCTGCTTCTGCAAAAAAAAA
>LR738712.1:815868373-815912483 GCA_902687465.1 Secale cereale | reverse complement strand
TGCTTCTGTTGCTGTTGAGAATCTCCTACTGTTGCTTCTATTGAGAGCCAATGATCTGTTGTTGTTTCTTCTGTTGAGAATCACCTGCTTTTGCTTCTATTGAGGGCCAATGATCTGCTGTTGTTTCTTCTGTTGAGAATCTGGAGCTATAGTTGAGGAGCTGCTATTGTTGCCAGGGGACAAGCCGGCAAGGAGCACCGAGCCTGGAGGTGGTCACGCATGGGAGGAGCTCATAGTCTTCTCCCCTGGCCCCAGGCGAGCTGGACCTTGCTGGCGACACGGGGAAGAAGGGGGCCGGTTCTGGGCGAGCTTGACCTTGCCGGCGAGGTGGTGCTGGGGCCGACGACTGGCGAGGTGCCCTCCTGGGGTCGGCGGCGAGGTGCCTGGATGAGCAGGAAGCTGGGCGGCGAGGAGGAGATCCTAGGCGGAGGAGAATCTTGGCGAGGAGGAGATCCAGGCAAGGAGAATCTGGGCGAGGAGATCCTAGGCGGAGGAGAAGCTGGGCGGCGACGGGCGGCGATGCGCTGGGAGAAGCTGGGCGGCGACGGACGGCGACACACCAGGAGATCCCTTTTGAATTTCAAATCGATCCAAGGGTATAGTTGTCCATTATCGATTTTTTGGGGCTGTCGGAAATTTCCTTCCGCGACCTACAAAAGTGAACGGAGGGAGTAGATTGAGTTGAAACATGCAGTTCATAAATTCTTGCGGGTCTGATTTATACTTCGGGTTACTATTTTTATTCCTTCGGATCTCATTTAGACTTGAGGTGGCTGTTTTTCTTGCACATGGTCGTTTATTAATGGTAAATACTTCAGCATTTCAAGCAATTGTGCAGAGAGAAGTGAATTGATACATATATATACACATGGAATTACGTTCGCCCACTTATATACATATATCATCATGTATTTCTCTTTTTTTTTATTCTCAGATAGTCATGTTAAATTACAGATTTATACACATGGAACCTACATGTATTTCTCTTTTTTGTTGGCCGATGCAAAGCTTAAATTACAGATATATTGTGTTCCAGATACTAATGATAGATATGATATGCCTTTTATAGTGAGATTTTGCTCTTAAACTGTAGATTATTTCAGAGAAAGATGAATGACCGTATCTCCACTAAGCTGTATGGATGGTGGGTTACTAGGTTGCAAATTTGACCATACCTTTCTGGTCATCTTAACTGAACTGAACTATTTGTTTCTTGAAGTCTTGAGAAGGTAATAATGCTTCTCTCATTTGTAGTATTTAGAATATTTGTTGGATATCCTGCTGTATTTACTTGCTCTATCCAATTATATTTCCACAATCATTAGCCATTTATCTCACCCTTATAACCAGATCATGCAGCTGTTCAAACAGATTGAAGAAAATAACACTTTTAACTGATAGTAACTTGAGTATAGCAGTGTTATTTTATATAAGAAATATGAAGCTGCACCTTTTTCCAGAAGGCCAGGAGATACAAGTAGCCAAAAGGGAGTTTTGGTTTGATGTGTCGATCCCCTTCTCCCATACGTGCTGGTAGCATTTTCCTTTTTTTGTTTAATAACAAACTTGCTGCACCAAGTATTTTTTGTGACTTGAGGGCTTCGAGTGTCTGTCATTCAGGTTTGCAAGCTCCAGACTGTACATCAGGAAGAAGATTTAGTGATTCCTTGCAAAAAAAGAACATGTAGTGATTGCCGAGAAAAGAATATGAACCAATGCGACATGCTCATTTTATTATTCTGTATTGCAAGAAATATGCAAGTGTGGTGTATATTAACATGTTCTCGATTGTATAAACTCCTGGCATTTTTATAAATTATAAATTTATTCGCATGTGTCTGAATCACCATTTGGTACACAAATAGTGCATACATGGTGCTTCCAATTCTCCCCTACAAATTATTAGCTCAAAATTCCTGCAGCAACGCGCAGGGTATATTCTAGTATATATATATGGGTGGGTCTATTCTCATAACACCCCTTAAGACCTTATTCTCATGACAAAAAGCTTATTCTCCTAACACCCCTCCCCGTCCACTCTCCGCCTCCTAGCGCCAGCGCCCCGACGCCGGCGTCCTCCCCCACCCCTCCCCGCCTCCTAGCGCGCCAGCGCCCCGGCGGCCGGCGTCCTCCCCCACCCCTCCCCGCCTTCTTCCGCGCCAGCGCCCCAGCGGCTGGCGTCCTCCCCCACCCCTACCCACCTCCTAGCGCGCCAGCGCCCCGGCGGCCGGCGGCGACCCCCACCCCTCCCCGCCTTCTTCCGCGCCAGCGCCCCGGCGGCCGGCGGCGACCCCCACCCCTCCCCGCCTTCTTCCGCACCCAGCACCGCGGAGCGCGCGCCAAGCGGCCGGCGATGCAGTCCGTCGGCGACGATACTTCCGCGACGGCGTTTAGGAAGCGACGCCGCACCTCACCTTCGCCGCAACAACACCTGGGGGATCCGACGCTGAAGCATCCAGCCTCAGTTATGCATGACAGGGGAAAGTGAACTGCAAGGATGACTACTCCATCGCATTCGTCGTGGATGCGAACTGCAATGGTGCACATCCAGCCTTCTCCCGCAACAATGGCGAAGGTGGAAAAAGCGCATGAGTTCCTGCAGCGGAGGTGGACTTCACGCCAACAGCAGCCACAGCTGCATCTGCAGGAGGAGCGAACTGCATATAATGTAAGAAAATCACATACCCAACCCCCACATCCAATTTTGCAGTGCCGTTTTTATCCCCATGCGGTGCCCCCTCTTGCGTCGACTGCAGTCACATGTATCTCCAAAGTAGAAAAACAGAAAAAGGATACTTCGAAAAATAAAAAATGCTACATGGCTCAAAATTGCAGTCCACCATGACTTACATATGTAGAGCGTTGTGGCTAAACCTGAAGTGCATTGTTTCTTCATGTTAACTAACAGTGCCCCTGCTGTAGAATTAAAAATTGAAGTGCAATTTCTTATAGTTGCAAAAAATATAATGATATATAGTAAGAAAGATGCAGTTCATTTCACTGTTGACGTGCATAAAAAAGCTTTGGCTTAATACTCTGCAGGAAATTACTATGCCTCAAAAACAGAAGATGCCTCGAATCATTTATGATCCAAAGCCCCTGAACTGCATTGGAAGAGAAGAGTGGGAGATGCCTGGATGGATAACACCTGAAATACCTAGGGGTTTCTTTAACACAACAAACAGAACTGCGTACTCCGTGGAGGAAGATGTAGAGGATAAAGATGAAAACAGTGAACCAAACATCATTCGAGATGGAGAAGGCAGTGAACCAAAAAACCCGCAGGATGAGGAGGAGGACGACGATGATCTGGTCTTCATGGGGGAGCACGCGCAGAAAGATGATGAGGAGGAGGATGATGACGAAGAGCAAATCATAACAGTTATGCAGCCAAGTTACACGCGTGTCTTTGAAACATTTGGCCAGCAGATCAGAACGGATGATATAGCACCTCCACAAGCCGATGTTGAAACCCAGCAAGTACGTCAAGTTCATGAGCAAACGATTCGTCGACAAAGAGACAGTGGAATTCCACCAAGGCCGCCCACTGCCCAACAAAAGAATCGGAACCAGAAGCAAGGAGAGCCGCAAGCAACCAAAAAAGTAAAGTTCTCAACACACCTGCCTCCTCGCGATCCTGAATTACACAGATCTGTTGTCACCCCTCCATGCCCAATAAACATCGGTGAGCTGCAAACACCGTTAGAAGAAAAACAGTACACGCATGTAAGCATCCTTGCCTAACTACTGCAGTTCACTTACACATTCTTTCAGCTTGTGCATTCTCATTAACAAAAAAACATTCCATATTGTGTGTGTGCAGGATGAGAACATGCTCCCAGACCTTGTGCCTGTGAAAGGTATGCAGTTCACATCAAAAGATGCGGCGCGAGAATTCTACAACACGTATGCGAGGCATGCAGGCTTCGGCACACGCAAAAACGGCGGATACAGAACAAACAGATACATCGTGTGCTCAAAGGAAGGCAGAAGCAAAGAAACTGTCACAGATTATGACAGAAAGCGAGAAAAAACATCAAAGAGGACTGGCTGCAAGGCGGGAATGAGATTGAAAAAAATCAAGGATGTGTTTGTGATAGCAGAGATTGAGCTCAATCACAACCACAGGATGATTGACAGCCCGGCTATGCTTCTGCACATGCACTCGCATAAGACGGATGATCCGTTGCTCGATAAACTAGTGAAGGACATGCAGAGCGACAACCTCACGCACACGCAGATGATGTCAACCCTGTCAAGGATGTCAGGAGGGCTGCACTTTATGGGGCGCACCAGCCGTGACTGGGTGAACAGGTACGTTCACTAAAACAAAAAACGATATCTCGTCTATTTCATGCAGTTCGTTTTGTGCATTTTCTGTATGTCCCTAATGTTGCAAGTTTATTATTATTTCGAACTGCAGGAAGCACCAATTCGCGAGGGAGGAAGCAGAGGACGATGTGAAGAAACTCCTGGCTTTCTTTGTGAAGATGCAGCAAATAAAACCGGAGTTCTTCTATGATTACGACAAAGATGTCGATAACCGTGTGCGGAACATATTCTAGGCGAACGCGAGCTGCAGGGGATCGTACGAAGATTTTGGAGATTATGTCACATTTGACACGACCTACAAGACCAACAAGTTCCACATGCCTCTGGCCGTCTTCGTTGGAGTCAACCACCACCTCCAAAGTACAATATTCGCTGTGGCTCTCATCAGAGACGAAACAATACCGACTTTCGAGTGGGTGTTCCGGACGTTCTTGCGTTGCATGAACAACAAGCGGCCAATCTGCATACTCACAGGTATGCTGAAAAAAAGAATGAATTTAAATAACAATGCAGTTCACTGCCAAGTTTTGTAGTCCATTTCTTACATCGAATGAAAAAAAAAAGAAAAAAAGCAGAAAAAGGATATGCAGTTCTCTCAATAACTCACTGCTTGGTTTTTTTTCAAAAACATGCAGATCAATGCCCCTCCATGGATGCCGCGATAAAAAGTACGCTAATAGGCACGCTGCACAAGTTATGTCGTTGGCATATACTGAAAAAAATACAAGGATCACCAGTCCTTGCTGTACAAAGCGTATGAGAAATTCAAGGATGAGCTGACCTCCGTTCTCAACCACCCGCTGATGCCATCAGAGTTTGAACGCGCTTGGCATGAGCTCATGGAAAAGTATAACCTGCAAAATGATGAGATTATGAAGGCGCTCTGGACAGACCGAAAAGAATGGATATTGGCTTACTACAAGGAGGTGTTCTGTGCACGGATGACGTCGACACAGAGAAGTGAAAGCATGAACCGGATCTTGAAGAGAAACTTTGTCAAGGAAAGACACGACCTACACATCTTTGCGTCGCAGGTGGACAGGTGCATCCAGACAAGGAAGGGCGTCGAGCACGCGGAGACCATAGCTAACGAGGTATATAAACAGAGCAAAGTTTTTAAGCTGGATGAACAATTAATAAAAACACTACTCGCTTTCTTGATTTTTGCTGCGAAAAGACAACTACTTAACTGGTTTTCTTGGTTTCACAGACGGAAGTAAAGACTACTACTCAGTTTGGTTTCGAGGTTCAGCTCTCCAAGATTTACACCAGGGCGGTCTTTGCTGACTTCAAGCAAACGCACTACCGCAGCACTGCATTCAGATCAGAGCAGTCCCCTGACAACCCGACGAAATATTTGGTGTGCCACTACAACCGGTCTGATGATTTTGATTGGGCAAGACACGAGTTCCAGGTGGTTGCTGATGTGACGAAGGTATCTACGAATGCGAATGCAAGCTGTGGACACACACAGGTAAGTGAGACAGGAAAACAAAAAAATAAGCACACATAAAACATAATGAAGTTCACTTATTGCTGGTAGCAAAAAAGAGATGAAAACAAAAAAAATACTTAGTGAAGTTCACTATAGCAGCAGACCCAGGACCTATTTATAATGCAGTTCACAAAACCAAAAAATGAAAAAATGTTGCCTATTTATGTGAAGTTTGCTGGCACGAATAACCTAAAAAATTTCTTTTGCTGCAGGCCTGTTCTGCGTGCACATCATTTGCATATTGGATCAGCTGCGGGTGGACAAGATACCTGAAGAGTACATATTGAAGAGATACACACGGAATGCACGCCAAAATCCAACTTTTGACCGCAGAGACTATGAGCAAACTGCTCCAGATGGGAGTTCGATGTTCTGCCGTAGGAGACTACTTGCAGAAACTTCCATGGACCTGGCGAACATGGGTGTCAAATCGGATAGAGGGTACAACAGAGCTTTAGCTGGGATGAGAGAACTCATACAAGAAGTGAACATAATAAACGAAGAAGAAGAGGCAGAGAAGATCATGGATGCGCGGGGTGAAGAACAAGGAAAGGAGCGCGAACATGCTGCTGATGGTGCAGTTCATAATATGGATGACACAATTCTTCCCCTGCCTGTTTCAAACACAAAAGGGAGAAAGAAAGAGAGCAAATCAGCCAATAAAAAAGCTACAGTAAATGAAAAAAGCCCTGAAAAAAATAGCAGGCCTGAGCCAGAACTGGACAGCGGAGGAAGACCACTGGGGGTAAGGATGTGTAAATCATGCAATAAGATTGCGGGACACAACTCAAGAACATGTAAGGAGAGGCTGAAACAAAACCAGGCTGAAAATGCCACCACAAATCACCGAGCTCACCAACAAGATGATACGACAAAGAGAAGACTATGTAGCGTCTGCAACAAGAGAGAGAAGCATAACGCGAGAACTTGTCCAAATAGAACAGAGGAAAACGATGAAGAAGATGACGAAGAAGATGCGGACAGAGAAGAAAGCGAGGAAGCGAGCGAAGCTGATGAAACCGAGGAGGAAGATGAGGAAGAAGAAGAAGAAGACGAGGAAGAAGAAGAAGCATATGAAGAAATCGAAGAACCATCATCAAAAACGAGGGGGAGAGACAGAACGCAGAATCCAGCGCGTAGGCAAGCATCGCAGTCGCATGGTCGCGTTACGAGGGGTAATGCGAACAACAAGAGCAAGACAGAAGCAGCAACAACCATTGAAACAAATGCAGTGCACAATCTGAGAAGAAGCAACAGGAAAAGGACGTAGATCAACACATATGCTGTTTTACACTTAAAAAATATATTAACTTCATCCTTTATATATATCGTATCGTATATAATATATATAGCTTGTGTTCAGTGGACTGCAAAAAAAAATAAAAAAAATTCAACATGTAATACTGAAGTTCAAAAATGAATAGATACAACATATGCCATACATACTTTGTGACCAATGTGCTGCAGGGGGGGTATGCTTGATAAAATGCAGTTCTCTTCTATATGAAAAGAAAATAAGATGAGAATGTCATTTTCAGAATGCGGTTCTCTTCTGTATGAAAACCCTGAGATCGGAATGTCATTTTGAGAATGCAGTTCTCTTCGTCGTATAGAATCTCACATGACCGTGAATCAATACAGAATGCAGTTAGAAAAGAAAAAAAATGTAGAGTCGGACTAGGATTCACGTACACTGCAGTGCGTGCGTGGTGCGTTTAAAGCTTGTAGTGCAGTACGCTTCGAGTACACAGTGCAGTGCGCTTAGTGCAAAAAAATGTAAAAAAATTGACCTCTCCCTTAGCAGATACGGTTGATTTTCTGTCTTCTAATACAATCTTTCCAGAATTTTGAAACTCGACGACAAACACGTTGAATTCGTCTTTGCAGTCCCATGTGATAAGGTGAGATGCAGTGCGGATGCGTATATTTAAAAAAAACTTGGCTGCTACTCATATGAGAGAATGCAGTGCGCTGCGAACATGTTACAACTCACAAGGAGGAGTTGGCTGAAAGCTCCATTATGTACATATTTGACATTGTCACTGTCTGCCACAAAAAAAACACAAAAACTAACTAGACCGGTATATACAAAAGCACACAGCATGGTGTTAACAGTTTTGCACATCGAGAACTACACACAGCGACCATACATTACTGTTTACAGAAAAGTTCTAGAGCACACACGAAATAGACATCAACACACATAGAAAAAGATCTGCTATCATTTATGCCTCATCCTGCTCCTGCAAATCCAGTCTTGGAGAAAAGCCAAGAGAAATGCAGAGATTTCTTAGATCCTCCGGGAACTCGGTGACTACGACCATGTTTTCTGGGTGGAACAGAATCATCTACAAAAAAGAAACTGACAAAAAAAGGAATGAGGAGTTATTATTGGGTTAAAAAGAAGATACTTACACTACGCTTTGCGAATTTCACAACAAAGGTTTTGCCGTCGTAATACTGAGCCATCTTCAGAACATAAAAGTCACACTCGTTGGGGCCCTGCTCAGGGGTGCCCAAATAGCTAGCTTTCTTTGAAACATCGACCCAGTCTACCGACTCCTTTCTCTTGTACTCCTTTTCTCCATAAACTTTCTTCAACAATGCAGTCATCCTGATCATCTAGTGGAAAATAAAAATAAAAACAAAAATACACATCACAGCAAATATTGTTCAACACGCGCACGCATGAAAAAAAAGAAAGGTGAAAAAAGGAATTTTTTTACCATTTCAGTGCGGTCGCTGTGGTATTCAGACTTATGCCACCTCGTTGTTTGATCAACCGGTCCGATGTACCTCCTATTGTCATGAATGTCAAGGGTCTCGCGGTGCCTATTCATCGTGTATAGCGAATAATGCTGGTCTTTCATCCATGGTAACAGAATCTGATTTTGTTTCATCAAATTTGTTATGGGTTTGATGAGTGAAAAAGGATTACTAGAAAAAATTGGGAGAGAAAATAAATACAAAAAGGCTGAACAAAAGCAAATCTGATAACTTACTAATTTGCAATCAAGAAGGTTCTCGTCATCACGAACATAAAGTTCGAACTGCTTTGCTGCATTTTCGACGTTAAACTTGCCATGGACAAAAGGCAACACAACATTTCCATCTTCATCTCTATCCGCGTGATCATTCATTTGAAGCACATACTGCGTGTGGGTAATTCACAAAAGAACGTTAATGCAGTTCACCTTAAGAATGTTCGCTCTAACGCTTAATAAAAAACGGATCACGCTTCTCTAAAAACAGTATGCAGTTCACAAATTCTCACCATAAATTTGTTTCGTTTGAGATGCATGGGTTAAAACACAAAAAAAATGTATGCAATTCAGTACATTCTAAAAACAAATTATTATACACTATTTACTGCAGTTCACTCGAGCAAAAAAAAAGAAAAAAATAAGAAAAAAGAGAAATACCATGATAAACAAAGGGGACAGCAGAACGTGTTCGCCAGATCGATAAACCATGTTCATACGCTCGTCATTTTTCTAGTACCTGATGATATGATCCATCAATTCCAAGTCCATAAAACCACCTTTGGTGAAAGTTAAGAACATATAGTCCACAGTCACGGTGTAGACTTCGATAGGATTCCTGTACATGAATAGCGCGCACCTGCACAAAAGAAACGGCGAAGGTGGGGGGGGGGGTTAGTAGCACAAAAGCAAAAACACAGATATAACATTACATACATTAAAAATCAAAAAATATAAAAAACTAACGAAAAAAGAACTGACTCGCTGTATTTCTGCCTGAATTGTGTGCTCGTGATGAGTTGCAAGACTTTCCTCATCTCCACAAGATAGCTGAATCTCGCAGGATTCAACTTCTGTACAGGAGATCGAAACTTTGATGGCTTCTGCACAGGCCTCCTATTTGATAGAATTAGTGCCTCGCTGTCCGTCGGGCGTTCCACAGCTGCGATCCTGGTCCTCCTAGGCACTGGTGGTGGCCTCTCAAAATCATCATCACTATCTTCAGCGTTAGGAGGGCTCACAGCTTTCTTCCCATGCTTGACATTGACAGAAGATTTCTCAAGAGCATTTTCATTCGAAGTGCCGGCGCCACTCCTCAACATCTTACACACAGGTTCTTTCACAACCTTAACGGGGGGTTCATCAAGGACAACTTTCTGAATAGTTGGAGTATGAACCTGAGTTTCAAACAATGAAATACCACCTTGGTGTGCGCCTTCATCAAAGCCTGCAAAAAAAATGGATAATGAGCAAAATGAAAAAGAATCATCAAGTTCCCTAAGGAAAAGTCATTTTAAACACGCGAATGGGGTTCTACTAAAAAGCTTAACAAAAGTAGTGGACCTCCCCTCTCTGTACCAATGAAGTTCACTTAATAAAAAAGGTGTGTGACTGAAAAAAATGTAATAACCTTCTTTAAAAATTAAAAGTGATGTCAGTCCAGACAGCAATGCGACGAGGTCAGCCAACTATAGAGCATAGCCTTCCTGATGTAGCCAATGTGCTCCTTCCCAAACTTGGCAATCGTTTCACCATCCCAGGTCTGCATGAATTGGAACATGTAAAATCCACAATCATGCCTGCAAAGAAAACCAACACAAAACACATTAATAATGCAGTTCACTCAGTAATGAAAGTGCTACTGATGTTAGTAAAACAATGCAGCTCCATACACACAAGAGACCGAGGGAGAACAACCAATAACACATTAGTAATGCAGTTCGCTCAAGGGAAAAGGTGCTTCTAATTTAGTAAAAACAATGCAGCTCACTTACACAAAAAAAACTGAAGGAGGAAAAAGAAAAAAGGAGAACGGGTACAAACCCGTTTCCCTGTTGCGGGACATTAATATGAGTCAGCGCAAAGCCGTCCAGGGTGGGAGGGTTCAACGGCTCATCGCAACTTGCGCTGCCATCTTTCCAGACTTTTTTGATGTTCCTGACCATTTTCCTGAAGACAAGATTTGCAGCAGCGCTGTCTCCTTCGTTCAATGAGTCGAGAAGCTCAAAACGCTTCTCTCGCAGGTTCAAAGTGACCAAGCAGTAGTGGCCTATCGCGTCCTTCATTGTTGCGGGAGGAGGGTCAAATGTTGCAAACATAATCTGAAATAGAAATAAAAAAATAAAACAAACCAAATGAGAAAAAATAGAAAAAACAGAAAACTTATTCTCAAGATGACGAAAAATGGTCAAGATGCGTTACCAAGTTTTTCTTGTCCACACGTTCCTCTACGCTTGAAGAAAACATCTTTTTCAAAGCCTTATTTGTGGCACCGCCGTTCCAAATGGAATTCTGCAAAAAAGACAAAACTAGAGAGTTAATGAAAATGCTTATAGCACAAATAAAAATTGGACGAGGGGATAAAATATAAATTAATGAAAAATGCTTACACATTGTTTGTACGGGACAATCATCGTTTGAGATCCTTTGAACCTCTCAGCTAGCATAGAGACGCCAATGTTTGCGAGGCGCGTGCTCAGC
This sequence comes from Secale cereale, assembly GCA_902687465.1. Taxonomy (NCBI): domain Eukaryota; kingdom Viridiplantae; phylum Streptophyta; class Magnoliopsida; order Poales; family Poaceae; genus Secale; species Secale cereale. Next base: position 815,901,194 of record LR738712.1, on the reverse strand, counting down.
GTTCCATACGACCAAAAAGACTCGCCAACCTGACCGATAGTAATATCACCAAACTCGTCCTTGAACGCAACTAGATGCCTTCAGACAAGAAGAAAAAAGCCCAGCAAAAAGTGATAAGATGGGTGTCCCAAAAAAATAACATATTAAATAACCGGGGCGTAAGACAAAAAATGTCATACTTCTTCTTCTTGTCCCTCCTAGCCCTCGTAACAGCGTCATGTAACTCATTGTATCTTCTCATAAGAGCTGGATCAACCCTTGAAGGAGTAACAACAGGTAATTCCTCATCTGCATACAGAGTGGGGACGATATCAGATAATAAAACACACACAGTCCATTTCGCCCCCGGGAAAAGAACAAAAATAATGCAGTTCTCTTACCTTCGGTTTCAGAATAAACTTCCTGCGGCTGCTCATATACATCTTCGCTGAGCGTCAAGTGCTCCAGCCCGGTAATATCATCGTCAAGCGGCGCTTGATTGCTCATGTCCTGAGAGAGTCTTGGTTGTTCCTCTTCAGAATCAATCGAAACTGTCTCAGCTGGGACTTTGGTTGTATCGGCTGGGAAAGCCAGATTGCCGACATGTTGCTCGGGGGCGCGAGGGACGACACAAAATTTCTCAGGCACCTCATCGCCAACCAACAAAACAGTAGGCCCAACAACACCATCAATGCCAGCGGATGTCCCGGCATCGTCAAATCCGACTCTAGGAGTTCCTTCTGTCTCTTCTGCAACTTCAACTGTAACACCAGGAGCTCCTTCTTTCTCTTCATGCTTATCACAATCCAGGATATCCTCCCTTCCTTCTCTCTCTTGTGCCTTATCAGCCTCAACAGGACACTCCCCTCCTTCTCTAACTTCTGCCTTATCAACCTCCGCATCAGGCTCCTCCCCTCCTCTCCCTTCCACATTATCATCCCCAATGTTGCGCTCCGCTTGGATTTCAACATTTAATCCGCAGTTCTGATGAGTTAAAAAATAAAACAAATTACACAAAAAAGATAGAATGCAGTTCACTAATAAAACGGACCATGAAGCTCCCACGAAAAATAAAAAATAAAACACAAAAATGCAAAAATTCTCTATACTCACCAGAGAAGCGTCGTCGCCTTCCATCTCTTTACACTTGTCAGCCTCCTCGTCCTTGCCAGCATCACCCTCTGCCTCCTTCCCATGTATCTCCACGTTTGATTCGGCATCCTAAAAAACAAAAAAAATAAATAAAACTATTATCCAAATCTACAGTTACAACTAAAAAACCAACACCAGATCATGCAGTCCACTGCTAAAAAAAGATGATGCTTCTTCTCTAAACAACAACTGTAGTGCACTACCACTACTGGTGCACGAAATACAAAAAAAGTTAAAAACTGCAGTTCGCTGCCACTGCTGGTGCAAAAAAAATGATTGTTTGTTTTGGACACTACAAAAAATCAAACAATGAAGTTCACTGTAACAAAAAAAATAGGAAGAAATCAAACCTTGTCGATGACAACTTCGTCAATAGGATTGTCTTTGGCAGCTTCGTCAACAGGGGATAATGGCCTGTTAAACAAATAATCAGAATCAACACCGTCGTGGTCCTGGTGGTCATCATCACGACAAGTGTTAGCCTTAGAAGATTCTCCTACACACTGCGAAAAGAACAAAAGGATGCAAAAAACAAATAGTCAATGCCACAAACACACAGAAAAAATAGATAACAAATATGGGTAAAAAACTGTTCACATATGGAAAAAAGACATACATCCACATCTGCGGGGTCGGGCAAAGAAGGCCGGACAACATCTTCATGCCTGTTCATTTCCTTCACAATTGCATCCGCTTCCTGCTCATACGTAGCACACCTGTCATCCTGAGACTGCTTAAACTGAACGAATGAAGATCTGATATTCGTTACAGTCTGCTTAAGGAATTCAAGCTACCCACGGTCAAAGTTATGAGCGGCCTCGATTTCTGCTTTAGGAGGGCCTTTGCCTTCAGGAAACAACCCGGCAATATTCCTCATCCTGGAACCGGATGTTGGGAAATCACTAGTTATATTGATGACCCTATCGAGAAGCTCATCGACCTGAACAAATTTATTACGATCAGCAGAAGCATGGCCAGAAAAACCTCCAACAGCCGCCCTAGCAAAACCACGACCCCGTCGAATTGGAGCCGCCCTAGCAAGAGGCTCACAAAACATTTGAGGCGCTTCGGCAACTGCAGTCCGCTTGTAGACAATGTCCGCTTCCGCCTTCCACTGAAAAAATTAACAAAAAAAAAGAGATGTAGTTCACAAAAAAAAAGTACATAACAGGTTCACATTTAGCATGCGCGAAAAAAAGGAATAAAAACAAAAACAAAGGATGGCTATGCACTCACCGGCAGCTTGCCAAACTTGTAAGAGTCCAGGTGTGTCTTTCCCCTGACAATGATGTCGGCGTTGTGAATCTTCTTCAACTGCACATGGGACAGTATTGCGGCGCGTGGAGTGCGTTTATCCATAACCGATACTTTTCGAAGATTCAACGAATCCAGGTACATGAACAGGGGCACGATGGTGCAACCCTCAGCGCAGTTCTGCTTGCTCCCTTTAGAATTCCACTTATACACAGCGGCCTGCAGCTCGTCGACAACAAGCTGACAAAAGGCCATGCTAGCCATAGATGCAATATCCAAGTTTTCAACCATAGCACCTACCCTGGATAACCGAGTTGCGGGGCTGGGACACAGCAAGCACTAGAAAACAATGAGAAAAAAACCTTCACCGTCTTAATAACCTTCGCACGGTCCGCAGCCAGCGTGCGAAGTAAGATAAGCAGGTCCTTCGCATCTATGCTACGAGAACGGTTGAAACCGAGTTCATCCTTCAGATTAGTCAGCGAATCATCATGGCCGCTGGCAGCAGGCCTAGGAGCAGTGTGAGAACCCATAGGGAAGTCAAAAATGTGATGGACAGCCTCTCGATTGATTTCCAGAACCTTGTTTGGCCCGCAGTCCAATCTCATCGTGTCAGGGTCGATCTTTCCCATCAGCTTACACATCAAAACACGAGAAATATTCTTCTCTAATTTCAGGTCAAAGACAATGCCAAAACCTGCTTGCCGCACCAAAGTTCTGTGCGCCTCACTAAGCAAAGCGACAACTTTGATTACGTTTGGAATGGAAAGCCGAACAGTCTTGTTGAAACGCCATTCATGCGTAACATCATCTTCAGACCTCTTCCTCTTTGTACTCTTAGCAGTCTACAAAAAAAAGAATAAAAAATGCAGTTCACATCAGCAAACTCATGCCAAAACAACTTAAAAAGCAGAAGAAAAAGTAAATAAACAGCGTATACCTTACTAACATCAACATCCTCCTCATCAGAATCACTGTCCAGAGCTTCTTCAGCTGCATTTTCCCGCGCAAGCTTAGATCGACGCTCAGAATCAACACCAGAGTGATCGTCCACGCGTCTCCGCTTTCGTTGAATCCCACCCACATCAACCTCGGCGTAATTAGGTCTCTTTGAGTAGTCAACACGCGGGCTCCGGCGTGGAGAACTTAAACCTTGCTCTACAACAGTGTTGAGTTTCCTCTTCACAGGATTCTTTGCGGAGGCAAACTTAGCAGACTTCTTTGAATCTGCAATCCTCCTTCCCATCTCCTTACCCTCCTCAAACTTTACTTGCTTCGCCCTATGAGCCTTCACGAAAGTATTACCGATCGCAATCGCTTTCTGCATTCTCCTCTCAACATCGGCTGCAATCTGATCAGGGACCATCCAATCCTGTGTAACTGGCTCTGTGCCATCAATAGATTGCGACTGGGTTTCACTCAATTCAGGTGGAATGCTGCCCTGATCAGATGTGCCGCGACCGACAGCATCGGCTGTGAAATAACGTGTAATCAAATAGTTAACACCACCACCCCCAGACCCACCAGGAGATAAAACTGTGGGTGAAAAAACATAAGAAAAAATATGTGTGTGAGAGGAAGACCTAAACTTAATGCAGCTCATATCAACTTGGAAACACAAAAATGTAGAAATGCAGTGCTCTTTTCCAGCAGTTTATGTTTAACAATTAAAAACATAACAGTTAACCTAAAAATGCAGTTCATGTCGCTTGAGTATCATATTGACGCGTGTCTGAAAGTGGACATTGGTAAAGGGATATATGATGCAGTGCACTAATTCGTTCAGTGACCAATTGACCGCATATAAAAAAGAAGTGCGCTTAGATATACAAAACAAAACAAATACATGCAGTTCTGTGAGAGGCAAAAACTAAAACTTAATGCAGCTCATATCAATTTCGCAACCGCATAGTGGATAGACAAAAAAAATACAAAGCAATGTCCAAAATGCAGTGCTCTTTTAGCAGTTTGTGTTTAACAATTAAAACATAACAAGTAACTTAATGTCCTTCCAAAAAAGTAAAAACAATTAACTTGAGGCAGTTCATATCAGTTTGCCACACGTCTGAAAAAATGGGCCTTGCTAAAAAGGAATCTAAGATGCAGTGCACTATTTCGTTCAACAAAAGTAGTAAATTGACCCTGAATGAGAAATGCAGTTCACTTTGATGTAGTTACCAGATGGAGAAGCCGTTCTAACTGGTGACGCATCAATTGGGGAGGAAGAAGCCATGTTCTGCCTCCAATCAGCAAGGGATAATAATTAAACCCTAGACAACAAACCCCAAAAGCAGGCAGAGAAAAACTTCCAATCCATAGGGCGTTGCAATTTCAAGCATACAAAACAACCTTAAGAAGAGAATGCTGGCTCGAAAAACAACCCTAGCACAAGATCTGGAACGGATTGGGGGCGATTTGGGGCTCACCATGGGACGAAGTGACGGCCGGACGAGGCGGGTGCGGACGGCCACGGTGGAGGATGCGCCCTACGGGCGGCGGCGGCTGCGGGCGTCGACGCTGTCCACCACGAGAGAGCCCCTACGGACGGCGGCGGCTGCGGGCGTCGTCGCTCTCCACCACGAGAGCACGAGGGCGGGGGGGATTTCTGTGCGGGCACGGGGGAGATGGGAGCGGAAGGGGGCAAGGGGGACTGCAAGAAAGACTTAATGAATAAAAGGCCGACCGACAGGCCCACAGGTCATAGACAAAAAATAAAAAAACGTCTCGGTGTTGTAACACGATGCAGTTCGCTTACGGAAAAACGACTCGGCTTCTGAAGCGTTGCAGTTCGCTTACGGAAAACGATTCCGCTTCTGAAGCGATGCAGTTCGCTTACGGGGAACGATTCGGTTCGCCTGCCCTAAAATAAATGCGCCCACTATCGCCCGAAGCGCCGCGCACCCGCTCCTCTATCCGGCCGGTTGCAAGCCGCACGAACGCCACGATCATCACGAACCCACGATCGCCAACATGGTTGGGGGACGAGATCGTGGCCTCGGCAGAAGTTGCTGCTGCTCCGCTTTAAATCCCGCGCTCCATCAACCAGACCGTCCGCACAAACACACGACGCTGCCCCTTCCTCCTCCTCTTCCTCCTCTTTGCAGCCATGGGGTTCACCAGGACCTACGACGACGTGCATGCGCACGGGAAGACGAAGCTGAAGGTGATCTACACCACCGACATCGACGCCATGGCGACGTACGTCGAAGAGTTGAAGACAGTTCTCCAGCGGCGCCGCCAGAAGATCGTCGGCATCGACGTGGAGTACACACCCAACAAGAGCAGAGCGGCCCTGGTTCAACTATCCATCGGCAAGTACCACCCAGTGCTTCTTTTCCAGGTATGTGGTACATTGGGAGAGAGATGCATCCCCTTCGACAGGTTCCTCGGCGACCCAAGGTAAGCAATTCTCTCTGCCGAGTACGTGTTGCAGTTCTATATGCCTATGTATGCAGTTCCGAAAGGTATAACTTGCGGTTCACTTTCCTTAGGTTCGAGTTCGTTGGCTTCGCCATCGAGCAGGACAAGGAGAAGCTCTCACGCTGCAACCTCCACATCCCCAACTTCGTCGACATCCAGACGAACTGGAGGGTGCCTAATGGAACGAAGCCACTGGACTCGCTTGGCGATGTAGCTGGTGCCATCATCGACGACGAGTACGCAGACATGAAGATGAAGATGTCAGACCACGACCACAGCCTGTGGACTTCGATTCTCAGCATGAGGCACATCGAGTATGCTGCCAAGGACGCCTACACTACGTTCGAGGTATGGAACCGAATCACCACAATGAAGAAAGGCCTCGCGCGCGCTGAAACAGAGAAGACCAGGAAGCGCCCGAGGTCATCCTGGAGGGTGGGGGGCAAGGGGGGATCAACTTCCACCTCCAACTCCAACGGGTGGAACTGGTGAAGCAGGCCAGATGCTGAAAGCCAAGGATTCCTGTCGCGAGTGCTCGATTAGTTTCCTTCTGCGTATGTAGATTAGTTTGCTTTCGTTGTAGTTTGCTTTGGGACAATGTTTGCTTATGTTGCGTTAGTTTGCTTGATGATGTACTTTGTTAATTATGAACGCAGAACCTTGGTTTCTATCTATCAACAATATGCAGTTCTCAGTAGTCTGTTTTTAGTATGTATATTGCTTCAAACTGCTGCTGTAGCTAGGATACACATAAAAATAATCTATCAAAGCAGTTCACATAGAGTATTCTTTCACAAAACTGTTGCTATTATAATGGTTGATGCAGTCCTATTTTATTAAAAAAACTCTAGTTCTGTATGTGGATTAAAAAAAAGCTTGGTGGGGGTTTCCAGTATGTATGTTCTTCAACTGCTGCTGCTGATAGGATGCACATGAAAAACTATATGTCAAAAACAGTTCACTTATACTCAGAATTCTTATAAGAAAATACACTAGAAGCCACACAAAAATGTCAAATTATTACCAAAAAAATGTCTCATGCTGCTGCTGCTCAAGCAAGACTTATCTAAACAAATTTAACTTGATTTCCAAACACTTTGCATGCCTATAAAACATAGCCATGACAACATCCCCAGCCTGAAGACCAGCTTCCTCCACAAATTCCTTCCAGCCATCTTTGAGAACCAAACAATCATCAGAGCCAACAGAATACATAACATCAACATCATGATATCCGTTCTTGCTAACCAAGACCAAATTAATACAGCTTTCTGTTACCCTGACTAGACCAGAAGGGAATTTCTGCAAGCAAAACAACAAGAACAGAAAAAATAAGAACAAATAAGAAAAAGATTACAATCTTCAGAAACTAAATTGCTGCTACAATCTTCATAAAAAAATATTGATGTCAACACATAATAATATTGACTAGACAAAATTGCTGCTGCTCCTACAATGTTCATAATAAAACTACTATGTGAAAAGCAGTTCACTTATACTTAGTGAAAAATGTTTCTTCAGAAACTAATACTCCTACAAAAATTCAGATAGTGTTAACTACAAACAACACATGAAAAAGAATATGCGAGAAATTCATACCCATGAATCACTGACATCATCGTCAGTCATCTGATGGACGAATGGAGCCCGAAATCCAATACCTGACGAATAGAGAAGGGAACAGAGCGCGCTGTGCCGCTGCCTCTGGTTCAGAACCAAACCTTCAGAAAAAACGCATGTCTCCAGCATGGACTCCAACCTTGCCAGGCAGCCGCACGCGCAATCCATTGAGGCGAAAAACAGATCTGGTTGGGAGAAAAAAAGATCGAGAAGAGTGGCGCCGCCAGGGATAAGGTGAGATGGGAGCCGCCAGGGATAAGGTGGGAGGGGAGCCAATTGACCCACCAATATATATATATGTAAAGACACAACACAAAAAAAATAACAAATAAAGCAGTGCGGTTACATAAGATTGTGCATTTCGCATTGCATATTACTGCAGTCCACCGCGCTTGAACAAGCAAAAAAACTTATCAAACTAGTCCCCCACACCTCTGTGGTTGTAATGCAGTTCATACAGGCTCGCATTGCATATTAATGCAGTTCGCCGCGCTACAAAAAGCGCATTGCATATTATTGCAGTCCACCGCTCTTGACCATGATTCACAGACGAAAAACACAGCCTGCAATGCAGTTCTAACAACTATATAATGCAAAACAATCTCAAAAAACATCTTGAGTAACGACCAGAGCCAGTGGCGCCCGCAAAAAACATGGACAAAAAGTTAAATTCTTCAAAATTAACAACGTAATCCGCTCCAATTCATACGGATAGGATCAAAGGCAGCACATAATTGCCGAAAACAACAGAAAATTACATACAGAACGCAAAAAATTCGATCAGGACGGGGAAGGACAGAGAACTGACGTTTTTGCGCTAGAACAGAGATATACTCGATCAATTATACGAAAATTTCAATCCTATTAGCAAATTAATCTGTCGCGGAATAACACAAACATCAACGTGAAATTGGTATCACACTAGGACCACGCTATAAAATCGAATACGAACAGCCAGCAGCAGGATACGAAACTCCTGCACGAGCGGAAGAACGGACGCAGATCCGCCAAATCAAACGATTTCCGTCGTTTTCTCGTTGAATTCAGTGTTTAACCACATATTAAATCAGCGCACACACAAATAAACCAATAGAAATCGATCAAACTAACCAGAAACGCTGCTCCATGAAGGTTTCCTGATGCCCCTCTATGTGGTTCGCAACAGAAGAAGGAAGCAGGGCGCATAGCTTTCCAATGCTGTTTTTCAATGCAGTTCAGAAGTGTTATGAGAATATTATTCTCATAATGTTATGAGAATAGACCGGCTGTATATATATATATACACACACACACACTAGGAAAATTGCACATACATTGCAACGGGGAACATGTGATTAAAAATCTATCATGAAGCGAAAATAGGCAAAGAAGAAAACATGAAAACTATTATGTGTATTTTACCTTCTCACGTGTATGGTTAATGCCCTTGTCGCAATGCATCACATAAATCGACCTGGCATGGCAATGCAGACGCCATTGACTAAGATCATGCCAGGAAACAAAGGCCCACAAACCACGTGAGAATTTGTTCTAGGGCATCCCGTTCTTCGCGTCAGTCATGGGCGACGGGTGGTTGGCGGATTCACCATCTAGGAAAATGCTCATGCTTTACTATAGAGCAAACACGAAACTTCTCTTCCTCTTCCTCATGCATCGATGATGGATGCCAGTGGGTCGAGCAAGGAGGACTTCTGGTCCGTAGCTCCTCCTCCTTCTCGTCGATTTGGTGTAAGAATTCAACATTGGTGAGCTGGCCACCATCCTACGTCAGCTATTGACGCACAAAGGTAGCTAACTTTGTTGATGGATTTTTGCTTCACTTTGCACCAACTATCCATATGTTTCCTATACGGAGGTAAGGCGGATCCTCAATGGGCTGTGTATGCCATGGCGCATCCGAGTACATGATGGTGGCCTCTGCTACTGATTTTGCAGCTTAATGATCGCCTACATAATAGACCAAGTTAATATATGATGACTTTACTTACCTGACCGCTGCTTGACGTACTGTATTGCTGGCATGTTAATGCATCATACCTTTATACAACCTCCAAGGAGCAGCCATGTCATTGCATCTTTCTGTATCCAGTGCAGTTTTGATTGTCCAGAAAGTAGAGAAAAGATATAGTCATCCATCAGATCGATTCATGCATGCATGCGTTTAAGATCTCAATTAGAACACACTAAGGTCAACAACATGTACGTTTCACAATAGTTCTAGCTTTACGTATGTGAGCTTCTGCACTGACATGGATGCACTGTCATCGCCTAGAGGCTCTCCTCAACATTAGCCTCTTTTTACGAAGACGAAGTCAAGGAGCGCTCCAGTGGCATGGCCTCCAGGACGGCAACTTTATCCCGCAGGTAGAGATCTCAGCCTCCCACTACAATATGGCCCGGGCGAGCGACTCAGGCTCGATGGCGCCCGAGATGTTACAAACGTCGAGGTCAGATACTTTTTTTTTCAGATACATAATATGACTTGAGAGTGCACATAATCCTAAAATAAATAAATAAACAAAGGATAGTCTAGACCTAAAATGAAATAAATCTAGACCTAAAATGAAATAAATAAACAAAGGATAGTGCGTCTAGACATTTAGAAGTGAGCCATAAGATAATAATCTAATACTGTAATGCCCCGTCCATGGATAGCCGGGGACATTGTTTTCAGGTCTGCAGCTCCCTTAACACATTTCAATCACCACCATGCATGGGGTCATCTGTGTCTCCAGTATGCTTCTTGCTAGGGGATTTCAGCAATGACTACCCTGGTCGTTTCGGTATTTTCTTTGTATATGGAGCAACTTTGAGATATTTTGAAATCCTGCTTATATCGTAGTCAAGGTACAAACCAGAAGTTCCCGAGGGAATAAACTTGCCCACTCTCTGGACAGGCTTGTTTTTTTGACACTCTCTGGACAGTCTTGTTGCTCATGTCAACAGCAAGCACCCATGCTTTGTGGTGTGTGCCGCAGTAGTCAAACCTGGTGAGGAGGTAAACAATGCCATCGTCTTGCAGGCTCAGCTTGGGTAGGCCAATGTAAGGAGTTGTAGCTTGTTTGCCTTCAAGACCTTGTAAATTAGAGGAATCGAGATGGTAACGGATGCCCCCAACCCTCCTGAGGGAAGAAATTAGTTTTAATGCTCCATACTGTGGCCTTCCAACCACGGGCAAAGTGCTCCATTACCACATAGTTGATGGATGAACCGAGGATGGCGATGTCCCAAGTGGATGCGCCGCTGCCCTTGTCGATGGGCCTTGGTAGTTGCAAGAGCTGAAACTTGTGGCGGCCCTTGTGGAGAATGCCCCACAAGATGATAGCTCCAGACAGATTGACACAGGCCAGAGTTCCCTTTTCTCCGCCGATGAAGATTGTATTGTGTGTTTGGTTTGATATTCCCTGTCGAGGGGCATGTCAAATACCACGGACGGATTGGTCCAGGAGGAGGTATTGGAGTGATAGAGGTAGAGTTTACAAGGATAGTTAGATCCGAACCTTTTAGATTGCGCAGCAGATGTAGCTGCGGTTGCTGCAGTCGTGGCCGCCGGCTCCATGGGGTTGTAGGGCGAACTTGTGGCCGCCGGCTCCATGGTGCTGTTGTTGTTTGCGGCGTGGATTACTGGTGTATTGGTGTTGGCTGCACTTGCGCATGATGGAAACCGTGCCGTCAATCAAGCAGGGAATGGTGCCGGGTGTTGGAATTTTTGCTAGTAGGCCTTTGGCCCAAAGCCCAACTAAAATTCTGAAATTCTCTTGGCTCATTCATGCACACATGTGAGTGGAGTGAGTGAGGCTAAAGTTTAGTCCCACCTCATAAGTTGAGGGAGAGTTGCACCTCTTTATAAGGTGAGCTCTTCTACCACTTGTATGAGCATGAGAAGAGGAGACCTACACGCGCGCTCCTCCTCCTCGCTCGCCTCGTCACGCCGCGCCGCGCCGCGGGATTGAGCCGAGCCGAGGACAGAGCTATGCATGTTGTCTATATTTTTGCTGCTCGGGAAAATTAATGAGTCATTAATTAATAATTAACGGACGCGTTAATTACTGAACCGTTTCCGATTCTTTTGGATCGTGACGACTCGGACGTGGGGTTTATTTCGGCGCACGAGAGCAGTCTACTGGTTTCAGACCATGGGCTGCTATGACGCCACCAAGGGCAAGCCTGAGGGCGATCTTAATCCGGCACAGCTGGAAGCTTTTGAGAAGATCGATACCCTCTTTAAAGGTGCTCTTCTGAGTGTTCTTGATGACTCAATTGTGGATTCGTATATGTCGTTTGACAACGGCAAGGACATGTGGGCTGCGCTCGAGGCCAAGTTTGGTGCCTCGGACGCCGGCAGCGAGTTGTACGTCATGGAGCAATTCTATGACTACAAGATGACTGATGAGCGCGCTGTTGTACAGCAGGCTCATGAGATACAGTCGCTCGCAAAAGAACTTGAGTACTTCAAGTGTGTGTTGCCGGACAAATTTGTTGCCGGGGGCATCATTGCCAAGCTTCCACCTTCGTGGAACAATTTTGCTACTTCCCTGAAACACAAGAGACAGGAGTTTTCCGTTGCGGATCTCATTGGTACTCTTGATGTTGAAGAGAAGGCGAGAGCAAAGGACACACGTGCTCGAGTTGCTGAGGGAGGTTCTAGTGCCCATATGGTACAGAAGAAGAACTTCCAGCCTAACAAGTTCAAAAACAATAAGAACAAAACTCAGGGCAAAGGCAAGTTTGATACAAAGAACAAGCCATCACATTCTACCAACTTCAAGAAGAATTCTCATAAGAAGGGGAAGGGACTTTGCCATGTCTGCGGTGATCCTAATCACTGGGCTCCGAAGTGTCCTAACCGCTTTGAGGAGCGTGAACATGAGAAGAGCGGCAAATCCGCTAATGTTGTCATCGGTGATACTGATATGAAGGAATCAGGGTACGGTATTTTTCCTACCATCCTTTCAGTATTTCAATCCCCTGATTGGTTAATTGACACCGGTGCCAATGTACATGTTTGTGCTGACGCCTCCATGTTTTCTTCTTACCAGGTCACTGGGACTTCTCCCGTGCTGATGGGGAACGGGTCACATGCCATCGTTCGAGGTGTTGGTACGGTCGATCTGAAGTTTACTTCGGGGAAGACCATGCGTCTGAAGAACGTTCATCATGTGCCGTCCATCAATAAAAATCTCGTTAGCGGTTCCCGTTTATGTCGAGATGGTTTTAAGTTGGTTTTTGAATCCAATAAAGTTGTAATTTCTAAGTGTGGACAATTTGTTGGAAAAGGCTATGAGTGCGGAGGCTTGTTCCGCCTATCTTTGTCAGATATTTGCACTAAAGTTATTAATAATGTTTGCCACAATAATGAGTCTGATATTTGGCATTCACGACTTTGTCATATTAACTTTGGATGCATGACGCGGCTAGCCAATATGAATTTAATTCCGAAAATCTCTACTGTCAAGAGCTCTAAGTGCCAAGTATGTGTGCAAGCTAAGCAACCTCGCAAGTCCCATAAGACTGCAGAGGCAAGAGACTTGGCGCCACTAGAGCTTATACATTCTGATCTTTGTGAGATGAATGGCGTGTTGACAAAAGGTGGAAAGAGATACTTCATGACGTTAATTGATGACTCCACTAGACATTGTTATGTGTATCTTCTGAAATCAAAAGATGAGGCTTTGACTTTCTTCAAAAACTATAAAGCTGAGGTAGAGAACCAACTTGATCGAAAAATTAAACGGCTTAGGTCCGATCGTGGTGGAGAGTATTTTTCCAATGAATTTGATCTGTTTTGTGCGGAACATGGTATAATCCATGAGAGGACGCCTCCCTACTCACCCCAGTCAAATGGGGTAGCCGAAAGAAAGAACCGAACTCTAACTGATATGGTTAACACCATGTTAGACACTTCGGGTCTATCCAAGGAATGGTGGGGGGAGGCACTAATGACTGCGTGTCATGTCCTAAACCGGGTTCCCACAAAGCATAAGACCATGACTCCATTTGAGGAATGGGAAAGGAAAAGGTTGAAACTCTCTTACCTACGTACTTGGGGTTGTTTGGCGAAAGTCAATATACCAATTCCCAAGAAGCGCAAGCTTGGACCAAAAACCGTGGATTGTGTTCTTCTGGGCTATGCTTTTCATAGCATCGGCTATAGATTTTTGATAATAAAATCTGAGGTGTCCGACATGCATGTTGGTACGATTATGGAGTCAAATGATGCAACTTTCTTTGAGGACATATTTCCTATGAAGGATATGTCGAGTTCATCAAATCTGGAGACACCTACTCCATCTAGTGAGGAATTCACTATAATTCCTGAACCCACCATCGCGATGGAACACGTTGAGAATCCTGTTGAGGGTGACAATGGAACTCCTGTGAGGAGTAAGAGACAGAGGACTGCAAAGTCCTTTGGTGATGATTTCATTGTGTACCTAGTGGATGACACACCCAGGACTATTTCAGAAGCCTATGCATCTCCTGATGCTGACTACTGGAAGGAAGCTGTACGTAGCGAGATTGATTCCATCTTAGCTAATGGTACCTGGGAGATCACTGACCGTCCTTATGGGTGCAAACCTGTAGGATGTAAGTGGGTGTTCAAGAAGAAGCTTAGACCTGATGGTACGATTGAAAAGTACAAGGCACGGCTTGTAGCCAAGGGTTATACCCAGAAAGAAGGTGAAGACTTCTTTGATACTTACTCACCCGTGGCTAGACTGACCACAATACGGGTGCTACTATCACTGGCTGCCTCATATGGTCTTCTCGTTCATCAAATGGACGTTAAGACAGCTTTCCTCAATGGAGAGTTGAAGGAGGAAATTTACATGGATCAGCCAGATGGTTTTGTAGTATCTGGTCAGGAAGGAAAGGTGTGCAAGTTATTAAAGTCTTTATATGGCCTTAAACAAGCTCCTAAGGAGTGGCATGAGAAATTCGAAAGAACATTAACTGATGCCGGCTTTATAGTAAACGATGGTGACAAGTGCGTGTACTATCGCTATGGTGGGGGCGAAGGAGTTATTCTTTGTCTGTATGTCGACGACATATTGATCTTTGGAACCAAACTTGATTTAATCAAGGAGGTTAAGGATTTCTTATCTCGCTGTTTTGAGATGAAGGATCTAGGAGTAGCTGATGTTATCTTAAACATCAAGCTGTTGAGAGATGAGAATGGTGGGATCACACTGCTTCAGTCTCACTATGTGGAAAAGGTCTTGAGTCGTTTTGGGTATAGCGACTGCACACCTTCTCCAACTCCATATGATGCTAGTGTGTTGCTTCGAAAGAATCGACGGATTGCTAGAGATCAACTGAGGTATTCTCAGATAATTGGTTCGCTTATATATTTGGCCAGTGCCACGAGGCCTGACATCTCTTTTGCTGTGAGCAAGCTGAGTCGGTTTGTGTCAAAACCGGGAGATGATCATTGGCATGCGCTTGAGAGAGTTATGCGCTATTTGAAAGGCACCGCGAGCTATGGAATTCACTACACCGGGTATCCAAGGGTACTGGAGGGTTATAGTGACTCAAACTGGATTTCTGATGCTGATGAGATAAAGGCCACAAGTGGTTATGTTTTTACACTTGGTGGTGGAGCTGTTTCCTGGAAGTCTTGCAAGCAGACCATCTTAACGAGGTCAACTATGGAAGCAGAACTCACAGCATTGGACACTGCCACTGTTGAAGCAGAGTGGCTTCGTGAACTCTTGATGGACTTACCTATGGTTGAAAAACCAATACCCCCTATCCTGATGAACTGTGATAATCAAACTGTGATCGTCAAGATAAACAGTTCGAAGGACAATATGAAGTCCTCAAGACATGTGAAGAGGAGACTAAAATCTGTCAGAAAATTGAGGAACTCCGGAGTTATTACGTTGGATTATATCCAAACGTCGAAAAACTTGGCAGATCCCTTCACAAAGGGTCTATCACATAATGTGATAGACAATGCATCGATGGAGATGGGTTTGAGACCCACCGCATGAGTTGTCCATAGTGGTAACCCACTCTATGTGATCGGAGATCCCGCGAAGTAGAAGTGGGAGACAAGCTGTTGGTCAGCTGGGAGGAGAGTATCCCTATATTAACTATCCCACTCCGTAATGATGCAATACTCTTCTGATCTGCATGGAAGGTTGATACTTATCTTAATGTGTTCCAAGTGGCTTATTCGGGTAAGCAGAGATGTTGTCCTGCAGAACATCTTCTGAGGAACACACCTATATGAATTTGACTGTTAACGTCGCAGTCTGTGAGAATTGGGTGTTCTCTAATAAATTCATGAAAAGGCCCTGGAGTATGACGTGTACGCTCCACCCGCGGGGAAGCCTTGCGGCAGCCAAGTATCGGTCAAAACTTATGTGAAACTAGTCTCGCAGAAAACTTGTAGTTCAAGGCATAGTCCACTATTCAAGTTGTGATCTAGTGTAGCATAAATCTCTAAGTGGAAGTTCAACTTCACAGTCTCCACTAAGCACCGGTATATAAACAATGTTTTGGAACTAAATGATGAGATGTGCCAATGAGACTTTGTGGGGGATTGTTGGAATTTTTGCTAGTAGGCCTTTGGCCCAAAGCCCAACTAAAATTCTGAAATTCTCTTGGCCCATTCATGCACACATGTGAGTGGAGTGAGTGAGGCTAAAGTTTAGTCCCACCTCATAAGTTGAGGGAGAGTTGCACCTCTTTATAAGGTGAGCTCTTCTACCACTTGTATGAGCATGAGAAGAGGAGACCTACACGCGCGCTCCTCCTCCTCGCTCGCCTCGCCACGCCACGCCTCGTCACGACGCGCCGCGCCGCGGGTTGCGGGATTGAGCCGAGCCGAGGACAGAGCTATGCATGTTGTCTATATTTTTGCTGCTCGGGAAAATTAATGAGTCATTAATTAATAATTAACGGACGCGTTAATTACTGAACCGTTTCCGATTCTTTTGGATCGTGACGACTCGGACGTGGGGTTTATTCCCACGACCTACCCGGCCCGGCCCGCAATATATAGTTCGGCAGACGTCTACCCTAGCCGCCGCTTCGTATGGTTTCTCACCACCATTCCAGATCATTGCGCCGCCAAGCAAGTCTTCTCCATCCCTCCTTTCGGCGTGCACCGCAAGAAGGGACAGCAGGCCTCCGAACCCCGCCTCTCATGATCCTGTACGGGAGAGGGGCGATCAGGTTTTTGGGGAGCGCACTCGCGCGACTGCTGGCAGCGACGACTTCGCGAACGACGACTTCTTCCCCGACCTCGGCAACCTCATCCTCGACGACATGGGCGACAACGTCAACGCTGGCGGTGCTGCTCCCGCTGCACCGTATGTGATTCTATCCTTCCTGTTCGAGATCGTGGTAGAATTCATGTTTCTAGTATGTGCCCTAGATGTGATTTGTTCATCTGCTATGCTAGTTCACATGATTAGTTTAATCTCTGTTGCTGCGGTCATGACTTATCTTCTGTTTATTCGGATTAAATCTCGTAGTAATTTGCTCATATTTCCAACACCGGGTTCCGGGTGCCGAAGGTGCTCGAGCGCTGGGACGTGGGGGTTGTAGACGAAACGAAACGACTCTTCTCAGGTGCTGTTGACATAGGCACCAATTGGGTTCGGATGGCCGCGGATGGGGATGGGGACACATAACAGGAAGAGGCTACCATCCATCGGTGGCGAGGATGTGAGGCGTGGTCGGCGAACAGGGGATCGCCCAAGCCTACAGCGTGGGCGCACAGGTAAGAGATGTCCGGCGCGCAGAAGGTGACCTGGATGCTGCAGCCCTCGAGCTTGGTGTCGTACAAAATTGGGGTGCTGGTGGTGATGGGCGTTGATGCGGTTGGCGAAGTAGGCGTAGGGCTCGATGAGGACGAAGGGTGGTCGCTCGCCACCGTCGTCAAGGTAGACGTGAGCAGGGGTTCATAGACGACCAACTGATGTACCTCCTGCTAGCTTATCGAGGATTCCACTCCTCCTGCAAGGTCCATCGATCCCAGATCTAGGTTTTTTTTTTGAGACAATCTCGCGAAACTTTATTAGCCCGTCACAATGTTTACAGGGACGAAATGAAGATCTCCCGGTTGGCCTAACCACACATGGCGTCCAACCGCGAGGGAGAGAGTATGTTTCGCTAAATTGTGAGCTTCATAATTTGAGCTCCTAAATTCATGACCTATCATACAAGATAAAAAACTCGTAGAGTGCTCCGATATCTCCCGAAGAACTGCTCCATACTTTGCTAGCTTGCCGGGTTGTAGCTCGTCGACCACTACTTTGCAATTGGAGGCAACCTGTATGTCTCTTACATGTAGATCATCCGCCAAGGAGAGAGCTTCTCTTATAGCTAAAGCTTCAAGCGTTTCAGGGTCTGTTATGTGCTCGAAAACAATGGCTGAAGCTCCCAAAAAGTTACCCTGTTGGTCTCTACGTATTGCTCCCACAGAACCATGTTTCCTTCTCACCACCACTGCTCCATCAACATTGATCTTGACTCGCCCCTGGATTGGTGGTACCCATGTTGCACTTCTTGTAACTCTTCCTGGCATCCCTTTCGTTTCTCTCTTGTTTGCTACCTCCACTTCTAACAAAAATTTGTTTATGAAACCTGCTGTAGTACTTGGAGATTGAAATATATCCTCATGAATTGCCTTTCTACGTGCAGCCCAAATTGCCCAAAGTGTAACCACCGCACGGGTAAACTCCTGCTCATCTAATATTTCATGTGGAGCAAATAACCAGTCTTTCGCGTCTACCTCTTGCTGTGGTATAATCTGTTGGAAATATGCCCTAGAGGCAATAATAAAAGAGTTATTATTATATTTCCTTGTTCATGATAATCGTTTATTATCCATGCTATTATTGTATTGATTGGAAACTCATATACATGTGTGGATAAATAGACAAACTTTGTGTCCCTAGTAAGCCTCTTCAGGACTAGCTCGTTGATCAAAGATGACCGTGGTTTCCAGGTCATAGACATGAGTTGTCATTTGATAACGGGATCACATCATTAGGAGAATGATGTGATGGACGAGACCCAAACGTTAAACATAGCTTTTGATCGTATCAGTTATCGCTATAGTTTTCTGCATGTCAAGTATAAGTTCCTATGACCATGAGATCATGTAACTCACTGACACCGTAGGAGTGCTTTGTGTGTGCCAAACGTCGCAACGTAACTGGGTGACTATAAAGGTACTCTACAGGTATCTCCGAAGGTGTCTGTTGAGTTGACATGGATCGAGACTGGGATTTGTCACTCCGTGTGACGGAGAGGTATCTCCGGGCCCACTCGGTAATACGTCATCTCGATGAGCTCAAAGTGACTAAGTAGTTAGTCACGGGATTATGTATTACGGTAACGAGTAAAGAGACTTGCCGGTAACGAGATTGAACTAGGTATAGAGATACCGACGATCGAATCTCGGGCAAGTAACATACCGACGAGACAAAGGGAACTGTATACGGGATTGCCTGAATCCTTGACATCGTGGTTCATCCGATGAGATCATCGAGGAACGTGTGGGAACCAATATGGGTATCCAGATCCCGCTATTGGTTATTGGCCTGGGAGTGTCTCGGTCATGTCTGCATAGTTTTCGAACCCGCAGGGTCTACACACTTAAGGTTCGGTGACGCTAGGGTTGTTAGTGAGAACAGTGCATGGTTACCGAAGGTTGTTCGGAGTCCCGGATGAGATCCCGGACGTGACGAGGGTCTCCGGAATGGTCCGGGGACGAAGATTGATATATAGGATGAAAGGTTTCGGAGTCCGGAAGTGTACCGGGGAGCATCGGGAAATCGGCGGATGACCGAAAGGGGTTTCGGGGGTCCCGGAAGGAGTTTCGGGCCTAATGGGCCACAAAGGGGGACACAACAGCCCTCATAGGGCTGTGCGCCCCCCCCCCCTGGGCCCTCTCCTCATGCGCTAAGAGGGGTGGACCTCCCTAGGGCTGCCGCACCCCCTTAGCCTTGGGGGGCAAGGCACCTGGGGGGGAAACCCTAGCCCCAGGGGGCGCCGCCCCCTCCCCATCTACCCTGGCCACCGGCCCCTAGGGGAAACCCTAGGGCGCCCCCTCCCCTCTACTCCCCCTATATAAAGAGAGGCAGAGGGAGGGCAGCCACACACGTTTGTGCCTCGGTGCTGCCCTCCCTCTCCCACTACAATCTTCGTTTTCCCGCGGTGCTTGGCGAAGCCCTGCTGGAATCCTCCACCACCATCTCCACCACGCCGTCGTGCTGCCGGTGTCTCCATCAACCTCTCCTCCCCCCTTGCTGGATCAAGAAGGAGGAGACGTCCCCGAGCTGTACGTGTGAAGAACGCGGAGGCACCGTTGCTTCGGTGCTTGGATCTTCGGCGATCTGAATCGCGGCGAGTACGACTCCATCAACCGCGTTCTTGAACGCTTCCGCTTAATGATCTACAAGGGTATGTGGATCCAACTCTCCCCTCGTAGATGCATCTCCTAGATTGATCTTGGTGAACGTAGGAAAAAATTTTGTTTCCCATGCAACGTTCCCCAACAGTGGCATCATGAGCTAGGATCTTGCGTAGATGCTTTCACGAGTAGAACACAAAAGGGTTTGTGGACGTTGATGTTTAGATTGCTTCCCTCCTTAGTCTTTCTTGATTCAGCGGTATTATGGGATGAAGCGGCCCGGACCAACTTTACATGTCCACGTACATGAGACCGGTTCCATCGACAGACATGTGACTTTTGTTGCATAAGATGGCTGGCGGGTGTCTGTCTCTCCTATCTTAGTTGAATCGGAACAGAACAAGGCGGTCCTTGTAGAAGGTTAAATAGCAACTTAAATATCACCGTTGTGGCTTTGCGTAGGTAAGAAGCGTTCTTGCTAGATACCCATAGCAGCCACGTAAAACATGCAACAACAAATTAGAGGATGTCTAACTTGTTTTTGCAGGGTATGTATGTGATATGATATGGCCAATGACATGATGAGATATATTTGATGTATGAGATGATCATGTTGTAATAGTTAATATCGACTTGCATGTCGATGTATACGGCAACCGGCAGGAGCCATAGGGTTGTCTTTAATTTTTGTATGACCTGCGTGTCAATCATTAAGCGCTATGTAATGCTTTACTTTATCGCTAAACGGTAGCAATAGTAGTAAGAGCATGGTGGGCGCGCGACAACCCCGATGGCGACACGATGATGGAGATCATGATGATGGGGATCATGGTGTTACGCCGGTGACGATGGAGATCATGTCGGTGCTTTGGAGATGGAGATCAAAAGCACGAGTTGATGGCCATATCATGTCACTTATGATTTGCATGTGATGTTAATCCTTTTATGCATCTTATTTTGCTTAGGACGACGGTAGCATTATAAGATGATCCTTCACTAAAATTTCAAGATAAAATGGGTGGAAGCCAGTTTTGCACATGCAGAACACTCGGGTTAGACTTGACGAGCCTAGCATGTACAGACATGGCCTCGGAACACGGAAGACCGAAAGGTCGAGCATGAGTCATATAGTAGATATGATCAACATGTAGATGTTCACCATTGACACCACCTTATCTCACGTGATGATCGGACTTGGGTTGGTGGATCTGGATCATGTCACGCTCGAATGACCAGAGGGATGTCAATTTGAGTGGGAGTTATAAATAATTTGATTAGGTAATAACTCACTTATCATGAACAATAGTCTAAAATGTCTTTGCAAATCTTTTGTTGTAGATGGCTCGCGCAGTAGCTCCCCTGAATTTTAATGCGTTCCTAGAGAAAGCTAAACTGAAAGATGATGGGAGCAACTTTGTGGACTGGCTCCGCAATCTGAGGATCATCCTCACAGCTGCCCAAAAGGTTTATGTCCTAAGTGCACCGCTAGGTGAACCCCCCGCTCCGGCCTCTGTGGACGTTATGAACGCCTGGCAGACGCGTTCGGATGACTACTCAGTAGTGCAGTGTGCCATGTTGTATAGCTTGGAAGGAGGACTTCAAAGGCATTTTGAACGTCATGGAGCATATGAGATGTTCCAGGAGTTGAAGTTCATCTTTGAAAAGAATGCTAAGATCGAGAGGTATGAGACCACCGATAAATTCTTTGCTTGCAAGATGGAGGAGAATTCGTCTGTCAGTGAGCACTTGCTGAAGATGTCTGGGTACTATACCCGCATAGCTGATCTGGGACTTGTGTTCCCGGAGGAGGCTATCATTGACAGAATTCTCCAGTCACTCCCACCTAGCTACAAGAGCTTCGTGCAGCAGTATAACATGCAAGGGATGAACAAATCCATCGCCGAGCTGTTTTCAATGCTGAAAGTCGCTGAGGCAGACATCCAGAAGGAGTATCAAGTGTTGATGGTCAATAAAACTACCAGTTTCAAGAAAAATGGCAAGGGAAAGAAGGGTAACTCTAAGAAGGGTGGCAAGGCAGTTGCTCATCCAGTGAAGAAACCCAAGGCTGGGCCCAAGCCAGAGACTGAGTGTTTCTATTGCAAGGGGAACGGCCACTGGAAGCGGAACTGCCCCAAGTATCTGGCAGACAAGAAGGGGGCCAACAACAACAACAAGCAAGGTATATGTGATATACATGTTATTGATGTGTACCTTACCAACTCTCGTTGTAGTGCCTGGGTATTTGATACCGGTTCGGTTGCTCACATTTGCAACTCTAAACAGGAACTGCGGAATAAACGGAGGCTGGCGAAGGACGAAGTGACGATGCGCGTGGGAAATGGTTCCAAGGTTGATGTGATCGCCGTCGGCACGCTCGCTCTTCGATTACCATCGGGATTAGTTATGAACCTGAATAATTGTTATTTAGTGCCTGCGTTAAGCATTAACATTATATCTGGATCTTGTTTGATGCGAGACGGTTACTTATTTAAATCAGAGAATAAAGGTTGTTCTATTTATATGGGTAATATCTTTTATGGTCATGCACCCGAAGTGAGGGGTTTATTCTTATTGAATCTCGATAGTGATGATACACATGTTCATAACATTGATGCCAAAAGATGTAGAGTTGATAATGATAATACCACTTACTTGTGGCACTGCCGTCTGGGTCATATCGGCGTGAAACGCATGAGGAAGCTCCATGCTGATGGACTTTTGGAGTCTCTTGATTTTGAATCACTTGACACATGCGAGCCGTGCCTCATGGGCAAGATGACGAGGACCCCGTTTTCAGGGACAATGGAACGGGCAAGTGACTTATTGGAAATCATACATACTGATGTGTGTGGTCCGATGAGTGTCACGGCGCGCGGTGGATATCGTTATTTTCTCACCTTCACTGACGACTTAAGTAGATATGGGTATATTTACTTAATGAAGCATAAGTCTGAAACTTTTGAAAAGTTCAAGCAATTTCAGAGTGAAGTTGAAAATCATCGTAACAAGAAGATCAAGTTCCTACGATCTGATCGAGGGGGAGAATATCTGAGTTATGAGTTTGGAAATCACTTAAGAAAATGTGGAATCGTTTCACAGTTGACGCCACCTGGAACACCACAGCGTAATGGTGTGTCCGAACGTCGTAATCGAACCCTATTAGATATGGTGCGTTCTATGATGTCTCTTGCCGATTTGGCACTATCGTTTTGGGGATATGCGTTAGAGACAGCTGCATTCACTTTAAATAGGGCTCCATCCAAGTCCGTTGAGACAACACCGTATGAACTATGGTTTGGTAAGAAACCTAAGTTGTCTTTTCTCAAGGTTTGGGGTTGCGATGCTTATGTCAAGAGGCTTCAGCCAGAAAAGCTCGAACCCAAAGCGGACAAATGTGTCTTCATAGGATACCCAAAAGAAACTGTTGGGTACGCCTTCTATCTCAGATCCGAAGGCAAAGTGTTTGTCGCTAAGAACGGGTCCTTTCTCGAGAAAGAGTTTCTCTCGAAAGAATTGAGTGGGAGGAAGGTAGAACTTGATGAGGTTATTGAACCTCTGCTTCAACCAGAGAGTTGCGCAGCACAGAAAGATGTATTTGTGGAGCCTGCAGCGGTTGAAGAGGAAGCCAATGATGATGATCAAGAAGCTTCTGATCAAGTTACTACCGAACCTCGTAGGTCGACAAGGGTACGCACTGCACCTGAGTGGTATGGTAACCCTGTCTTGGAGGTCATGCTGTTAGACAACGGTGAACCTACGAGCTATGGAGAAGCGATGGTGGGCCCGGATTCCGACAAATGGTTAGAGGCCATGAAATCCGAGATGGGATCCATGTATGAAAACAAAGTATGGACTTTGGAAGTATTACCTGAAGGGCGGAAGGCCATTCAGAATAAATGGATTTTTAAGAGGAAGACGGACGCTGACGGTAATGTCACCGTGTATAAAGCTCAACTTGTGGCAAAGGGTTTTTCACAAGTTCAAGGGATTGACTATGATGAGACTTTCTCACCCGTAGCGATGCTTAAATCCGTCCGAATCATGTTAGCAATAGCTGCATATTTCGATTATGAAATTTGGCAGATGGATGTCAAAACAGCGTTCCTTAACGGTTTTCTTAAGGAAGAGTTGTATATGATACAACCGGAAGGTTTTGTCGATCCAGAGAATGCTGACAAAGTATGCAAGCTCCAGCGTTCCATTTATGGGCTGGTGCAAGCATCTCGGAGTTGGAATCTTCGCTTTGATGAGGTGATCAAAGCGTTTGGGTTTGTACAAGTTTACAATGAAGCTTGTATTTACAAGAAAGTGAGTGGGAGCTCTATAGCGTTTCTAATATTATATGTGGATGACATATTGCTGATTGGAAACAATATAGAATTTTTGGATAGCGTGAAGGGGTATTTGAACAAGAGTTTTTCAATGAAGGATCTCGGTAAAGCTGCTTTCATATTGGGCATCAAGATCTATAGAGATAGATCAAGACGCTTGATAGGACTTTCACAAAGTACATACCTTGATAAAGTTTTGAAGAAGTTCAAAATGGATCAATCCAAGAAGGGGTTCTTGCCGGTATTGCAAGGTACAAAGTTGAGTAAGACTCAATGCCCAGTGACTGCGGAAGATAGAGAAAAGATGAGTGTCGTCCCCTATGCTTTAGCCATAGGCTCTATCATGTATGCAATGTTGTGCACAAGACCAGATGTCAGCCTTGCCATAAGTATGGCCGGAAGGTTTCAAAGTAATCCTGGTATGGATCACTGGACAGCGGTCAAGAATATCCTAAAGTACCTGAAAAGGACTAAGGAAATGTTTCTCGTTTATGGAGGTGATCAAGAGCTCGTCGTAAAGGGTTACGTCGATGCAAGCTTTGACACTGATCCGGATGACTCTAAGTCTCAAACCGGATACGTATATATTCTCAACGGGGGAGCGGTAAGCTAGTGCAGTTCCAAGCAGAGCGTGGTAGCCGATTCTACATGTGAAGCGGAGTACATAGCTGCCTCGGAGGCGGCAAAGGAAGGTGTCTGGATGAAGGAGTTCATGACAGATCTTGGAGTTGTGCCTAGTGCACTAAACCCAATGACTCTGTTCTGTGACAACACTGGTGCCATTGCTCTAGCCAAGGAACCAAGGTTTCACAAGAGGACCAGACACATAAAGCGACGCTTCAATTCCATCCGCGATTCAGTCAAGGAGGAGGACATAAACATTTGCAAAGTACACACGGATTTGAATGTTGCAGATCCGTTGACTAAGCCTCTTCCACGGGCTAAGCATGATCAACACCAAGACTCTATGGGTGTTAGATTCATTACCTTGTAATGCTAGATTATTGACTCTAGTGCAAGTGGGAGACTGTTGGAAATATGCCCTAGAGGCAATAATAAAAGAGTTATTATTATATTTCCTTGTTCATGATAATCGTTTATTATCCATGCTATAATTGTATTGATTGGAAACTCATATACATGTGTGGATAAATAGACAAACTTTGTGTCCCTAGTAAGCCTCTTCAGGACTAGCTTCGTTGATCAAAGATGACCGCGGTTTCCAGGTCATAGACATGAGTTGTCATTTGATAACGGGATCACATCATTAGGAGAATGATGTGATGGACGAGACCCAAACGTTAAACATAGCTTTTGATCGTATCAGTTATCGCTATAGTTTTCTGCATGTCAAGTATAAGTTCCTATGACCATGAGATCATGTAACTCACTGACACCGTAGGAGTGCTTTGTGTGTGCCAAACGTCGCAACGTAACTGGGTGACTATAAAGGTACTCTACAGGTATCTCCGAAGGTGTCTGTTGAGTTGACATGGATCGAGACTGGGATTTGTCACTCCGTGTGACGGAGAGGTATCTCCGGGCCCACTCGGTAATACGTCATCTCGATGAGCTCAAAGTGACTAAGTAGTTAGTCACGGGATTATGTATTACGGTAACGAGTAAAGAGACTTGCCGGTAACGAGATTGAACTAGGTATAGAGATACCGACGATCGAATCTCGGGCAAGTAACATACCGACGAGACAAAGGGAACTGTATACGGGATTGCCTGAATCCTTGACATCGTGGTTCATCCGATGAGATCATCGAGGAACGTGTGGGAACCAATATGGGTATCCAGATCCCGCTATTGGTTATTGGCCTGGGAGTGTCTCGGTCATGTCTGCATAGTTTTCGAACCCGCAGGGTCTACACACTTAAGGTTCGGTGACGCTAGGGTTGTTAGTGAGAACAGTGCATGGTTACCGAAGGTTGTTCGGAGTCCCGGATGAGATCCCGGACGTGACGAGGGTCTCCGGAATGGTCCGGGGACGAAGATTGATATATAGGATGAAAGGTTTCGGAGTCCGGAAGTGTATCGGGGAGCATCGGGAAATCGGCGGATGACCGAAAGGGGTTTCGGGGGTCCCGGAAGGAGTTTCGGGCCTAATGGGCCACAAAGGGGGACACAACAGCCCTCATAGGGCTGTGCGCCCCCCTCCCCCTGGGCCCTCTCCTCATGCGCCAAGAGGGGTGGACCCCCTAGGGCTGCCGCACCCCCTTAGCCTTGGGGGGCAAGGCACCTGGGGGGGAAACCCTAGCCCCAGGGGGCGCCGCCCCCTCCCCATCTACCCTGGCCGCCGGCCCCTAGGGGAAACCCTAGGGCGCCCCCTCCCCTCTACTCCCCCTATATAAAGAGAGGCAGAGGGAGGGCAGCCACACACGTTCGTGCCTCGGTGCTGCCCTCCCTCTCCCACTACAATCTTCGTTTTCCCGCGGTGCTTGGCGAAGCCCTGCTGGAATCCTCCACCACCATCTCCACCACGCCGTCGTGCTGCCGGTGTCTCCATCAACCTCTCCTCCCCCCCTTGCTGGATCAAGAAGGAGGAGACGTCCCCGAGCTGTACGTGTGAAGAACGCGGAGGCACCGTTGCTTCGGTGCTTGGATCTTCGGCGATCTGAATCGCGGCGAGTACGACTCCATCAACCGCGTTCTTGAACGCTTCCGCTTAACGATCTACAAGGGTATGTGGATCCAACTCTCCCCTCGTAGATGCATCTCCTAGATTGATCTTGGTGAACGTAGGAAATTTTTTTGAATCTTCTCGACCAGCTCCTCTGGTGCAAGGGCGGCCCATACACTTCTAGATAGAGCACAAGAGAGAAGTGCGTGTCTCCATGTATCCCTAGCTCCACACAGGCAGCACTTATCTGTTTCGGCCATATGCCGGTGGTGAAGCACTTCTCCGCTGGGCATAGAATGTCTGGCAAGTCTCCAGAGAAAAATACGCAGTTTTGAGGGTACCCTGATATGCCATAAAGTGCTCCAGAACTCGGTATTCTGCCCCGTAGATGAACCCTCGACCCCGTTCCACCATCCCTCTCTGCTCATCTTTGTTCGCAATATCATCCGGTATGCCGACCGAACTGTGAAACAACCCGTTGGTTCATCATGCCAAGCCCAAAAGTCAGGCTGCCTGCGCAAACACACTGGTATCTTCAGGATCTCATTTGCATCAACTGGGATGAACACTGAGCGCACCAGCTCCTCTTTCCATTGTGCTGTTGTGGTATCCATGAGTTCAGAAACTAGCCTTGGTGGGTTCGGCACTAATGAAGTAATGGGCCTTTTGAAATTATCTCGGGGGATCCAATTATGTAGCCATATTTCCGTATTCTCCCCATCCCCAATTCTCCTGATGATGCCTTGAGCTAGTATTTCCTTGCCATCCAATATAGCCCTCCATATCTGAGATGGACGGGAACCCAGTTCTGCTTCCAGTAACGAGCTGTTTGGGAAGTAGACAGCTTTCAAAACCTGAGCACTGAGAGATCTTTCATCGTTCATAATCCTCCAAGCTTGCCTCGCAAGTAAGGCTAGGTTAAACATCTCCAGATCTCGAAAGCCAAGACCACCCAACTGTTTTGGTTGTATCATAGTGTCCCAGGCGACCCAGTGTGGCTTTCTTTTACCTTGCTTACTCCCCCACCAGAATTGCCTAATTATAGCTGATATACTGTCACATAAACCTCTAGGCAAACGGAAGCATGACATAGAATATACCGGAATTGCTTGCGCAACTGCCTTAATCAGAATTTCCTTGCCAGCAGCCGAAAGTAGTTTCTCCATCCATCCTTTAACCTTCTCCCATACACGGTCTCTCAAGTACTTGAAAGTTCCATTCTTGGAGTGTCCCACGTCCGTTGGCATGCCCAAATAACGCTCGCTCAAGGATTCATTATGAACCTACAAAGAGTTCTTGATTGCTTCCCTCATAGAGCCTGGACACCCCCTGCTAAAAAAGATGGATGATTTGTCATGATTGATTCGTTGCCCAGATGCCTTGCAATATGTATCCAACAAGTTTGACACTGCAACTGACCCCTCAACATTAGCCTTAAAAAGCAACAGGCTGTCATCTGCAAACAAAAGGTGGTTTATGGTTGGGGCAGTTGGGGCCACCTTAATACCTGCAATTGATGACTGTGTACTGGATTTCAGGAGGCACGAAAGGCCCTCTGCTGCTATCAAGAATAAGTAAGGGGATATTGGGTCTCCCTGTCGGATACCTCTGGTTGGTCTGAAAGAATCAAGTTTCTCACCATTGAAAAGAACAGAGAAAGACACTGAAGAAACCATCTCCATAACAGTATTAATCCACTGATGAGAAAAACCAAGCTTGATCATAATAGCCCTTAAGTAAGACCACTCCAATCTGTCATAGGCCTTCATCATGTCCAGTTTTAGAGCACAATAACTGTTAGCCTTCGATTTTGATCTCTTCATGAAATGCAAGCACTCATATGCACATATAATGTTATCAGTGATAAGCCTACCGGGAACAAAGGCAGACTGCTCAGGAGATATTATGTCCGGTAAAACTAGCTTCAGTCTGTTGGCCACCACTTTAGAGGCAATTTTATACATTACGTTGCACAAGCTTATAGGCCTAAATTGGGAAAGCATGGTGGGGTTGATTACCTTCGGTATTAGGACAAGAACTGTATCATTTATACCTTCAGGGCTCTCTTCTCCATGGACTATTTTCAGCACGACCCTTGTTACATCATCCCCACAAATATCCCAATGGCGTTGATAAAAATGTGCCGGGAAGCCATCTGGTCCCGGTGCCTTCGTCGGAAACATCTGGAACAAAGCTGTTTTACTTCTTCCTTGGTGTACTCTGCATTCAACATAATGTTCATCTCCTCAGACACTCGCCTCGGCACATGATTAAGAACCGCATCTATCCCTTGGACTTCCTCCGAAGTATATAGTTTGTGATAAAAATCGTTTACCATGGCTTTGAGCTCGTCTGAATCTACTACAATTGCTCCCAAGGAATTCTGTAGGGCCTTTATCATGTTTTTCTTCCTTCTCAAACTTGCCCTTAGATGAAAGAACTTAGTATTCTTGTCGCCTTCCGACAGCCAAACTATCCTCGACCTCTGGCGCCACATTATTTCTTCCCGGTGATACATTTCAATGAGACGTTCATTTATCTTGAGTTCTACATGGGACAGCCCCGTCCGTAAAGGATCAGACTGAAGTTCTTCTAGCTTTTTCTTTAAACTTTTGATTTCCTTCCTCACACTCCCAAACGTGTCATTACTCCATCTATCCAGTCCTCTAGCCAGGTTCTCAATCTTGAGGCGTATGTCCTCCACCGAGTTGCAGGGAGCACCGGTTTCCCAGCTTTGAATCAGCATATCTTTCAAGCCCTCATGAGTCTCCCACATGGTTTCATATCTGAACTCCTTCTTCACTCTTTCTCCTTTAGCACGTCCAAAATCCAGAAGCAAGGCCATATGGTCTGATGACGCCGTTACCTCGTGTGATACTGATGCTAGAGGGAATCTTGCCAACCAATCTGAAGTTACCAGTGCCCTGTCCAGTCGGCATCGAGTAAAAGACCCACCAGCCACTTTCTTCTCAAAAGTCCAGAAACAACCCTTGTAGCCCAAATCAAGCAACATGCAAACGTCAACCGTCTCTCTGAAAGCCTGGATTTGTGCATTATTACGTTCACCCACACCTTCATGCTCACTTGGACGTAACACTTCATTAAAATCGCCTATACACAACCATGGAAGGGTATGTAAAGTACTGATGTTCTTGAGTACCGTCCATGTTTGGTGTCTGAGATGGGTCTGCGCCTCCCGTATACACACGTCATCCTCCATGGGTCCTCTCCCTGTTCTGAGACTGAAACATCCAGATGATAACAAGAATAACCAAGGATCTCAACCTTTATTGCATTGTTCCAAAATAAGCCAATTCCACCACTTCTACCCTGACTATCAACCGCATAAGAATTATCATAGCCTATCGAATTAGCCATAGCTTCTACCCTTTGACCATCTATCTGTGTCTCAACGATACAAAGCAGGGTAGGGGTAAACTTCCTCGCGAATTCGCGAAGCTCTTGAACTGCCGCAGGTTTACCCGCGCCACGGCAGTTCCAACACAACGCATTCATTGGGCTCGTCGGCGCTTCTCGAAGGAGCCCGCCAAAGAAGTGACGATATTGCCATGACCGACACCTTTTCCCACATCCTCATCCGCTGAACTTATATCCTTCTTGGCTCTCTTCTGGTCTTGCTTGCTACTCGGGCTTTTTGGTATAGACGAAGAAGAAGTTAGGGCTAGCATTGTTCCAGAACCCGATTTGTTTGGGATGTTATCCACCGATTGCTTCATGTGTTGTGCCCTCTTTCTGTTGTTGTCCGCATCGTCCATGATTGCATCAGATTCAGAGCTCAAGTTGTCCTTCCCATCATAACCATCCTCACTATCCGATCGGTGGTTAGCACCACGGCCACCTCGGCCTCCCCGCCGGCCTCCTCTTCTCCCTCGGCCCCCTCCTAGGCCTTGACCTGTCCTCATAACCCACGAGGCTCTGAGGTCCTTAAAGATCAAAGCAGAAGGAGGATGTATGCCATTGCCATGCTCTTTGAACTGATGTCCCAACTTGCCACAAACCGCACACCAGTCCGGAAGTTTTTCATACTTAATCCTGTATATCTGGCGCTTCCCTTCTCTTATCATAGAGACAGCATTCTTCAAAGGCTTATCAACATTAATCCGGACCCAAACTCTATGAAAATTGCCAGCAAAGTCCTGTGATTGGGGTTCAGCATAGATAACTTCACCAACCTTTGCCGCTAAAGCAGGAACAAGATGAGCATACAGTGGAGGTACGTCATGAATCTGCACCCAAATCTCTATAGTATCAAGCTGCACCGTAGACGGTTTTGACAATCCATCGTACGGTTTGAGGATGACAGCATCTCCTCGGAAGTGCCACGGTCCATCCCTGGTTACTCTTTCCCAATCCCCCGAACAGGAGAATTGCACTGTATAGAGATTATCATCTAGGGGCTTGAATTGGACCTCTTGTGCAAGATCCCACGCAGCTCTCATATTCCTGAAGAACCAAAACTGGCTGTATGTCTTGGGCGAGTGAACCCTAGCCAAAGCTATCCCAGATCTAGGTTCGTTCCGGTGTGTGGATTGAATCTATGGGCTGGTCCGATGTCGGGCTATGCTGGCTAGGCTTATGTGGGCCGGTATAAAAAAAATAAGAGTCAATCATTGGCATGAAAAGATCATCGTTCGCTGCGACTGTTCAGTGAAAAAAGAAAGAGATCGATCGGGGCAGCGTTCCGTTCGACGTGAAAATACCTGGATCAGGGATTGAGGAAATAGGATGGATCAAGGAAGGCTACGTTTTTTTAATAGAAAAGAGAGAGGATAGAAAAAAAAGAAGTCTGATTAAATCTCAACCTTCAATCTTTATGTTTAACAAAAAACGAACGGAGATAAAGGGATGACGGATGGAGAACTATGAAAGGTTCCGTCCTTTATTATTATTATTATTATTATTATTATTATTATTATTATTATTAGGTATAATTAGGTACAGGTATAGGTATATATATATGTGTAAAGATAAAGAGGTAAAGATTGCACAAGATAGCAACCTACTCAATATTGTCAAAATAATCTCATTTGCACTTCATGTAATCTCTTAAAAATTATTAATCAAACATCCCGCAGCAACGCGTGGGGTTTCATCTAAGAGCGTTTAGATCACTACTTTAATGATCTAAATGCTCTTATATTAGTTTACAGAGGGAGTATATTCTAACATGTACTTGTAATTACATAGGAATTTTAATTGCATATTTTTACTTGAAAAATATATTTCAGCCGCCTTGGGCTTAACCATCGTATCCATGGTGCATGATGAATTCCTTCATGCTTTTCCTGCATTCTGGTCATGCTATTTAATTCCTCATGAGCAAGAAACCATTCAGAAGCATCATACTTTCTGGGCTACTAAGTAAACTGGGAGCTGTCAGCTAATTTTGTCCAATTTCCTCGGGCTGCTTTCAACTAGTTTCCTCGCTTCTGAAAGTCTGATTAACAAACATGTGTTAGTCTTCCAAATACTCAGAGCTGATCCCATGGTTATACAGAGCTAATATTGGGTGGGTTGGCCATAGTCTTCGGTCATTAAGGGTGTGATTGGTTGCCCGTGCTGCACCTGCATGGCATCTTAGATGCAATTTTTAACTTGTTTGGTAAACTGTATGACCAACTGGGCCAGGCCCAACTGATGCAAAAACTACCCTCTCAGCCAGGCTGGGAGCTACGCCAGAATCGACCGTTCCTCAGATGCATGCACGAGCTGAGCACAGCCTGCACCCACCTCTGCATCAATCGTGCCGTTTCACGTGGGGGGTCACGAACCCCCTCGCCATAACTCCCGCATTTGGCTTTCCTCTCGTGCCCAACACTGCTCCTCCTATCCCCTCCGTTCGGCCTCAGATTCGCCGCCGCCGCCTTCTCATCCTCGCCGCCGCCTCCTCATCGTCGTCGCCGCTGCCGTCCCTTTACGCTGGGTCACCGGACCCGGTGTGGTTGAGGCCGAGCTAGGTGCCCTCGACGTCGAGCACCGGAGAGTAGAACCCGCGGTGACCGGAGGCTCGTCGCGTCTGGATCCCGTGACGACGGGGGACGCGCC
>LR738712.1:815847222-815868333 GCA_902687465.1 Secale cereale | reverse complement strand
GGGGAGAAGCGACCTACACGCGAGCCCGCGGTTACGGGAAGACGCTGGTCACCGGGGAGAAGCGCCCTGCACCGGCGCCCGTCAAGGAATGATAGCAGCAACCAGGTCCGCCGTACTTGAGACCCACTGTCATTCTGTCAACATCCGGAATGAGCTATTTAGTTTGTTGTGAATTTACTTGCTGTAAATGAAGTAGTACTCCACCACTTGATAATCTAGTATTCCATATATATGGGATGATTCACCGGAACTTTCTACAGAAGTTCTGAAATTGTTCTGAAGAGCAGAAGCAACCGAAACTGCAGTAGAGCAGGGAACGGCGACCGCTAGTGATAGCAAGAGAAGTTTTGACTGAATTTGTCAATAAAGGTTTCCTGAATCTAAAATTGGGCTAGTATTATGGCCGATGTAGCTGGTCATAGACGACGTACATAATTCTCTGGAAATGATTACCTATATATGTTGTTGTATTTGTAAACAAAGATTGCCTGTTGTTATTTTTGTAAACAAAGATTGCCTGTTAATTTTATCTGAAAGAGACATGCTTCTCTTGTTTGCTCCAAACAACATGACCAGTTTACCAAACAACATCTCACTCAGCTTGTGGCACCTCATACAACCTACCAAACACATGTTCAGCTTGGCCAGTCCCACATCACACAAGCAACCAAACACACATCTCAATTTACAATTGCATTAGCCCAGCCAGGCCACACTCACCCAGCATGCTAGATGCCATGCAACAAAATGTGACCCGGGCAACCAAACACGCCCTAAGAGCATCTCCAGCCGCGTCCCCAACAGGCCCCCCAGGCCACTTTTTCGGCGCCGGCGCCGAAAAAATGGCCCAGTCGCGCACCGGAAGCCCGTTATCCGTCGGTTTGCGCCGAAATTGACGCCGGCGCGCTGGGGTCGCCGGACAGGCCTTTTTTTTGCGCAAACTGTGATGGACCCGCCCTGTCAGCGAGGCGCTGCTTCGTCGTCCTCATCGCCTCGGTTCCCGCCGGAATCAATGCCAAAGCTGCGGCGATGCCGCGCCGGTCAGCCTGCCCATTGATGCCCCACCTGCCGCGATGTCGCGCCTGTCAGCCTGCCATTGATGTCGCTCAGTGAACCGTCGCGTCGCCCAGCGCCACATGCGCCCGCCACGCGTCGCCTGGCATGCGCCTCTCGCCGCCCGAGCTCCGGCTATAAAAACCGCCATCCTCGCTGGTGGACGCCACACCGCAGCACACTGTTGAATGAGATTTTTACATGGTTATACGAGTTCAGGAATTGCTATTGGCACAATTTGTAAAGTAAAAAAAAAAAGTAAACGTGTATAAACACAAGCCAATTTCATTGGATTTTTTTAAATAGAGAAAAGTCAGAAGTACACAATAGAGGTGCCGGTTCACGCATATTAGTGATAAAAATAGGACACAAATTTTGAAGGGGAGAAATCTGCATCATCTCATACAAGGAGTCCTTCTAAGGAAACAACTAAGGATGGAGCCCACCATCAAGGAAAAAAAGGATGAGATGAGTGTGTGTTACCGTGTATACGCTGATTGATTAGTCAGACTCATAGTTTGACCATGGGTCAGTACGTGCAACTGGTTCCTTCCAAAGTCACACACGCGTGCACGACCGTTGTGGCTGATTTGATTCAAGCGTTTAGAGATAAGCAGGATATAACAACATAAGTATCCAGCAACAACCCCACGACGGCATCTACGGGAGTCCGTTGGAGGCCGGCGGCTTGGACTCCTCCAACATCTACCCTGAAGTTGGATGTTTTAAAAGGATCTCATGAGCTGGAGGCTCTTGGGGAGAGGAGGTTGGAGTTCTGTGGCGATCGCATAGCGCAACGGCGCAGTTCACTTCTCACAACACCACCGCCAGCACCACACACATACACAACTCGATCAAATCCCAACACACCATTAGCAATCACCGCTCCTGGCAATCTTTACTCGACGTCTCCATTTCAAGGACCAGATCCGTGATGTTACTTGGTAGGTGAGTCGCATGAAGGTGAGATGCGGCTATTTATCTCTTCCTTCTATTTTCTTCTTCTATTGCAGGTTGGTACAGTTCAACCTGAAGATTGAATTGTTGCCATTGCCGCTGGCGTTTTACCGTGTGATCAAGCAAAAGAATATATGATGACAATCGCGGCTCTACCTGACGCTCCAATCGTCGCCGCGGGCATGCCACGATCTGATGTGAAAAAAGAAATTTATGACATCCCGCGACTCTACATGACGATCTAATCATCGTCGCGGATGTCTGTTGATCCGATATGGAAAACGAGAGTGATGACATCCAGCGGCTCTACATGGCGATCTAACCGTCGTCGCGGATGTGTGTCGATCTGATGTGAAAAAGAGAGTAATGACATCCGGCGGCTCTACATGACGATCTAATCGTTGCCGCGGATGTGTGTTGATCTGATATGGAAAAAGTAAAGGGATGACATCCAGCGGCTCTACACGATGATCTAATCGTCCCCACGAATGTGTGTTGATCCGATATGAAAAGAAAAGAGTGATGACAGTCGCGGCTCTACCTGGCGCCCAATTGCCGCCGCCGATGTGTCATGGCCCAATATATAAAAAAGAGACTATGGCAACTCGCGGCTCTACATGACGCTCAATCACCGGCGTGGATGTGTCACGGCTTGACATATATAAAAGAAAGAGATTATGTCATCTCGTGGCTCTCCTTGGCAATCGAATCGTCGCCATGGATGTTGTTCTTTGAGAATGTCATGATGGCGGAATTAAGTGGCTCGTGGTGATCTACAAAACTGCATACATATTTTTGTATATGCATCAGGCTCCATGGACAACAACATGCATACACGCACACTCTAAGTCTACATGACGAATCATCACGCTTATGCATCAGGGTGGTGTATAGAGACTTTGTAAGACAGATTCATCATTGATGTGCAAGAGTTAACTGCATTGTGAGTTAAGCACTGTGTTAGTAAGGACATGGCCATCTACATTGGAATAAACAAGACGCCATTGTTCATAATTTATAAAATTCAAATGGCAGTTCATTATTCAAGCTCGGAAGGTTTATTCTCTTTCCGTCACCGACGATGCCAGAATATGCATATATGTCCTGACCGACAAGGTTTGAAACAAATAGTTTGCGACCGACGAGGCCAAACAAATACTTAGAGACTTCATGCTTTCCGACTGATGGCTCATGGAGAACTGAAGCTGAATATTCCTTCATTGATGACACGACATGACTGCACATTAGCAGTGCAGTTTTTGTCTCGAGCATTTATAGAAAGGCTTATCTTAAGTAGAAGATTTGTTGTAGCCATCTCACATGTAAACATTTCACATAATGGATTTGGCCTCTGTGCCACCGTGGTTTTTTACCCGATTTGGGTTTTCCACGTTAAAATGTGTGTCTCTTGCATGTGCTTGATCGGTTTCCTTTGTTTAGATGCATGCCTTTACGAGGGCATAACCTAGATATTTTATAAAGATGACCAATTGTGCAGTTTAATCGGAGGTATTCTCTACAAATCCGCCAATATAATTAACTAGAATTCTTTCGAGGTTCTAGGAATCAGGAACCCTTTACAATCGTCTCTGTCAGATGCATATTTTAGGCACGTACAAACAAAATACATGACAAATGGAAATATATAACTTATTGATGATGGATATCCCATTTCATGTGTTTGTACTACTTTAATTTGTATATAATTGTATACTGGCACGCCCGCACCTAAAATGCCAACGAAGATAAACTTGATATTTATCTCGCGTAAAACACACACATCGCCCCTCTTCCCCCGCTCGCACACTCCACTCCCGGCGACGAGCAATGGCAGCGTGGTACCCAGGCGATTCCGCGGCGAAGAACGGCTTCGGCCGCCGCCACCTCCACGAGTGGGAGGCGCGCCTCCTTTTCGAGGCCGACTACCCGGCTCTCCCAGACATGAGGGTGTCGGGCGCGTGGCGTCTGAGCGCTGGCGGCGTGCCGGTGCCACCCGCTCCCACCGGGGCGGACCGACGGGCAGAGATCGCCCGCATTAGGTCGTCGCTGGCGGAGGAGGAGCGGCGACGGCCGGCGTACTCCCCCGACAACAACTCGTTCTGGACGGTCTACTTCGACCGCCGCCGCTACAGCCTGATCGCCTCCACCAACGGCGTCGTGCCGTGCGGCCGCCACAATGCCGAAGGGTGGCGTGAGTGGTGGGGTGTTCCCGGCCGCACCCTCGAGAACGTCCTCGACTACATCGAGACCGGCAACACACCGTGTCTTGAGTACCCCGCCGCGGCCCCCCGTTCATCTCTCGCCGCCGTAATAGTTCGTGGACACGACGATCTCCTCCTCCTCGGGCGGCTCACCGGCAGCCTTCGCCGTCAAGCCCGAGCCGCAGGACACGACGGCGGAGTCTCCGCTAGGGCGCCGCACCCGCAACGGCGCTCTGACCATCCCCTAGGAGGGCCGCGGCGGTCGCCTGCGCCTCGCCCGGCCGAAAACCGAGCCGGAGCCAACCCCGCTCCCGGTGAAGCCGGAGCACCTCGAGATGGCCGCCGCCGACGAGACGGTCATGAGCTGGGCGAGAGAGGACTACGTGCGCGAGCAGGTGGCTCACCAGCATCGCGCCCTCGAGGAGCTCAAGGCGCGCCAACGCCGCACCGTCCGCGAGGAGGACGGCATCATCTTCCTCGACAGCGACGAGGAGGAGGCTGGACTATCCCGCGTCGGTGACCCTGGCCAGGGTTGCAGCAGAGACGGTGGCGGGTGGCAGGGCGACGAGGATGAGGACGAGGACGAGGACGACGACGACGACGACGACGGGGACTACACTGAGTTTTACAAGCGCCTAGGCATGTAGAAATCGGACGGCGGCGAGGACGACGTAGGCTAGGCCGTGTTTGGTTTTTCTTTTCTTTTTTTGGAACAAATTTGAATGAATGCCGACGAATTTGCGCCAGTCTGGATGAATGTCGACGAGTTTGTCCCAAAAATCGCCGAATTCGGTTTGTCCTGGGGGCCGACCTGGGGGCGGCGGCTGGGAACGTGCTCGCCCCCATGCCGAAAAAAACGCCGGCTCGCCCTCAGGACACGTTTTTTGGGCATCCTGGGGGCAAACGGCTGAAGATGCTCTAAAGCTCGACTCGGGTCCGCCGGTAGCAAAACGGATGCAATGGCACTTGATGGAGAGGAAAGCCAAAAGCGGATCTGCAGCGACGACACCTTGGATAGGTTAGAAGAGCAGCAAATAAATATGAACCAGTGGCGCATACGTACATACGGTGACTCTTGCGGACTCTATTTTCGGTGAGAAAGTTGATTATACCCTCGAAAATTGACGGCCAGATTTACCTTATACTGCACAACCCTCTTACAACAGTACTAGCACATATGCCCACGCGTTGCACGGAAGAACACAACACACAAGACGCGGGAATTAGGTTATGCAGATGTGGCCTAGATCTTGAGCGCAAACATTAACCGGCGTGTCTTCAAACGTGATGTACCCACACACCATCAAATTGCCTCGTGCATCCAGGCGATGTAATTCTTGATTGGTTCCAACTTCCAGACTTACATGGAAATTGCTGATGAGGTCGTGCCAAGGATCTATCGTAGGAACATATGTTAACATGAGATAAGAACTTGTTTTGTTTAGCTCCCTACTCTGGTTTTAAGTAGTGTGGCCTTCCCTGAATCTTGTAACAGTTTGAACAGCCGACCGGGGTGCGCCTTTTCTTTTGTTTTCCTGGATCTGGTTGATCTTTGTAGTGTTAACCATTTTGCCTTTTCGGGCTTCTATGCAATGGAGCCGGGGAGCCCTCCCTGTTGATCTAAAAAAGGACTTTCAAAAGGCCATTTGGAAAACTGAAAATATGATGACGTTACCACGGATTTAGTTCATAAGGACCAATCCGAAATATTATTTGGCCGAAACGTACGTTGCCATGAGTAACATTTTTTTCCGGACAAAATAGAGGCAGAATGCAAAATAAATATGAAAATCCAACACAACATAAGAATATAATTGTCGCCTGTGTGTTTTAAATGTACATAACATGATGTGAAAAATCATTGTATCTTATGTAATTGGATGAAATGAATCTTGTGGTCATTGGTAAAGACACGAAGTACATGTAACATGTAGGGGTTATAGCCTGGAAGAAGGAAGTTTTTTTTTTTGCTTCTTCTTTGCAAGGCTAAAATCCATTGTCTACAGCAGCAAAAGATGTACAGGTTTTCAACCACAATAAAAAATCCCTTAAACAATGGCTTGTTTTACTTCAAAAAGAAAACAAATACTCCCTCCGTCCCGTAATATAAGAATATTTTTAACACTACACTAGTGTTAAAAATGTTCTTATATTATGGGAGGGAGGGAGTATATCTTAGGAACTTGATGGTGTGTTTTGTTACTATGGAATAGTAGAACCTGACAATGGTTGGCCGCATAAAGAAAACAGAAGGATCAAGATGTTTCTGTGATTAAGTCATACCATCTCTTGCTGCACATCCTGCTCCGGTAGGGAATTAGCATTGACAACAAATCCAACTGAAACTTTCTTCTTCCTCAGATTTTTGGTTTGATCCTACAATTCTTGCTCTTGCGGCTTATTTTGTCAGCCATTAAATAAACAATAGTAGCAGAAGGAGCATACTATCTAGGGTGAGGACTAAATGAAGTTCCTGATTCACCATTACCTTATTTCTGAGGTCAAATAGCTCATCAAGTACGTAATACCTTATTCTACAAAAATATGCGGCTCTGACATAATTAAGCATGGCAGAACCACTAACAACACTGTCATATATAGTTAACCTAACTCTAGAAAATTGTCTTAATAGTTGAGCTATATCCTAACTACAGTGGATACATAACCATTTAGATGCTCTAAAGTAATGCGGTTTTCACTAAGAGAATTCAAAACTAATACATGTTCTGAAACTGAAGCAGTATTTGTATAACAAAAAAAGTCCTGACTGTTGAACCTTACCTTATGTAACAAGTTTTCTACCTTCCTATACATGATATGCTTGACAGATATTTCTGTTTGATTCTCAATTTGATCAAGCTGCTTCACGCTAAGTGGACCCATAATTACACCGAGTATATTTGTACTACTACAACTGAGGGTCCTTCATGCCCTCCGGTTTTTTAGTCTGCCCGCATTACGCTGCAGGTCCGTCCTATTGACTTTCGAAAGAGTTGTGCACCTCATGCTCTGTAATCTATACCATTGAATTCGTCTTGCTGTACTATAACACTACTATGCATCTATGATCGATCTGCGTGTACAAGCAAGGGAGGCTGGATAAGTGGATAAACCTGCCACTTGGAGAGAGTTTTCCATATAATTAGCCGGTGCTGTTTTCCTGGTAGTGGGCATAGTTATGTGTTGTATAACAAGAGAACAACGAGCATGATTTTGAATCTCAACTCAACTCCACATAGAAGAACACGTAATAACAGAGCCCATGTCTGCAAGAATCAGGAGTAATCCTACAATAGGCAGAGGCAGCAAAAGGCTCTGAATTCTGACGTCACCAAGAACTTCACGTGTTGGTACAGGCTATCCAATCATATATGGGAAGTGATAGGCGCCGGCGCACCGGCCCAATTTTCGGCCGGTCGTGTCCCATGCGTCCGATGTGGCGATTTGTAACCGCCAGATCTGGCCTCCCATTTTATCCCCAACCTTTGACTTTTCCCCAAAAAATCTGGCCAATGCACCCCCCTTGCGGGTAGAGGACGGGGGCAGCTAGAGCCACCACCCCCAGCCATGGACACGCAGGCAACCAGCCACCGCTGGTGAGCTCGCGGTGGTCTCTCTCCTCAGTTGCAACATGCCCGTCCAGCTTGCCTCCTCCCATCGTCGCAACTCTAACGCAAGCTGGCTCTAGCTCGCGGTCACCACGGTTGTAACATCTCTTGCGGCGCCAGCACAGGCTCGCGGTCGACTAGAACCGTCGTGTTTCAGTGGAAAAAACCAGTGAACAGAAATCTCCTGATGATCAGTTGAAGCAAAAAAATTCCAGCCATAATTAACAATGGTTCCAGCAAAAAAAAAGTCACGGTAGCAAACTCCAAAAACTTCATTGTAGCAAGCGAACTAACCAATTCCAGCAAAAAAATATGCTGGTTCCAGCAAAAATATATAGGCGATTCCAGCACGTCGCTACCGGGGTCACAGCAAAAACTCTCACCTGCCCTAGTAACAAAAAATCTTCAAGGTTCCAGCAAAAAACATTGCCAGTTCCAGCAAAAATGATCTCGACACCATCTGATTCCAGCACCGGCCAATAGTGGTTGCAGCTTTCCTACCGCTTGGTTCCAGCAAAAAAAAAACTGTGGTTCCAGCACCGGAGCCGGTCGTCTTCACCGCCGGCAGCTGCGGGTTGCGGCAAGCATGGCCTCTGGTTCGAGCATCATTGGACTCCGGTTCCGCAAAAAAAAATCTGGTTGCAGCACCGGAGCCCTCCCGTCTCCACCGTCGGCGGCTGTTGGTTGCCATCAACCATGGCCACGGGTTCCAGCATCGCTGTACTCCGCAGGGCACAAAAGATGGAGAGGAGCGCGGGGGAAGGGGGGCAACACCCACAAGGACAGAAAGAGGAGGTGGGTACATGCGCCACAACCACAACATGGCGGAAGGGAAGGAGGTAGGCGTCAGCGGCGGCGGCCATGGCGGAGAAAGGGGAGCTTGGTGGGGAAAGAAACAGAGGAAGGAGAGATAGAACGATGCATGGATGGATAAGGAAAGCGTCGAGCGTTGTGAGGTGGGGAGAGCACCGAGCGATCGAGAGCGTTCAATCTCGCTTTATCGTACGTGCCGCGCGCGACCGGCCCAGCTTCGGCCGGTCCGCCGGTCAGAAACGTTTATCATCATATATACCGAATCTATACCATGTAAATTTCCACAAGAATCAGTAATTTGCAAAGAATTATACTTGCTCTTTTTGAAAGGAAGGAATTCTACCTTTCTTTGACAGGATCAAAGTGGAATTCTACCTCTACTTCTACTTCTCTTGATAGAAGCCTAGGTTTGGCATCTGCAGCTGCGTTGCTTATGGGCTTATTGAAGGTCCAACTATTATTTGTATTATTCCAGACAAGCCTAAGAATTGTGGGGTTACCGCTCCAAGAAAGAATACAATGCTACATGCTTATGAATATTAACTATTAAGGCAGTGATGGTGTTGCACCACCAGAAATGGTAACTTGTTCTAACTGGAGCGAACAGGGGCGGCATTACTTCTGTCTTCTGACAACACAGGGACATCCACAGGCGCTTGCTGTCTAGATGGAACATTAAGCCAATCCCTCATGGAATCGTACACAGTAAACCCTAGGGCTGCCGATGGGACAACCTGTAGAAAAATTGAGAAATTAAGAAATTTATGCTTTTACCATGAACACAAACTGTACCTAATACCCTAAAAAACTGTACCTAAAAGAAGAAGCACGTTACCTATGCAATGTGCGTAACTATATCCATCAATAGTTGTTAAGCATGGCACTGAATATTCTGATTTAGAACTTCTTAAAGCGTGATCACATAGAAGGAGGAACAATCGTATGAAATATTCCAAACCAAGAAAATCTGAGCCTCGTGGATTATTAAATTAACATAACAGCACAAGTGCAAAATGAACTAAGGATTGTGGAGATTTGGAATGACAGTACACTCAAGAAGTTATAGGCTAGTCTTTTTTAACTTTAAATAATAAGTATCATTGACGACAAATGGGAATTGCAGTGTTCTACACATATGTCTACATTGATTATCAGGAAAGAGCATGACATTTTAACGACAACTAATTTGTGTTATAAGTGTGTCACCTTCAAATAGTTGATAGATAGTCCTGAAAACAGTTGCTTCCAACCTTGATGCTTCGCTATCATAGCAAGGCTTCCAAATGTTTCTTTCCCATTCATGAGGTTGGACGATGAGAGTGCCTGAACCTAAAATCGATGCATCAAAATCTTCTTTAGAACAACCAAGATGCTTAACAACCACAAACAATGAACGTAATAAGACCTGCATTTGCCGCCTAACAACATCAAGGGGATAGGTTATCGTCTGTCCTAACAAACCAGCAACTGACCCACAAGCAAGTTTTGGTATAATATCTTTTCTGTGCTCTTCAGGAACATGAGTCTTCATCTTCTCATAGAAATAGAATTTAAGTCCGGAATAAGGGAAGATTCCATATAACGATGGAGCTGGAGACCAATAAGTAAGTTAATGTACCAACATAATTAAATCTTGGCAATAACAACAGAGACTTTTGTCCCGGGAATAGAATCTTGGCCTTGAGCAAAACTTTGAAATCAAAAAACAGCATACCCATGCCACGGTAGAGGCCTTTCAAGCCATTTTGCCTGTATATTGTTTTCAAACAATCAACGATCCCTTTGTAAACCTGTTCGGAGGGCTTAGATTCTCTTAAGCTGAGGTTCACTGCACCTTCGACCTGTAGCTGATTATTAATCAGTTAGTGCTGAGTTCAACACGTACAGTCCCACAAACTGAACTAAACGAGTCAATACTCATATAAGACTAACAGCAAACTAGTAGCTAGACAGGTCGACTCAAATACAGCAACATAAGTATCACCAAAATTCATTGCTGTTATATTATTTCAGAGAACAATTTGATGTGATACATCAAAAGCTAACTTTTAGAACCATACTGGACAAGTATTGTTTTCCTCTGCAGTTAAGGATACAAGAACTAAATAGCTAACCTGATAAGCCAACTTCGTGCGAACCAGATCAAGCGGATATGTGGACATGACTGCTGTTCCTCCAGCTATTGATCCAGCCACTAGATCAAGAACATGCCCTTGTTGAACATTAGGAAAACCAAGAATGATCCAGCGGCGATACTCTTCGTATGCCATGTAATGCAAAGCTGCATAAGGAACAATCCTAGCAATGCTGGCACCATTTCCCCTTACGGAAAGAAATTCAAAAGTCAGCTTACGTTTTCACTATACAAGTATGTATTGCTAGACTACATTTGTTACGTATCTATACCTATATCTATAGCATTATATATTGTGTGCATAAGTTTGAATATGGATCTTTGGATGAACTCAATCCGATGGTCAAGAGGAGGCAAATCCGAGTGTTGCGGACCATTCGATTTCCTATACCTTACATGATTCTGCCATGTGTACTATCTAGAAGTTTCTAATAATTAAAAGGGTCTGTCTATCTCACATCTAACTCCTTCACCCTTAAAATTTATGGGAGACTTTAAAAAAATAATCAAGAATGAGTGTGTTAGATGTGAGATAATATCTCACATCTAGATGTGAAATAGCAAACCTGTAATTAAAAACTTAGTACAACCTTGTAATTGTCACATATACTATCTTTACACACTTCTCATTTATTCCAGAATCTTCCATGCATGATCTTGCTTCATTAAAGTTTCTCACTTGAATAAAAGTGTATCCATTTATGAGATTACGTGTCAACTTTTACTCAAGGCAGAAGACTTCTGATCAACAATTTCTCAAAGTACATATATATTTTCAAAGAATTTCAACCAAATGCCGCAACACTATCTTTGCATATTTATAG
The DNA here is from genome assembly GCA_902687465.1 of Secale cereale. NCBI lineage: Eukaryota > Viridiplantae > Streptophyta > Magnoliopsida > Poales > Poaceae > Secale > Secale cereale. The sequence continues at coordinate 815,856,743 of LR738712.1, read as the reverse complement.
GAAAAAAATAATCCTTAAGGTTCATACATATAATGTGCTATATACACATCTTGGAGTAGTATGCAGCAAAGGTTTTCCTTTTTCAACAAATTTATGTATAGTAAGAAATTTGTATCTTGAACTTTATGCACATAATATGTAAGTGTCAGTTGTTTGTCAAAAATTGTGTTTTATTAGAGTATTTGTCAACATTGTGTTGTAACAACATCTCACAACTTACGTGCAAAGCATGTTCAACTCACTAGTATACTAAGAAGTGACAAACCTGTAAAACCCTAAGGGACCTTCTGTCCGATAGATTGTCCGAAACAATCCAACCAATCCAGACCCACGGAATTCCACCCTTCTAGTCTGAAAGCACCAACAGAAAATTTTAACTACATGAGGGTTACACAACTGCCATGCAAAGTTGCATGGAGGTGGTTCTGTACAAGCATAAATGTCAATAACTCAGTGAGTATTCGCCTCATAGAAGAAGAAAATATTTGTAGTTCCAGAGAAAATTTCTCATTTCAACAATTGATATTGGCTGCCTTGTCTCATCATTATACACTCAAAATTACTGTTAGGAGCTTAATTAAGAATATAAATAGGGTTTGCGATCAAGCACTAATTCAGCAATCAAGAGTTACCGACGACGCTTCCCGTCCTCTGAGAACGTAGTAAGCAGGAACGGCCCAGAGTGAATTGCGGTGGAGATAGAGGATTGGCAATACGTGCCTGGAGGAGGATCTTGACGCGCTCGAGCGGCGCGACGACGGACTTGGCAACGCCACCGGCGACCCCGCCGGCGATGAGCTCCCGCACGGCGAGCGGCACAGCGCAGCCGCCTCTCTCCGCTTCCTCCATCACACCCGCCGCCGCCTGGGTCGTCCCGCCCACCCTCATTCCTCGCCGGAGCGGAGGCGCGCGCGAATTGTGTGGAAGCGCAGGAGCAGAGAGAGAGATGAAAGTGAATCGTGTGTGTGTGCTCTCCGTACGTAGGGGGCGAGGGACCCTTATGTAAGCGGCTTTCGGCGACCACATGAAAAGTGATAATATTTTTTAGCGAGAAGCAAAGAAGGAATCGTTAGTTATTTGGTAGCAGATGGTGGGCGAGAAACTGCCCATGAGTGACCGAGCGTCAGGAAATGTTTTAAGCATGCACGGGTGTGTGCTTACATGATTTTTGCATGCCGATTAGAGCATCTACAACCAGTCACCCGTAGCCGTCCCAACCACCCGGGCGTCCTGTCGGTCACTGACCAGATCGAAAAAAGCCACCCAACCGGCCATCACAAACATAGCCCAAACCCACTCACTCGAGTCCTCTTGACCTCTCCGCTCCACTCCCGCCTCATACCTTCCTCTCCCCAATCTCTTCCACACTCCGTCATCGCCGGAAGCAAATCCGATATCGCCTCCGATGAGATCGACTGGGCTAAGCTGGTCGTCGACTCCTCGAGCTCGTCCGCGCCGGACGAGGAGGAGCTCACACTCCCCATTGCTCACTGTGTCGCTAGTGTCCAGGGTCTGCAGCTACAACTCTGTGGCGCTACATATGTGGACGATGACACATATTATCGTGTTGCTAGAGTTGGTGGCATCAAACTTATGATGATCGACAAAGTTGAGCGAATGCTTCGGGGAGTCACGCATGTGGCGTTGCTAAGAATGAATCTAATTTCGCTTGAAGTTCTTCATGATGGTTGTATGGTATTTCGTTGTGATCACGATAGGAACACCATGAGAATCATGGAAGATGAGGTGACCATGATGATTGGAGAGAGGATGGCTTCGCATGTTTACAAGCTGCAAGGGATCATTATTGCAGGTGGAGTCATGGAGACTAGAGTTGCGGGAGTAGCAGGGGGATCCCACGATGGCGGTGGGTCTGAGGCTAACTCGTCGAGTAGCTCTCGCTAAGCTACGAAGAAAACAATACAAGTCCGGCATACATGGAAGTTTGACGCATGAACAAATTCAAGGTGGTGAAGAATATTCGCCAAGGTGGAGTTTGTTGAGTTTGTGTCGAATATTGTCTACGGGTTGGGTTAAGTTTAGACTTGGTGTTGAAGTGTAGGTAGGATACATCTAGTATTGGAGTCGAACACACCCTTGGCCTCTTATATCCGAGGAGACATCCCACATTGTAACCTATGATGGCTAGATGGTGACAGGCACGCAAGGGGAAGCCGGCGGCATGTGCCGATTCCCGGGTGGCCTGTGCGGTATCTCGGGGAGGAGCGCCCGTAGTCATTACCCCGGGGAGTAGGAGAGTTCCCTGAACCTAGTTAACAAATTTGGGTGTCGACATTGTGATGTGATTGCTTGTTCCTGACTTGTATTGTTTGTGTTTTATACATCCTGAGTTCACTAAAGATGTTTAAGAAAATACAGACTAAAACAAATGTAAATGTATGAGAAAATGCAGCTATAATTGTTTGTGTTTTATACATGCACTAGCAAACATGCCCATGCGTTGCAACGGGAGAAAAAAATCATGCACACCCCTAGTCCTAGTAAGATTGCCAAGGACCCCGCCTGTCCTCTATATCAATCGCGGTGTCCAACCCTTGTCGTCACTTATCCTCCTTTCCACAAGTTGAATAGATGGTCAAGTCATGTATTGATATAAGGTTAGAAATCTCAGCCTTTGAGAATGGCGGTTATGATCTCGACGTACGGTGAAGCCATGCCATTACCAGGGCGAGCCAAACGGATGTGGAGACGTTCGAGACAGCATGGCAGCGAAGACCACAATCGTCCAAGATGTTGGCCTCTCTCTTAATTGTGGAACGCGGAGCCCCGACCAGAGTTGAAACTAAGAAGGTCTCGTAGTACAACGGGAGCAGCTCGGTTTAGCGCTGGCTGACCCCACCAACGTATTTATCCTACAAACTCTTCCTCAGCTTTTTTTGCTGGCTTCCTCGGCAGCTCCTCGCACTCAAAGTCATGTGGCCCGGCGCCGCCACCAATGCGTCCTCGGTTCGGTCCCATAGTCGTCTCGAGCCGTTGTCATGGCGCGCTCACGTGTGGATGCTGGTTCGCTTCAACAAATTTCTATGATATTGTCGATGGTCCTGACTGCCGGTGCGCCGAAGTGTTGTCTAGGCGAAGAACTTAGCGTCCGATGCTTTTTGGCACGGCAATGTACGCACACGCACACAAATACTTCGGAGCAAACAGATGATGGACTTCGTGAAAGACTTGATATATATGTCAAGCTAGCTTATTAGGATGAATATACTCTTCAAAATATAATACGTATTTCAGTTCATATATTTTGGTACGGAGAGTATAGATGCACATGTAGGCGATGCACCACACACGCTGATCAACTTAGACTGATTTCTGCTTAGATACCTGTAGCCACGGAAACATATAGGACTCGTAGCCAGGCGCACACGCCATCCATGCGATCCTCCCCTCGGCCGTTTCTTCATCACGCCACGACAAGCATCGCCGCACACGTACGGACATGCCCATGACCAATCCCCTGTCTACTTCCTCCTTGGCTCCTTTCCTCACCGTAGCGTCGCTCTGAAGCCCAGAAGTTCAGCTCCGCTCACGGACAGCTAGCGCGGCACACCCTCGCTGGCTAGTTTCTCCATGGCGACATCCTCGAGCAGGATCATAGCCCGGCTATGAGACCCCTCCCTAGAGGTCCCCAGCGCACGCTAGCATCCTCACTGAACTCGGAGAATTCCGCTCGCCCAGTGAATCGTGCGATAGAGGAGCTACGCATACTTTAATTCCAAATTGGTGATTTCTTTTCGTAGTAGAAAGAACGGTGGCGTTACTTAAAGATCGATCGATCGTGCCATAAAATCAACGGAGGTGCTGGCTGAGCTATATGTAGGTCTAGTTTTAAATCTCAGCCATCCATCTTTATGGTTAACATAAAATCAACGGATATAAAGAGGATGACGGATGGAGAACTATGAAGGCCTTCGTCCTTTATTATTAGATAAAGATTTGAGAGGTGTGGAGAACCAAACCCATTACATTCCGTCTGTAGAACCAAATACTGAAATGTTACCATTCCATTCAACCTATCGTCCTCAATCAAACATAAAAAGGGAGCCGACCCATTCTGATGGAATGTAAACATGACATTCCATTCGACTTTGTTCCCAACCGAACATACCCTGAACAAACAGCCCATTAGGAACCTCAGCCAGGACCACTAGGAACGGCTGAATCGGCAATTTCCATCGAGCCAGGCACGAGCGATGTAGGGGAGGGGAACGCGGCACCGCGCAACTGCGGGCAAGGAGATGGCGGGAGCGATGGCGCATGTCCGAAAAAGGGATGGGACGAATTCGAGTCACCACCCGCCGATTCGGTCGCCCTATATATCAAGGATGACCGCTGCAGCAAAACTCTCGCCGCCATTCCTCCCCTCTCGAGCTTTCCCTCTGGCCCGGACCCATTCAATGACGAGGTAAGCAGCACATCTACCCCGGCGATCGGTTGACTGCGGCGGAGGTCCGACTCCTCCTCTCCGACGTGCTAGGCACCTCGATTGCGGCTCTTCCGATGGCATCTATAAGTTCAATCACCACCTCCTCTCTACTAGTTCTAGCTAGATCTATCCATGTGGTAGGGTTAGATCTAATGATCTGTTTGACTGTGATGTTGTAGTAGCTACTTGCCATGGATTTGGAGCATGCTAGGGGTTGTTTCCATGTGTGGAAGTTTTGGTAGCTAGTGGTAATGGATGGATTGGTGCTATGCTTAGATGTGTGGTATGCTAGTGTGCAAGTGTTGGTAGTGCTCTGTATTGAGCTGTGGTATACTTTGATCGATTTGGTCGTGCTGTCGTCTACTAGCACTAGTAGAAAACAATGCTTTGGTTCAGGCCTGGTGAGCCCATTAGTCCCGGTTCACCCACGAACTGGGACCCAAGGGGGCATACGTCCCGGTTCGTGCGCCCAGGGGGCCGGCCGGGCCTCGTGGGGCATCTGTCCTAGTTGGTCTGGGACCATTTGTCCCGGTTCCAGGCACGAACCGGGACGAGGTCCCGGTTCGTTCCTGGAACCGGGACAAATGGGTGGCCTTTAGACCCGGTTCCTGATACAAATGAGTTTCCTATATATAACCCCTCGCCCACCACTTCCACTGCTCTGTTTTTTCCGGCCGGTCGGGGGGAGCTTTGTGGTGATCTAGCTAGCTCACCTCCTATGCACATGAGGTGTTCGATGAAATGCCCGAGCCACACTAGTTAAGCTTTTCTCCTCTCGAAGCTCGAACTCCAAGCTCCATTTTCTCCGAGATTTTTCTAGGTTTAGCGGTCCGTTACGTCCCTTCCCCGTCTTCACCGCCGTCGATCGCCCCCGCCGATCTCATCACCGGCACCACCGTGGTGAGCCTCTTGTTCTGTCCATGTTTTTCTTCCTTTTATTATTGCTTTAGATAGATATTTGTCTAATTTTCTTACGTTTATTATTGCTTGTTATTATATAGTGCGATGGTTTTGATATCCGCCCACATCAGCCCTCGTCCTGTCTACGATTCGGATGTGGTATATTATCTTTAATTTATAACTATTTGTTTTAGTGTTTATAACAATTATGCCGACCAACCTGACATAGATGTTTTTATATGTCTAGGAGGTAGTTGAACCGGAAATTCCAACCGACCCTCTTGTGGAGAGGTTAAATTTAGTTGAAGAGGAAAACATTTCCTTGAAGAAAAAATTGGAAAAAACGGAGGAGGAGAAGATGGAATTGGAGTTGCATGTTGCGGAAGTCGTCGATGATCACAAGATCAAGATGGACCCTATTGTCAAGACGTTAAATTTAGTTGAAGAAGAAAACAATTACTTGAAGGAAAAACTAAAAACAATTGAGGAGGAGAAGATGATATTGGAGTTGCATGTTGCGGATATCGTTGATGATCACAAGATCAAGATGGATGCCATGCGCTTGAAGATTAGAAATATTAGAAAATATGCCATTCATACCGAGGCTTGGTATCCTTATGCCGTTGGATCAATTGTTACCTTGGTTGCGATTATGATCGCATTTGTTGTTGCGTTGAAATGTTCTACATAGTTTCGATGTCTGGTTTAATTAGATGCTCTAGATATATGCATGTACTTTGAATGGCATGTGATGATGAACTTATATTAATTTGATAACTTATCTATCCATGATGTTCTGTAATGGTTTTTGACACGCTTAATTATATATCGTGGGAGTGGAGGGCAAGACAGACATTCAGGGTCTTATAGCTTTTCAATTGAAGTCAGAAATGGTTGAAAATTGATGATGTTGCTTTGAATGGCGCATTTTGAACACACAAAAAGTCTGTAGTTCAAATAAGCTCAAAAAAATGAAATCCCTTTGTAACAGACGAGTTTTCGTCTGAAACCCTGATACCTCGAAAAAGATTGTCCGTTTTATTCACGAAGTGCATCCAGTTTTTGCCGTAACCTTCTCTACTTTTTTGCACTTACTATGTGGGTGAAATGATGATACCATGCCAAGTTTCAACCTTTTCAGAGTTCATTTGAAATGCTTTTCAATTTCAGGGTCATTTAGATCAAAAAATTCAATAAACGCATGAAAAATAGCAAATGAAGTCAGAAATGGTTGAAAATTGATGTTGTTGCTTTGAATGGTGCATTTTGAACACAGAAAAAGTCTCTAGTTCAAATAAGTTAAAAAAATGAAATCCCTTTGTAACAGACGAGTTTTCGTGTGAAACCATGATACCTCGAAATAGATTGTCCGTTTTGTACACGAAGTGCATCCAGTTTTTGCCGTAACTCTCTCTACTTTTTTGTACATGCTATGTGGGTGAAATGATGATACGATGCGAACTTTCAACCTTTTCAGAGTTCATTTGAAATGCTTTTCAATTTCAGGGTCATTTAGCTCAAAGAATGAGCTAATATAAAAAAGAATGAACTGCAATTTTTTTATGAAACTCTAATAGCAAAAATAATAATCTAAAAGAATGAACTAGAAAACTTTAATGAAACTCTAATAGAAAAGAGAATGAACTAGAAAACTTTAATGAAACTCTAATACCTAAAGGAATCAACCAAAAATATTTTATAATTAAACCTTTATTATTATTGAAACTAAAATTACATAAATTTTATGCAACTAAAAGTATCAATGTATTTCCTGTTTGAAACGTTAAAAGCAATAGAATTTTCATAATATAAATAAAAAAAGCAAAAAATAAAATAAAATAAATAAGTAGAATAAAAATAGAATAAATAAGTGGAAACAATATAAACTTTAATAAAGTAAAATAAATAATCTTTAATAAAATAAATAAAAATAGCAACAATGAGTATTTTGGTGAAAGTAGAAACAAAATTAAAAAAATAAAGCAAGAAAGAAAAGAAAATGGAAAAAAATAAAAAAAAATGCCACCTACTGGGCCACCACGGCCTGAATACGACTAGAAACCCAACCGTGGGCCAGGATTCAGGCCCGTAGAAGGCCCAGTAGGCCCACAGGCAGATTCAGTGTGTTTAGGCCCGTAAGCCTGCATTAGAGAGGAGCTCGACGTAGAAGAGGCAGCAGCACTAATAAATAGGTACTGGCGTCTCTCAGCTAGCGAGGTGGGACTAAACTCCCACCGCACAACCGGTGTGCGAGGTCATTGGTCCCGGTTGGTGTCTCGAACCGGGACCAATGCCAACCTTTGGTACCGGTTCGTGAAATAAACCGGGACCAATTCCCACCATTAGCCCCAGTTGGTGCCACCAACCGGGACCAATGGCCTCTTTTTCCCGTCCTTTGGGCTGCTGAAAACTGGCCATATGTCCCGGTTGGTGGCACGAACCGGGACTAATAGTTCCATTAGTCCCGATTGGTGCCACGAACCGGGACCAATTCTTCTGCTATATAAGCAGCACTTGGGAAATTTTCAGATTTCCATCGTCACTTCGCCCTCGACGCCGCCAGGCTGCTCGTCGTCGACGCCGTCGCCGCCTCTGCCCCGACCTCGCCATCGACGCCCTCTGCCCCGACCTCGCTGTCGCCGCCCTTTCCCCGACCTCGCCGTCGCCGCCCTCCCCGACCTCGCCGACGCCGCACAGTGAGCACTCCGGCCTTCCCCTCCGCCGCCCCCTGCTCTGCTCCTCTGCGCGCCGCCGCCCCTGCCGCACGCCGCCCCGGCCTGCTCTACTCTGCTCTGCTTTTTTCCTTATATATGGATGTTGTATGGAGTAGGGCATTTTGGAGACCGAGCTCCATGGAGCCCTTTATTTTGAATAGTTCAAAATTCATAAATTTTAGTTTCAAAAAATTCTGAAAAAAAGTACGCATGTATGCAAGGATGTAAATTGTATGTGTGAAAAATTTCATGATGAAATACCTTAAATTACAAGCTGTACAAAAAAACCAAAATCATGAACTTTATAGATGAACAGTACATATGCTAAAAGGCCCTAGATTTGTCTTTTTTGTGTAGCACACATTTTAATGTATTTCTACCTGAAAATTTGCACACATATACTTATGTATCTAGGTATATGTGTATTTATTTTCAGAATTTTTTGAAACTAAAAAGTTTGAATTTTAAAGTTTTCAAATAAAGGCCTCCATGGAGCTCGGTCTCCATTTGGCATTTTCGTGTTGTATATATATATATGTATATGATGCATGGATATATGGATGTATTGATATATGATTTTTTTGTCAATTTATGTATATACCGCCGGTCTATTCTCATAACATTATGAGAATAATATTCTCATAACACTTCCGAACTGCATTGCAAAATTGCATTGGAGAGCTAAACGCACCGCACCACAGAGACCAGCGAACTTCATGTTGAAAAAACTGTACGTGTTGTTTTTTTGGTACCTTTTTTGCTATAGTTTTTTAACCGTTTATCCGAATTATGCGTGTAATATACCGTTGAAAAGCTATGGAGTAGACGCATATTTGCCATGTTGAACACTTTTCAAGATTCCGCACGGTTTAAGAGCAGTTTCGAAAATCGTGCGGCTCACAATGAATGGCAGCGAGCGTTTTTTTCTAAACCGCTCGTCGGAACGAAACATATGATACACCGTTGGAAAGGTATCGTCGCCACGCATCTTTTTCGTATCTATTATTTTTTCTAATTCGCTACGGTTTAAGAGCAGTTTTGAATTTACTAAATCGCGGAATTGTTTTTTCGAATTTTTTCAAATTTTCGGTACTGTTTTCACTCTAGTTTTTTAACCGTTTGTAGGAACAAGGCGTGTAATATACCGTTGGAAAGCTACGAACGAGACGCAACTTTCATATGTTGAAATGTTTTTGAGATTCGTTACGGTTTTTAGTTAAATTTGAAAATCGTGCGGCTGACTACGAACTGCAGCGGCCGTTTTTGCGCGCGTTGAGAAGTGTTTGAGAAGTGAGCTGCTTTCCGATGTGTGTTTTGTTTTTTGATCACGAAGTGAACCGCATTACTCTTTTTCTGTTGTTTTGGTAACAAATTTGTTTGAGATTCCGCTTTTTTTTTTTGCATTTTCATGTTTGAGAAGTGAGCTGCTTTTCCGATGTGTTTTTATTTTTTGATCACCA
>LR738712.1:815758098-815844493 GCA_902687465.1 Secale cereale | reverse complement strand
CCCCCTAAAAAAAACAAAAACCCTAGCCCCATGGAAAAAAAATCAAGCTTATTTGTCCCGGTTGGTGCTACCAACCGGGACAAAAGGCCCCCCTGCCAGCGCAAGCCGCAACTGCCACATGGAGGGCCATTTGTCCCGGTTTGTATAAGAACCGGGACTAATGGTCTAGGGCATTTGTATCGACCGTTTAGTCCCGGTTCCCCAACCGGGACAAATGGCCCTTTTTGCACTAGTGTAGATCGCCCATGTGTGCTTTTGTTACTGATAGTTCGATCTGTCCATGTTGTATTGATAGTTCCCACTATCCATGTGTAGTGTGTTGTGGTGTTGATGACACTTACGTTTGCAAGACATGACCACGCAAGAGTTTAGTCAGGCCCTCGTGCTGTCCGAGAGCCAGTTCCCGTCGTCGTACGTCGAGGATTCCTAGCCTCCTATGGACCAGATGCCTCCTGATTCAGACGTTTTCGAGGTGCTGCCTACGGTTCCTCCACTTGTGCTAGCTCAGTCCAATTATGTTGGTCATGTTGCTGCTCAAAAGGCAGCCGCAAAGGAGAAGAAGGATGATAGGGGGAACAACATGAAATGGAAGTCGTTCCTCTCCACTTTTATGCTTAACAAGATGTGTGAGATCATAGCTAGTGGGGTGAGGACTGACAAGGGCTTCAAGGAGGTGTGTTGAACACGCACTATTTGCATGTACGTATATAGGTCTGGGTTTTGTATATTGCACCTGTCATGTCTCTCCCCCCTCTGTAACTTGTTGTATCTTGGGAGACAAGACACCTGGCGCACCCCCTTGTATCTATATATGTGCCTAGTGCATGATCAATGTAAACTATCGATGCACACAATCCCTCTCCTCCTAACTTACAAGGTGCCCTTGAACCTTGTTGCAAAGCAGGTGTTCGACTTCTTTGGATACGAGGTCACCTCGACCCAGGTGTATGATGTCTACACACGCTTCTACTCTTGTAGACTATGTTGGGCCTCCAAGCGCAGAGGTTTGTAGGACAGCAGCAATTTCCCTCAAGTGGATGACCTAAGGTTTATCGAACTCAGGGAAGTAGAGGTTGAAGATGGTCTCTCTCAAGCAACCTGCAACTAAGATACAAGAAGTCTCTTGTGTCCCCAACACACCTAATACAACTAGGAGTTGTATAGGTGCACTAGTTCGGCGAAGAGATGGTAAAATATGGATGATAGGAGTGGCAAAGCAAAGTAATATAAATCTGTAATAAAAAGTGCAGCAAGGAAACAAGTGGTAAACGTGAGCACAAATGGTATTGCAATGGTGGAAACAAGGCCTAGGCTTCATACTTTCACTAGTGGCAACTCCCAACAACATTAACATAATCGAATCACATGATATTTCCCATAAAACATGCAATGGAGACGCACCCGGAGGTCATTCCTTCGCGGTCAAGAGAGGACGAGAATTATGTAGGGCTACAAAAGCACACCTCAAAGTTCGTAGTTCTCAATCTAAGGATTTCCCAATGTCACCGCGGCCATCCAAAGAGAGTCCCACAATCACCACAACATATCTAAAGGATAGTCAAAGACAAGCACCAAGAGACTCTCAATCTTCAATCAACACACAAGAGAGGAAATCACTCATGAAAATATTTTTCTAATCCATGTCCAATAGACCGCTGTCACCTTGGTCTCGGGGATTATACTAGATAAAGACAAGTGAGTACATCAATCCAATACATAGAGGAAGGGGAAATATCATGGGATCACCCTAGATTAACATAGCCTATGATCACAACGAAGATCACATCACGGGAGAGAGAGATAACCACATAGCTACTGGTAGAAACCTCAGCCCCGAGGAGGAACTACTCCCGCATCATGGAGGGAGGAAGCAACGTCGATGGAGATGAATCCGGGGGCACTTCCCCGTCCCGGCAGGGTGCCGGCACAGGAATTCTGGTCCCCCGAAGCTTGATGGCGATGGCGGCGGAGATCGGAATTGCGTCTGGAGAAAAGGGGTCTGGAATCAGGGTTTCTGCGACGGGTGTTAAATATATGCCAAAGGGGGGCATCAGCGGAGGCTTGGGGGGCCCAGGCGCCCCCCCGGCGCGGCCAGGAGGGGGCCGCGTGGGCAGGCCGCCTGTTGCCCTGGTGGCCCCCCTTCGGCCCTACTTTGGCCTCATGGAAGCTTCCGGAATGCTGATTTTTTATATATTTTTCCCGTAATTTTTCTGGCAGTTTACGTAATGGGAAAACCTGAAATACAAAAACAACAGAAAACATAAACTGGCACTGGGGTGCACTGAGTTAATAGGTTAGTCCAAATATGATCAAAAGTGTATGGAAGTGTATAAATATCATAGCAATATCACACAAAAGAGGCATGGAGCAAGCAGAAATTATAGATACGTTTTGGACGTATCAACATCCCCAAGCTTAATTCCTGCTCGTCCTCGAGTAGGTAAATGATAACAAGCATAATTTCTGTGGTGACATGCTATTAACCATATAAGAACTTTTTACAGTCACATGACAAAAGCTTACTCAAACAATGAATCTGTAGTAATTAAGTTGCCTTATGAGAAAATCACAAAGAACTGAAAGTTTTACAATATGATACTGAAACATCAAATAGATTTGTAGTGAGCATGGTGTGCAAATATGATAAGGTGGTATCTCGCTTGCCCCCTTTAGTGAAGCAAAACATAAATGCAGGGGCACCTTCAAGGTTTAAGTGACGACTAGATACAATGATTTCAGAATAAACGATATCATAATCATGCGAAAGACAATGGTACTTTGGGACAATGCACATTACACTCAGAATGACAATCATGCTCTCAATAGTTGGTGCTTTAAAGAAGGTGGAGACTATCGAACCGTGGCTTTTGTTGGCAAGGTTGAAAACCCGTGGTCGGAAACAAAAACTAAACATGTACCAGAGCTCTTGGTTTTAAAAACAGAGGTAATAAATTTTTTTGGGATATGCATGTTTCGTCAACGAATGCTAGCAGATAACTCAATCACTTCTTGAGCTGGACAAGTTTCGAGGAACGGCTCCCGAATGAGGACGATCACATCCTCTTAATCTCCTTTGTTTATCACTGCCAAAGGTTTCTGATTTCTCATGAACAAAGCGTGAAGGAGGGTTTGTTTGTTTATATTATTTTTTAATGAGCCGGGCGCACTCTATGCCAGTTCCTTCTCGTATTATGGGTTTGCACATTAGACATGCAATCCCGGGGTGAAGCTTGTCCAACTTAAAAAGATCATGAATTAACTACTACTTCCTCATGAGCTAAAACAGAGGCACAAAAGAGAAATGCTTTTTTGAATAATTTCGAGATGGTACATGAAAGTCTTCGTTAGGAATGGCAGGTAAATACCATGTATAGGAAGGTATGGTGGACTCATATGGCATAACTGGTTTAAAGGATTTTGGATGCACAAGCAGTCAGTCCGCTTAGTACAGGCGAAGGTTAGCAAAAGACTGGGAGCGACCAACTAAAAGAGCAATGACGGTCATAATCATGCAGAGCGACAAAGCAACATTGAATCAGGCATGGAAGTTATATCGCTACTCAGAAATAAAAGATCATCAAGGCTTGACAGACTTTCTTTATAGTCTTAAATATGCGTGAGCATACGCCAAGTCAATCAAAATAAATTCTCGAAGGAAGATATCACTAAACCATACCACATCATAGGCAAACAAATCATGTTGGTACTCCAATAACACATTGGGAACCCCCCCAGCTATTTGAGACTAACCATAAGAAAACATGAACTACTAAGCATCATTATGCACATAGCATTTTATCATAGACATATCAACCAATGCAACAGAAGCCAACTCTCTTAACAAGATAAGCATGATAACTAAAAAGAGAGTTCCAGCGACCAACTAAACAAAAGCTCTTTAAAAAGATAAGCATGAAAACTAAGAGCTGAACATGATAGTAGCTATTGAAAGACCAAGAACACACACAGCAAAGATAGACATGAAAATTCTAGGTTATGTTCTAGGTTGAAGTGGAGCGTGTTTCTCTCCCACACAAAGAAAGATGAGTTCCAACTCGTTATGAAAAACAAGCAAAGCTAAAGAAAACTAAAAAGGAAACTAAAAGCAAAATGCTCCAAGCATAGCACATAACACATGAAGTGATAAAAATATAGTGGAACGAAAGACGAACTGATAATTGTTGATGGAGAAGGGGATGCACGGGGGCATCCCCAAGCTTAGACGCTTGAGTCTTCTTGAATATTTCTTGGGGGTGCATGGGGGCATCCCCAAGCTTGAGCGTTTGACACTCCTGAATCTTTTTATCATCTTCCCTCGCACACTTGAAAACTCCCTTCATACATAACTCATCATAATCTGATTAGCGAGGTTAGTACCCATAATAAAATAATTGTTCCTTGCTGGAAATAAGGATATTCTTGAAGGTCTACTATTTCTCAAGATTGCCAAAAGGTTTTTGCAAAGAAAAAGCAAGCTCAAGGTTTGCAAAATGAAGGAAAGGCAAAACAGGACAGAATCTGTGAAAAACAGACCATTAGGTAGTAAATGATTTTTTCGGGGCACTTCTGCAACTCTAATGAAAAAACTCAAAACAGACGCCCGAAAGACAATTGTATAGAGCACGCTGTCGAAACAATTCAGGCCAAAAAGATAATCTGGTGATTTTATACGAATTTTTCTGTCCAAGGACAGAATCTGTTTCCTGGACAGCACGTCACAACTTTTGAACTTTCTTGCAATCAGAGGCTACATTTGGCACAAAGCTGAAAAGTAAAGATACAATGATGATGCTACTGTAGTAACAACATCAAGACACAACAAAAGCAAAATAAAATTTTATTCATTGTGGGCTGCCTCCCAAAAGAGCTTTCTTTCATGCCTTTAAGCTAGGCATAAGACTTTAATGATGCTCTCGTAGGAATAAGAGTTGAAGAACAAAAGAGAGCATCACGAAGCAAATATCAAACACATTTAAGCCTAACATGCTTCCTATGCATAGGAATATTGCAATAGAATAATTCATTGAAGCACAAAGCAATAAGCATAGGAAGACAAAACAAGTGCAGCTTCAAAACCTTCAACATAAAGAGCGGGAACTTGATATTATTGAAATATCTATAAGCATATGTTCCCTTCTCATAATAATTTTCAGTGGGATCACGAATAAACTCAGCAATATAAGCATCACATAAAGCATTGTTACCATGATCCACATGCAAAAAGGTACTCTTACTCTCCACATAAGCATCTTTGGGGAGCCCATGGTTAGGACTTTTTAGCATTAACATTTTCAGTCTCCCCCAAGCTTGAGCAATGCTTTCTCCATCACGAGACCTAAAGTTATAGATATAGTTCCTGTCTCGATGAATTTCACGAAGAGGATAAAACTTAGTATAAAAAGGGACATAAGCTCTTGCCAATCAAGCAAGTGCGAGTTATCGAGAAGCTTATACCAATCTGAAGCTTTATCTATAAGTGATATGGCGAACAATTTCCTCATGACAAACTCCCTTGATACACCTGCAAGCTTAAATAATGAACATAATTGTGACAGATATAGCAAGTGTTCACCGGGATGTCTGTCTCCTGCGTAACGATTAGCCAAAACATAATCGATAATACCAGCTGGTATTTTATAGGGCACAATTTCAGTAGGGGGAGGAGCAACCACCACAGGTGTGGGGCGTCTTCCCGCAAGCAACGATCCAATAGCAAGGTTGTCCATAAGCATAACTAGTGAAATAAAAATAAGAAACAAAAAGATTTAATTGCAAGATCTAAAGATATACCTTCAAGCACTCACTTCCCCGGCAACGGCACCAGAAATAGCTTGATGTATACACACGCTTCTACTCTTGTAGACTATGTTGGGCCTCCAAGCGCAGAGGTTTGTAGGACAGCAGCAATTTCCGTCAAGTGGATGACCTAAGGTTTATCGAACTCAGGGAAGTTGAGGTTGAAGATGGTCTCTCTCAAGCAACCCTGCAACTAAGATACAAGAAGTCTCTTGTGTCCCCAACACACCTAATACAACTAGGAGTTGTATAGGTGCACTAGTTCGGCGAAGAGATGGTAAAATATGGATGATAGGAGTGGCAAAGCAAAGTAATATAAATCTGTAATAAAAAGTGCAGCAAGCAAACAAGTGGTAAACGTGAGCACAAATGGTATTGCAATGGTGGAAACAAGGCCTAGGCTTCATACTTTCACTAGTGGCAACTCCCAACAACATTAACATAATCGAATCACATGATATTTCCCATAAAACATGCAATGGAGACGCACCCGGAGGTCATTCCTTCGCGGTCAAGAGAGGACGAGAATTTTGTAGGGCTACAAAAGCACACCTCAAAGTTCGTAGTTCTCAATCTAAGGATTTCCCAATGTCACCGCGGCCATCCAAAGAGAGTCCCACAATCACCACAACATATCTAAAGGATAGTCAAAGACAAGCACCAAGAGACTCTCAATCTTCAATCAACACACAAGAGAGGAAATCACTCATGAAAATATTTTTCTAATCCATGTCCAATAGACCGCTGTCACCTTGGTCTCGGGGATTATACTAGATAAAGACAAGTGAGTACATCAATCCAATACATAGAGGAAGGGGAAATATCATGGGATCACCCTAGATTAACATAGCCTATGATCACAACGAAGATCACATCACGGGAGAGAGAGATAACCACATAGCTACTGGTAGAAACCTCAGCCCCGAGGAGGAACTACTCCCGCATCATGGAGGGAGGAAGCAACGTCGATGGAGATGAATCCGGGGGCACTTCCCCGTCCCGGAAGGGTGCCGACACAGGAATTCTGGTCCCCTGAAGCTTGATGGCGATGGCGGCGGAGATCGGAATTGCGTCTGGAGAAAAGGGGTCTGGAATCAGGGTTTCTGCGACGGGTGTTAAATATATGCCAAAGGGGGGGCATCAGCGGAGGCTTGGGGGGCCCAGGCGCCCCCCCGACGCGGCCAGGAGGGGGGCCGCGTGGGCAGGCCGCCTGGAGCCCTGGTGGCCCCCCTCCGGCCCTACTTTGGCCTCATGGAAGCTTCCGGAACGCTGATTTTTTATATATTTTTCTCGAAATTTTTCTGGCAGTTTACGTAATGGGAAAACCTGAAATACAAAAACAGCAGAAAACAGAAACTGGCACTGGGGTGCACTGAGTTAATAGGTTAGTCCAAATATGATCAAAAGTGTATGGAAGTGTATAAATATCATAGCAATATCACACAAAAGAGGCATGGAGCAAGCAGAAATTATAGATACGTTTTGGACGTATCAACATCCCCAAGCTTAATTCCTGCTCGTCCTCAAGTAGGTAAATGATAACAAGCATAATTTCTGTGGTGACATGCTATTAACCATATAAGAACTTTTTACAGTCACATGACAAAAGCTTACTGAGACAATGAATCTGTAGTTATTAAGTTGCCTTATGAGAAAATCACAAAGAACTGGAAGTTCTACAATATGATACTGAAACATCAAATAGATTTGTAGTGAGCATGGTGTGCAAATATGATAAGGTGGTATCTCGCTTGCCCCCTTTAGTGAAGCAAAACATAAATGCAGGGGCACCTTCAAGGTTTAAGTGACGACTAGATACAATAATTTCAGAATAAACGATATCATAATCATGCAAAAGACAATGGTACTTTGGGACAATGCACATTACACTCAGAATGACAATCATGCTCTCAATAGTTGGTGCTTTAAAGAAGGTGGAGACTCTCGAACCGTGGCTTTTGTTGGCAAGGTTGAAAACCCGTGGTCGGAAACAAAAACTAAACATGTACCAGAGCTCTTGGTTTTAAAAACAGAGGTAATAATTTTTTTTGGATATGCATGTTTCGTCAACGAATGCTAGCAGATAACTCTATCACTTCTTGAGCTGGACATGTTTCGAGGAACGGCTCCCGAATGAGGACGATCACATCCTCTTAATCTCCTTTGTTTATCACTGCCAAAGTTTTCTGATTTCTCATGAACAAAGCGTGAAGGAGGGTTTGTTTGTTTATATTATTTTTTAATGAACCGGGCGCACTCTATGCCAGTTCCTTCTCGTATTATGGGTTTGCACATTAGACATGCAATCCCGGGGTGAAGCTTGTCCAACTTAAAAAGATCATGAATTAACTACTACTTCCTCATGAGCTAAAACAGAGGCACAAAAGAGAAATGCTTTTTGGAATAATTTCGAGATGGTACATGAAAGTCTTTCGTTAGGAATGGCAGGTAAATACCATGTATAGGAAGGTATGGTGGACTCATATGGCATAACTGGTTTAAAGGATTTTGGATGCACAAGCAGTTAGTCCGCTTAGTACAGGCGAAGGTTAGCAAAAGACTGGGAGCGACCAACTAAAAGAGCAATGACGGTCATAATCATGCAGAGCGACAAAGCAACATTGAATCAGGCATGGAAGTTATATCGCTACTCAGAAACAAAAGATCATCAAGGCTTGACATACTTTCTTTACAGTCTTAAATATGTGTGAGCATACGCCAAGTCAATCAAAATAAATTCTCGAAGGAAGATATCACTAAACCATACCACATCATAGGCAAACAAATCATGTTGGTACTCCAATAACACATTGGGAACCCCCCCCCCCCAGCTATTTGAGACTAACCATATGAAAATATGAACTACTAAGCATCATTATGCACATAGCATCTTATCATAGACATATCAACCAATGCAACAGAAGCCAACTCTCTTAACAAGATAAGCATGATAACTAAAGAGAGTTCCAGCGACCAACTAAACAAAAGCTCTTTAAAAAGATAAGCATGAAAACTAAGAGCTGAACATGATAGTAGCTATTGAAAGACCAAGAACACACACCGCAAAGATAGACATGAAAATTCTATGTTATGTTCTAGGTTGAAGTGGAGCGTGTTTCTCTCCCACACAAAGAAAGCTGAGTTCCAACTCATTATGAAAAGCAAGCAAAGCTAAAGAAAACTAAAAAGGAAACTAAAAGCAAGACGCTCCAAGCATAGCACATAACACATGAAGTGATAAAAATATAGTGGAACGAAAGACGGACTGATAATTGTTGATGGAGAAGGGGATGCACGGGGGCATCCCCAAGCTTAGACGCTTGAGTCTTCTTGAATATTTCTTGGGGGTCCATGGGGGCATCCCCAAGCTTGAGCTTTTGACACTCCTGAATCTTTTTATCATCTTCCCTCGCACACTTGAAAACTCCCTTCATACATAACTCATCATAATCTGATTAGCGAGGTTAGTACCCATAATAAAATAATTGTTCCTTGCTGGAAATAAGGATATTCTTGAAGGTCTACTGTTTCTCAAGATTGCCAAAAGGTTTTTGCAAAGAAAAAGCAAGCTCAAGGTTTGCAAAATGAAGGAAAGGCAAAACAGGACAGAATCTGTGAAAAACAGAGCAGCAGGTAGTAAATGATTTTTTCGGGGCACTTCTGCCACTCTAATGAAAAAACTCAAAACAGACGCCCGAAAGAAAATTGTATAGAGCACGCTGTCGAAACAATTCAGACCAAAAAGATGATCTGGTGATTTTATACGAATTTTTCTGTCCAAGGACAGAATCTATTTCCTGGACAGCACGTCACAACTTTTGAACTTTCTTGCAATCAGAGGCTACACTTGGCACAAAGCTGAAAAGTAAAGATACAATGATGATGCTACTGTAGTAACAACATCAAGACACAACAAAAGCAAAATAAAATTTTATTCATTGTGGGCTGCCTCCCAAAAGCGCTTTCTTTTATGCCTTTAAGCTAGGCATAAGACTTTAATGATGCTCTCGTAGGAATAAGAGTTGAAGAACAAAAGAGAGCATCAAGAAGCAAATACCAAACACATTTAAGCCTAACATGCTTCCTATGCATAGGAATATTGCAATAGAATAATTCATTGAAGCACAAAGCAATAAGCATAGGAAGACAAAACAAGTGCAGCTTCAAAACCTTCAACATAAAGAGAGGGAACTTGATATTATTGAAATATCTATAAGCATATGTTCCCTTCTCATAATAATTTTCAGTGGGATCACGAATAAACTCAACAATATAAGCATCACATAAAGCATTGTTACCATGATCCACATGCAAAAAGGTACTCTTACTCTCCACATAAGCATCTTTGGGGAGCCCATGGTTAGGACTTTTTAGCATTAACGTTTTCAGTCTCCCCCAAGCTTGAGCAATGCTTTCTCCGTCACGAGACCTAAAGTTATAGATATAGTTCATGTCTCGATGAATTTCATGAAGAGGATAAAACTTAGTATAAAAGAGAGACATAAGCTCTTGCCAATCAAGCAAGTGCGAGTTATCGAGAAGCTTATACCAATCTGAAGCTTTATCTATAAGTGATATGGCGAACAATTTCCTCATGGCAAACTCCCTTGATACACCTGCAAGCTTAAATAATGAACATAATTGTGACAGATATAGCAAGTGTTCACCGGGATGTCTGTCTCCTGTGTAACGATTAGCCAAAACATAATCGATAATACCAGCTGGTATTTTATAGGGCACAATTTCAATAGGGGGAGGAGCAACCACCACAGGTGTGGGGCGTCTTCCCGCAAGGAACGATCCAATAGCAAGGTTGTCCATAAGCATAACTAGTGAAATAAAAACAAGAAACAAAAAGATTTAATTGCAAGATCTAAAGATATACCTTCAAGCACTCACTTCCCCGGCAACGGCGCCAGAAATAGCTTGATGTCTACACACGCTTCTACTCTTGTAGACTATGTTGGGTCTCCAAGCGCAGAGGTTTGTAGGACAGCAGCAATTTCCCTCAAGTGGATGACCTAAGGTTTATCGAACTCAGGGAAGTAGAGGTTGAAGATAGTCTCTCTCAAGCAACCCTGCAACTAAGATACAAGAAGTCTCTTGTGTCCCCAACACACGTAATACAACTAGGAGTTGTATAGGTGCACTAGTTCGGCGAAGAGATGGTAAAATATGGATGATAGGAGTGGCAAAGCAAAGTAATTTAAATCTGTAATAAAAAGTGCAGCAAGCAAACAAGTGGTAAACGTGAGCACAAATGGTATTGCAATGGTGGAAACAAGGCCTAGGCTTCATACTTTCACTAGTGGCAACTCCCAACAACATTAACATAATCGAATCACATGATATTTCCCATAAAACATGCAATGGAGACGCACCCGGAGGTCATTCCTTCGCGGTCAAGAGAGGACGAGAATTATGTAGGGCTACAAAAGCACACCTCAAAGTTCGTAGTTCTCAATCTAAGGATTTCCCAATGTCACCGCGGCCATCCAAAGAGAGTCCCACAATCACCACAACATATCTAAAGGATAGTCAAAGACAAGCACCAAGAGACTCTCAATCTTCAATCGACACACAAGAGAGGAAATCACTCATGAAAATATTTTTCTAATCCATGTCCAATAGACCGCTGTCACCTTGGTCTCGGGGATTATACTAGATAAAGACAAGTGAGTACATCAATCCAATACATAGAGGAAGGGGAAATATCATGGGATCACCCTAGATTAACATAGCCTATGATCACAACGAAGATCACATCATGGGAGAGAGAGATAACCACATAGCTACTGGTAGAAACCTCAGCCCCGAGGAGGAACTACTCCCGCATCATGGAGGGAGGAAGCAACGTCGATGGAGATGAATCCGGGGGCACTTCCCCGTCCCGGCAGGGTGCCGGCACAGGAATTCTGGTCCCCCGAAGCTTGATGGCGATGGCGGCGGAGATCGGAATTGCGTCTGGAGAAAAGGGGTCTGGAATCAGGGTTTCTGCGATGGGTGTTAAATATATGCCAAAGAGGGCATCAGCGGAGGCCTGGGGGGCCCAGGCGCCCCCCCGGCGCGGCCAGGAGGGGGGCCACGTGGGCAGGCCGCCTGGAGCCCTGGTGGCCCCCCTCCGGCCCTACTTTGGCCTCATGGAAGCTTCCGGAACGCTGATTTTTTATATATTTTTCCCGGAATTTTTCTGGCAGTTTACGTAATGGGAAAACCTGAAATACAAAAACAGCAGAAAACAGAAACTGGCACTGGGGTGCACTGAGTTAATAGGTTAGTCCAAATATGATCAAAAGTGTATGGAAGTGTATAAATATCATAGCAATATCACACAAAAGAGGCATGGAGCAAGCAGAAATTATAGATACGTTTTGGACGTATCAGTGTACAACCACCCGAAGAAGTGGAGAGCGAGGTGGATCACCGCGTCCAAGCTCAGAGACCTCAACGGTGCTTCATGGTATGAGGACACCTACTCGATCCTTCTAGAGGCAGAGCACTACCAAGGCCACATCATGGTTAGCTCACAAACCTTGCCATTCTAACAAATCAGTAAATTAAGCCTATGAACCATTGCCATACTAACTAACCTCTCTACCATGTTTCTTCTTAGGCTCACCCCAAGGACGCAGAGTTCCTCAACACCCCTATCCAGAACTACCACCATATGCAACATATCTTCTCCTTCAGGCTAGCAACCGGCAAGCATGCCATGGGCTCTGGTCAGCCACTAGGCTCGCCGATGCCCGATTATCCAGACACCCAGGAGTCAGACGCCATCAACGTTGATGCTCCTGAGAAGGATGGTTAGGATGTTCCTATGCTTGATAGGAAGAGGAAGCGGGCATGCTTCATGGAGGAGGAGCTGAGCATCTTCAATAGCATGCCTAATACAGTGAAGGAGGTGGCCACCGTCATCAGGGAGAACAAGAGTGTGTACGTCCACCCTGAGCTCTACGACACCATTATCGAGCAGATTGCCTTTAGCACAGAGGCTCTCATGGTAGATCTCAGCCACCTGCTGGACAATAAAGCTCATGGTGTTGGGTTAGTTGCCATGGGAGCAGTCCACAGGGTGCTCCGAATGAGGATCTGGCTGGGCAAGCACTACCTAGTGCTACTTCTGCTGGTGGCGACAGCGTGCATGATCCTCGACGGCGATGGCGACAAGGGCGACGATGACGACGTATATTTTCTGTAGTTAGGGATTGAAAGCAATCTTATGGTCTGTATATTTTGGTGAGGTGGTATATATACTTGCCCCTCACGGTGATCCTGCGGTGATCACGAACTTGCCGTGGTAGGATTACACTATCTTTTGGATGTGGTGATAGGATGACACCAAAGTAGTGGTAGTTTGAACTTGCTATGATCATGCATGCTTACTAATGCTCTTCTGCTCCATTGCTTGCTCCTAGAGTTCTTCATTGCTTGTTGTTTGTGTGTTTTAATGTCTGTTGCTTGAACTTATTGCTCATTTGCACTGCCAAGGCAAGTGGTATGTGGTGTTCGAAGGTAGGGTTCCATGGGTTTACAGTTTATGGGCAGCTTGCAACCAAAAAGTTTCAGGGATGATGATAGAAACCACAAATGATAGTTTAAGACTAGGCTGGCCACATAATGCTTACTCCAAGTATGTGCGAGAACATTCATGCAGCAAGGTTGAGGTTGGCAAAGTGGATCGTCCGTTAGGGTTGAAGAACTTCATTATCTTCATCCAGTTCATTGTCATAGCAGTGTTGTGGCGTTGGTGTGCTTGGTGTGATCGTGTGTAAGATGTGGTAGTATTGGTAAGCTCATCGAGTAGGAAAAAGGTGAGCACAACTCTATGCTCGCATGTAATCAAACAACGTGTAATCGTGTGACCACATACAATGCGAGCAACCAAACACGATGCGTAGAGGTGCCGCTACGATGCAGGGAGAGAACATACAGATTACCAATCAACATATAGATATTAATTTTCTATCTGCATATGTTTAATCAGGCCCAACTAAGATAAATATACAAATGAGCAAAAAACGATGCGAACAAGCAAACATTCTTCTTGGAAGAAATGGAAGATGCGCGCTAGAGCAAACGCCGCGTGCGCCTCCTGCCGTAGTTGAATGCATCCCTGTCCCCATTCGCCATGCCAGTTTCGAATCGAATCATAAAAAGAGAAGAAAAAGTTTCCCCAACCTCCTCCGCGTCGTCTCACGCGAGGCGGCCCGGAGGCCAACCCCAACGGTCGCAGCCGCTCCCTCCTCCCCCCTCCTCCTCCCTCGTCGCCGCCCAGGGGCGTGGCGAGGCGAAGCCCTGCTGTTGCCGGCGGCGGCGGGGCCCCTTTGTCTCCCCGCTTGGGCGGTGCTGGCGCGGGCCGGCACCCAGGGCCGGGTCGTGGCACTGCGGTAGGGCTCCACCGTGGCGCGGCGGGCCGATGCGGCGCTGTGCCATCCCTGCCTCCCCGTGGCGGGAGGCTAGGTGGGTGGCGCGCATGTGCCCAAGACGGCGGCGACTCCAACGCGGCCAGATCTGGCTCAAGGCGGTGCGGGCTGCGGGCGGCGTGGGCTACAGGTGGCCACCTCTGCCGTGGCCGCGGCAGGTGGTGGCGGCAACGCGACAGTTGGTGGTGGTGGTGAGGGCCGAAGGTTGGAGACGACGGCTGCGGCGGCTCTTCCGGATCTGACTTCTCGGCGGCGCGGGCCGCAACTGATAGAGTTGCGGGCGGCGGCCCTGACCGAGGCCCCCTCGGCTGGTTGGCAGCGCAGTGGCGGTGCGAGCGTGGGTACGTGCCCGGCGGCTCCGACGCTTCGAGCTCGCCGAGCGTCGCGGGTTGGGCAGTAGCCCAGTGTGGCTGGTGCCCGGCAATGGATGGATCCATGGCAGCTTGGCAGCGACGGCGGCTGGCATGTCCTGGCGTCGGCTCGTTCGTAGGTGACTTGTGTTGGCCTTCACTCTCTTCCCTCGTTGTTCGGGCGCTATTTTCGTTGAAGGGTTGTCCTTCTCCCAGTTGTGGTCCATCGCTCGTCTCGGGCCCGGTGCGGTAGGACTGACCTCAACTCGCGCACGGTGTAGCAGGACCTAGCTCGTCTCGCGCACGGTGCAGCAGGACCGAGCTCGTCTCGTATACAGTGTCGTAGGACCGAGTTCGTCTCGCGCCCGGTGCTGCAAGAGGGGCTGATGGAGGTCAGATTTGGCCGGCCTTTTGGGTTTCGGCACTGGGGATGCCCAGGGGTGTGAAAGGCAGGTCCTTTCCGCTCGTCTCTTTGGTTGGGGTTGCTGCGGATCTCGGGTGAGGTGGTGTCATGGTCTTGGATGCATGGGCGGCGGCCCTGGTGGTGATAGCGCGGTGATCAGGGGCAGAGCCTGTGGCTTGGTGTTTGCAGGTGACCATGGCCGTATGGGCGGCGTGGTAGCCGGGGTGTGGCGTTCGGTGGCGGTGAGTGTTGACCGGGGTGAAAATCTGTTCTATCTTCGGTCGGACTGACGGCGGCGAGGCTCGCTCCCTTCTTGAAGGCGTCGTCGCGGTTCTCATTGCCCGTCGTGCTGTTCCAGTGGAAACTCTGATCCTTGGATCGGGCGGTGGCGACGCTCCGGTGTCGTATCCTTCTTGAAGTCACCGTCTTGGAGCCCAAGGATCGTCATATGCGGCCTCATTTCTTCGCGGTGACATGTTCCCGATTGAACCCCCGGTTGCTCTTGTAGTACTAGGGGTAGTGTTGCTGCGATCATAACCTATGTATCTTCCCTTGGATGTGTGCGTGTGTTGTGGTGGTGTCTGTTTGTATCTATATACTATGATCGTTGCTTTATATATAAAACAGGGCGAAAGCTTTTTCGGCGATGCATGCCTGACAGCTCAACACCAGCACCCGTCGCAGAATCCTGCCCGCCATGAATGGTTGTCGGACTAGAGGTCACAGAATCGTGTGGCGCAGACGTGGGGAATCAGACGTGGGTCATATCAAGCCGGATGCGACGGCAACTTGAACATTTATCAGAAACGACAGATCTACTGATTAGAAAAACACAGGGGCAAAACACATTTGCTGATTTGAATCGCGATCTAGGACACACGCACTATTCCCTAATAATCTCGGGCGGAACAAACTGAACTGAATGTTAGGATCAAACGAACAAAATGTGGCACCTTCACGAGTTGAGATCGGCAGAATGTAGAACGATGATAACATCGAGGAGATCGCCAACATTCTGCAATTTACCGAGCATTGTCTATGTACAAAATCTGGTAAGTTTGAGCTCAGCAGAACATTTATCTGCACAACCTCATGGTCTAAGGAAAGGATACTTGACATTAGAAAAGCTTTAGCATACGAACTACACGATCTTGTGCTAGGCTTAGGATTGGGTATTGTCCATCACATCATTCTCCTAATGATGTGATCCCGTTATCAATGACATCCAATGTCCATAGTCAGGAAACCGTAACCATCTGTTGATCAACGAGCTAGTCAACTAGAGGCTTACTAGGGACACGTTATGGTCTATGTATTCACACATGTATCACTGTTTCCGGATAATACAATTAAAGCATGAACAATAGACAATTATCATGAACAAGGAAATATAACCATTTTATTATTGCCTCTAGGGCATATTTCCAACAGTGCCACCAAGTCGGGGGCAGACACATGGCTGTCGTACGATGACGATGTCCACCATGTGGGCCTCATCCGTGGTGGCGGTGTCGTCGGGCTTGGTGTACGGACTCCTTCGTTGCCCCTCGGATCACGTGCTTCTTGTCGGTCTCGTCCGTAGGGGCTTCAGAGTGGTTTTCGGCGTAGCTGAGTGCGCATTGGTGGGCTAGATCTGAAGGAGGAGCAGAGAGGAGGAGACTGAAAGGGGATGCAGGTGAATGCGGTGGAGACATATGCATGTATCTAACATTTTTAAGAAGTTGCTCCCCACTTCTACATATTCTCCCAATAAGCACACTGTTCACATCAGCTTCATGCCACGTTTGCATTCACCTTGCCACACCAGCATTGCATTCACCTTGCCACACCAGCAGTGGCAAAAATATCAAATTAGCATTTGGCATTAATTCAAGCATGCATGCAAAACCAGCGGTGGAAAAAGACCAACGCATGCAGTAGTTGTTGCGTGAGATTCCCTTGTGCCTACGGGGACGTGGGGCATTGATCCATTTCATTATGGCAGCACGAATTTCATCGTTTCATCTCGATGCAACTATGGTAATTAATTGCAGCGGGCATCTTTCAACTTCCATAACCGTTGAGGAACCCATCGTTCCATCTCTCCTCATTACTCTTCCTTCCTTCCGTATGTATAACGAGCAACACCATCAGCCTCCACCGGACGGTGTCATGCAACCCAACGTTCGTCACACCGCCCCCACCGGACAACATGGGTTGAACCTGCCATAATTGGTTGTTGCCGGAGAGGACGTCGCCCTCCACGGGTCCAGGTGCTCCGGCCAGATCCGCCGCCGAGAGTTGTAGCACACGCATGGGACCTCGGCCATGGCAACCTCCTCGAGACCAACCTCCACAGCCGCCCTGCGACCCAGATGAGACTTCCCTGCGCCTCCAAACAGTGGAGCGACATCACGCGCCTTTGATCCAAAATCATGTCATGATGGTCAGATTCCCATCTTCTAGGTTCCTGTCTTCGTGATCTTGCCCTTCTTTGTTCTCTCCCTCCCACTCAATAAGTGTTGCTCCATTTGATTTAGATATGTTCAACTAGTATTCTTGGGAAAAGCTTTGAACGTTAACTTATGATTTACCTTTTATTTGCGGGGTAAGTACCAGACAATCTTGGGCTGCATTGGCATTCTAAGTAAAACCCCTAATCTGTCTAAAATTTCTTTGTACAGATGTTTTAATCTATACTAGCAAGTTCTTTGATGAAAGTGTTGTCAGGTTGTGATTGAATATAAATATAGGTAATCTTTATGCTCCACTACCAACTGAGTATGTATTTGATACTTTGATGCAGTCATCGATAACAAATTCATTAGTTCATATAGCATGTCATTATTTGCTATGTTGGAAAAAAAAGTATCCTAAATGGGAAAAAGTATACTAAAGTTTATGATCCATATTTATCTTAAGAATTCCTAGGTATTTGTGGTAATAATAATATCTGGCATCTCTTCTTCATAGGTATGACTTATTGATATCTTCATAATCCTCGGCACTATATATTGAACAAGTTCTTTCACAGTTCATTATTCATATAATAGCTGATTTTGTAGGGAAAAGCTTTGTTTTATACTTCTATGTGCAGATTGTTTACATAAGTTTGCTGCATACATCCGAGAAGTGTGCGATCTCAAAAGCATTTTCCTAGTGCTGAATATATTGATGCACTACCAAGTGTCTTATGCCCAGTCTTATTTCTACAAATATCTTCTTCACAATAACATTACCAGGTCATATTCTTCTTACGTTCATGTACTAAATCGCCTCTCTTTATTATCTGTGTTGTAAATGTGCTTGCATGGCCAATGAGCTCTCGTCCAGAAAGTGCATTATCATCCATAAGCCATACTATAAAACTAATTATTGTTGGAACTTTGCGATGGTACTTTCAAGAATGAATGCCTTACTACAATTGTTTTATTGGTTGACCAGCTTTCTGTAAATTGCGAGACTGGAACAATATGGATCTATAATTTTGAAATTGTGGTCAGCGCGAGCTCACAAGCATCCCACTTGAGTGGTAAAATTCATTTAATTCTCATATCTTATTTGTCCTTTAGGAATACGTGTTATAAAGTTATAACTTGCTATTCTAATTTTCCGCAGTAATGCGCCGGGTGTTATATAGTTATAAAGAGATCGGTGGGATAGAAAACATTCTAGAGTTGCTCCATACGTGTCCTTATTTGTTGCCTGTAGCAAGGCACGGGCATTTAAATAGTAGTTAAATTTAAGAGGTAAATACACCCGTGGTACTTCAACTCGCCACAGATGTTCACTCTAGTGCCTGAACTTGAAATATATGCCAAACTGGTTATAAAACTTGACATGACCGTGTAAATACAGTGCTAATCACATCCGTAAACGTAAAAATGGGTCGACATGGCACCAACATGGCTGATGTGGCACTGACATGGCATGGGCCCACTTGTAGCTACGAAAGAGAATTACTTGCGTACCACATGCCTCTATGACTAGTGGGTCCGCCTGCCAGCAATTAGTAAGAAAATTAAACTAAAAAATATAATGCAGAAAATTAGTAAGAAAACCACTATCTTGGGTGCAAAATCAGCGACAATTAATAAATATGGATCACGGGTACATTATCGGAAGAAATGGAAGATGCGCGCTAGAGTAAGCGCCACGTACGTGGTCGAATGCATCCCTGACAGCTGAACAGCGGCACCTGTCACAGAATCCTGTCCGCCATGAATCGGTTGTCGGACTAGAGGTCACAGAATCCTCTGGTGCAGACGTGGGGAATCAGAAGTGGGTCATATCAAGTCGGATGCGACGACAACATGAGCATTATCATCACAAGAAACGACACACCTACTGACCGATTGCAAAAATACAGGGGCAAGCAATACACATTGGCTGATTTGAATCGCGATCGAGGACAGACTGAACAAAATGTGGCATCCTCGCGAATTGAGATCCGCAGAATCTAAAACAGAGATAACATCGAGGAGATCGCCAGCATTCTGCAATTTACCGAGCATTGTCTATGTACAAAATCTGGCAGGTTCGAGTTCAGCAGAGCATGCAGGTACGAATTCCTCGTCTCGACGCCGAATCCCTCGCCGCCGCCGAATGAGACTCTTCAGGATTGGAGCTGGACGGGAGCGGATAGAGATATCGCCGACGCATCGCACGAGGCCGCGGCGGCCGCCTTGAAGAGGAGGAAGGTGAGGCGCTCGAGGGAGAAGTAGATGAAGGTGCCGCTGGAGTGGGTGAAGAAGCACCCGAAGCTGGCGCCCACCACGCACTGCCACCCCACGCCGTACCGCCGGTCGAACTCCTGCATGCGCGGAGACGATGGATCTTCAGCGACGACGACGACGAACCAATCAATGGAGAGAGGAGGGAGAGACGGCGGAACGGAAAAAATTAAAGGAGTGTACCGTCTTGATGTGGCCGGCGATGGCGCGGCAGTCGTCGACGTCGAAGAGGTCGAGCGCGCGGGAGGCGGCCGACGTCGCCGCCGCCTGCATCCGCGCCGGCATGTCCGTGTCCTCCACCACCGCCTTGCCCTCCAGCATTCTCTCCTCTTATCTTCCCGGCGGCGGCAGGTCTCCCTCCGGGCAGCGGCAGGAATCGTGGTGGTTGGCCGTTTCCTTGATTCTTGGAGGAAATGGGGGAGACGTTGAGCGAGTGGGGGAAGGAATCTCAGGGAACGGACGGAAGACGGTGAGGAGGTGGGTGGGTGGCTATTGCTCTGCTTTTACCCCCGGGTTTACAGGAAGGTCCTCCTTTATAAGGAAATCTTATCTTTCTAGTATTATTTTGGACGCTGATCTACGCCGGTGCGCTCGGCCGGTCGTACCGTGGACGTACGATACGTTTCATAATAGCCGCACGATTGCTTCTTTCCCTAATTGCTTCGCTGGTAAACAAAAAAACAGAAGTCATGCCGTCTGTTCATCCCCACTGCACCGTGATCTCCCATATGTTAGTTAGCTCGCCAGCCGCCCTCGTCCATAACGTTGCCGTCCTCGTCGCAGCCGTCCGCCCTCGTCCCGCCAGCCACCGTCCTCGTCGCAGCCGTCCGCCCTCGTCCCCGCCGGCCATCATCCTAGTCAACAGCCCCCAACCACCGCCGGCTGTCCTTGTTGCTTTGCCCCGTGC
The DNA here is from genome assembly GCA_902687465.1 of Secale cereale. Taxonomy (NCBI): domain Eukaryota; kingdom Viridiplantae; phylum Streptophyta; class Magnoliopsida; order Poales; family Poaceae; genus Secale; species Secale cereale. The sequence continues at coordinate 815,823,899 of LR738712.1, read as the reverse complement.
AACAGCCGCACCCCGCGGTTGAAGCTTTTGTTGAGACCGTTGTAGCTCCGGTTGCGACGACTGAAGCTCGCCGGCATGCTCGCCGCCGGTCATCCCCTGTGTGCAGCTTGCAACAAAAAATCGAGCACCAGGGGGATGCCCAGTGCTACAACCAACGACCAAAAAAGCTACAACTAGCTATAGAAAAAGTTTCAACCGGCTACGAAAAAAGCTTCAACCAGTATATGACTGGAGCTATGGATGACCAAGAAAAGTTACAACCGGTGACAGAAAAAGCTTCATCTAGCGATGAAAAAAGCTTCATCCGACTATAAAAAAAGTTTCAACGGTGGAAACGAAGCCATGGACGAAAAACGAAAAGTTGCAACCAATAGTTATAAAAGTTACAACCGCATTGAAAAAAGCTTCAAACTTTTTATCTCAGCTGCGACCCCACGATGACGATGACGCCATTTTGCTGCAACCGTAGTAGATTTTTGCTACCACCGGCGATTGAATTTGCTACAACCTGTTCCAGCAAAAATTTGCCGCGGGGTGTAGTCTGCCATGGCTCGTTGCACCTTCGGCGTGGCCGGGGACCGGCGAGGTAGGCAGAGCTCCGATGCATGCGGATCCGCGCGGATCTGGTCGAGGGCGGCCAGATCGGCTGATTCCCATGACGGCGACGCCCTTGGAGGACTCCGGCGTGGGCGACGGGTTGATCATGGCAACGGGGAGAGAGATGACCAAGAGGAAGAAGAGAAAAGGCAGGACGGAGAAGACGCACGTGGGCGGGCCCTCCATCCTACGTGTCGCTAGGCGAGTCGCTGGGCGCGTTTGCGCGTGGACGCGACCGGCCGAAGCTTCGGCCGGTGCGCCGTTGCCAAATGATTCCCTATTATTTTTCAGAGGAAATCGTGCAAAAACAAACTAGGATTTTTTTGAGAGACGTCGTAATCTGATAATAATTATTATCAAGGAAAAAGAAAAATGATGAGTACAATAAAAAGACAAGTAAAAATTAAAACTGCAATGAAAATCATATATTCATCATCTTCTCGCGATTGATTGTTGCCTGCTGGAGATTACAAATTACACCTTGTTAGATAATAACGAGATAAACGAGACACGAGAGACACGGATTTTTACGTGGAAACCCTTGCGGGAGAAAACCACGGACGCACGAAGGCGCAATCACTATGAGGAGGAGTATTACAAGCACGAGACGACAGACCGTCTTAGGTGCGACTACATGGAGTATATATTGAGGGCAATACATAAGAGTCCTTGGAGGACAAGTAAACGAGTTGTACTCGTACACGTCGACGTCAACGGAAAGGCCCACACCTGTTGTACTACGTCTAGTCCAACATGGTATAATTTGGATCATAATTTAACAATCTCCACCTTGATCCAAATTCCCTCCAGTAGTCGAAAAAAGTAAATAACTCCATCCAAATCAGCATAAACACCTTGTGCGTCAAAGTCCATAGGACTAGTGAGAAATACCAACTAAGCCTGAGCAAAGCTCAAACTTATTGGTCGGAACTGGCTTTGTCATCATATCAGCAGGATTATCATGAGTACTTATCTTGCATACCTTCAAATCACCTTCAGCAACAACATCTCGAATATAGTGAAATCTGACATCAATGTGCTTCGTTCTCTCATGATACATTGGATTCTTTGTAAGATATATAGCACTTTGACTGTCACTAAATACGATAGGGCAAGATGAATCTCCACAAAGCTCAGTGTACAAACCTCTCAACCAGATAGCTTCTTTGCATGCCTCAGAAATAGCCATATACTCGGCATCAGTAGTGGAACAAGCCACAATAGACTGCAAAGTTGCTCTCCAACTCACAGCACAACCACCAATGGTGAAAACATAACCTGTGAGTGATCTTCTCTTATCCAAATCACCAGCAAAATCAGAATCAACAAAACCAACAAGTCCATCTCTAGTTTTCCCAAACTGTAAACAAGCATTAGAAGTACCTCGCAGGTATCTGAAAATCCACTGAACTGCTCTCCAATGCTCTTTTCCAGGATTAGCCATGTATCTACTGACAACACTCAATGCATATGATAAATCCGGACGGGAACAAACCATGGCATACATAAGTGAACCAACTGCACTCGAATAGGGAACTCTAGACATGTACTCAATATCTGCATCTGACTTAGGACATAAAGCTGATGATAATTTGAAGTGTGCAGCTAACGGAGTACTTACTGGCTTGGCATTATGCATATTAAAACGACGAAGAACTTTATCAATATATCCCTTCTGACTTAGATATACTTTTCCAGCTGGTCTATCTCTGGATATTTCCATGCCAAGAATTTTCTTTGCTGCACCCAAATCCTTCATCTCAAATTCATTACTCAATTGCTTCTTTAGTTCATTAATATCTGACATACTCTTTGCAGCAATTAGCATATCATCAACATAAAGGAGCAAATAAATAGTTGAAGCTTTGACAGTTTTCAAATAAACACAACTATCATAATTAGACCTTTTGAAACCTAGAGAGAGCATAAAGGTGTCAAATCTCTTGTACCACTGTCTAGGGGATTGCTTCAATCCATAAAGAGATTTCTTTAACTTGCAGACAAGCTTTTCTTTTCCAGGAATAACAAAACCTTCAGGTTGTTCCATATAAATATCCTCATCTAATTCTCCATGTAAGAATGCAGTTTTAACATCCAATTGTTCAAGCTCAAAATCATGCATGGCAACAATACTGAGTAAAGTGCGAATAGAGCTATGCTTCACAACATGAGAAAAGACTTCGTTATAGTCAATACCTGGAATCTGACTGTAACCTTTAGCAACTAACCTTGCTTTATATCTTGTCTCATCATTAGGAGAAACACCTTCTTTCCTCTTGAAAACCCACTTGCAACGAATAGGTTTCTTCTCTCTCGGTAATCTTACTAAATCCCAAGTGCCATTCTTTTCAAGTGATTCCATCTCATCATGCATAGCGGTCATCCACTTATTACTATCACCGGAAATAATAGCCTCGGAATATGAAGAAGGCTCAGCATTACCTTCAATTTCCTCTGCAACAGATAAAGCAAAAGAAACAATATTGCACTCTTCAATTAACCTTTTAGGTTTATCAGTACCCCGCCTAACTCTGTCACGTGCAAGATTCCAACCGGGTGGAACAATAGGCTGATTTGGAGTGGGAGTGACATGTTCATCATCAACGACGGGATCATCATGTGCATCAACATTTTCATTACCGGATGTATCATCTGAATCAATAGCATGCTCCACCTGAACAGTAGGATGCTGAAGAGTAGCCTGCTGTTCACTCTCAACGGGAACATTAGTAGATGGAACATCATGTAACATAGCAGATTCATTAAAGATAACGTTTCTGCTAATAACAACCTTCTGGGTTTCAGGATTCCACAATTTAAAACCTTTAACACCAGACTTATAACCAAGAAAGATGCACTTAACAGCCCTAGGCTCCAATTTACCATTATCAACATGAGCATAAGCAGTGCAACCAAAAACTCTCAACTGTGAATAATCAGCAGGTGAACCAGACCATACCTCAATTGGAGTTTTCTTATTAAGAGCAATAGATGGTGAACGGTTAATGAGATAACAAGCAGTGGAAGCAGCCTCAGCCCAAAAACGCTTATGCAAACCTGCATTAGACAACATGCAACGGGCTCTCGAAATAATGGTCCTGTTCATACGCTCAGCAACACCGTTTTGTTGAGGAGTATAAGGAACGGTGTAGTGTCTGACAATGCCTTCAGACTTGCAATAATTCTTAAATTGCTTAGAATAGAATTCCATACCATTATCAGTGCGAAGTATTTTTACCTTCCTTTCAGTTTGTCTTTCAATCATAATCTTCCACTCCTTAAATGCTGAGAATGCTTGCCATTTATACTTCAAGAAATAAGGCCAAACTTTTCTTGAATAATCATCAATTATAGTCAGCATGTAACTAGCACCACCTAGTGACTTCTTGCGAGATGGTCCCCATAAATCAGAATGCACATAATCAAGAATACCTTCAGTTGTATGAGTCGAAGTATTAAACTTCACCCTCTTGTGCTTGCCGAAGATACAATGCTCACAAAATTTCAATTTACCAGTTTCGTATCCCTTCAGAAGACCTCTCTTATTTAACTCTGCCAAACCAAGTTCACTCATATGTCCAAGACGCATATGCCAAAGGTTAGCAGCATCACAATCAGAATTCTTTGAAATAACTGGAGTAGCGTTACCTGAAACGGTAGAACCTCGAAGGTAATAAAGACCATTGGTCGAACTTAAGTCACCTTTCATCACAATAAGGGAACCTCTGGTGACCTTCAAAACACTATCTCCACCTGAATACTTGTAGCCCTTTGCATCAAGGGCACTCACAGAGATAAGATTTCTCTTCATCTTCGGAATATACCGAACATCTGTCAAAGTTCTGATTGTGCCATCAAACATCTTGATTCGAACGGAACCTATGCCTTCAATCTTGCATGGTGAATTATCAAAACCCAAAACGGAACCAGCAGCAGTAGTGGAATCAAAAGTAGTAAACCAATCTCTATGCGGGCACATATGAAAAGTACATGCAGTGTCAAGTACCCACTCATCATTGGTCTCAGCACATCCAGCAGTAACGACAAGAGCATCATCGGAACTATCATCACGAGCAACGTTAGCAGAATTTTCACCTTGTTTGTTACCTTTCCTCTTTTCCTTGTTCTGCAACTTGAAACACTCGGAGATGTCATGCCCGTCTCTCTTGCAGTATCTGCAATACTTCTTGTCTCTGGATTGTGACCGGCCCCTGTGGCCGTTCTTACTTTTGCCTCTATTTCCATTATTGGAGTTCTTCTCCTTTGTCCTGCCACGAACAGATAATCCCTCGGCTTGGGATGAACTCAAACCATCATGAGGCACCATTAATTTCATCTTCTCCTTAGAGTTCAAAGCTTCATAAACTTCATTAAGTGTGAGAGTATCACGACTGTATAATATGGTGTCTCTAAAATTGGTATAAGAACTTGGCAGTGAACAAAGTAACATTAAAGCAGTATCTTCCTCTTCATACTTAACCTCCATTGCAGCTAGATCGGATATGATCTCTTTAAATTCTGAAATATGATTCAAAACATTACCTCCCTCGGGTAACCTGTGCAGGAATAATTTTTGCTTCAGATGCATCTTGCTGGTAAGATCTTTTGTCATGCAAATGCTTTCCAGCTTTAACCATAGAGCGGCGGCAGTTTTCTCGCTCAAAACTTCCTGCAAAATATTATTATGCAAATGGAGTTGAATTTGTGACAAAGCCTTACGATCTCTTCTTTTCTCATCAGCAGTCCAGTCCTGAATTCGGTCCTTCCCAAAACTATCCAGTGCATCATCATAGTCGGCCTGTGCCAACAACGCCCGCATCTTGACTTGCCATAGGGTAAACCTTGTGTCACGGTCCAACAGCGGAAGATCGTACTTCATGGATGCCATGAGTAGATTAAATCTGTGCACAAAGTAGTACAAGTCGGAGTAGAATAATTCTTGACAGAATTAATTAATGCGGAGCAACGAAACTGCAAAAAATAGCACCTGGTAGCAACCGGGACGTGGTTGTAGCAACCGGACAGAGGACAAAAAAAATTCTGATGGTAGACGGCTTCACGTGCAACTAGTATTAGCACTTGAGGATCCAGTACTAGTTGACAACGATGAATAAATTAGATGAACAGCGGCTGCCTCGGAACTTGGTACTATACGTGGAGCAGACAACGGCAACTCGGCTGAGTAGTAGCAGCTCACAGCGCCCGTACAGCAACAGCAGCGGCGGCTCGGCAGATTTGACGCGAAGCAGGAGAAAAACCAAATCGATCTCTTCAAGTGGACGTGGAGAAGTAGTACCGTCTCGGTTGGCTGCCTCCGATGTGACGCCGAGATTGGAACGCCTGTCGGACTCGTTGTCGTACGGCTGCAGTAGAATCTGTCGGATTCGACGGATCGCTCGGACGCGCGCGGCGGCGCAGGTAACCCTAATCCTCTCGATCTCAAATCTCGTATCTGCAACCTCAGCTCTGATACCACTTGTTAGATAATAACGAGATAAACGAGACACGAGAGACACGGATTTTTACGTGGAAACCCTTGCGGGAGAAAACCACGGACGCACGAAGGCGCAATCACTATGAGGAGGAGTATTACAAGCACGAGACGACAGACCGTCTTAGGTGCGACTACATGGGGTATATATTGAGGGCAATACATAAGAGTCCTTGGAGGACAAGTAAACGAGTTGTACTCGTACACGTCGACGTCAACGGAAAGGCCCACACCTGTTGTACTACGTCTAGTCCAACATGGTATAATTTGGATCATAATTTAACAATACCTAACCAACCATAAAAACTGCAATGAAAATTAGAAGATGCTGAAAAACTGCTATTTAGGGGACGCGTAAAGAACTAGCCCGGCGCATAATGACGGGGACGGGACAGGTTTGTGATTTTCTCGCGGGGATGGATTTGAACAGGCAACCGTCCCCGTTGCCATCTTGACTTGCAATCCATCATCATCAGTCCAGAGAGTTGGAAAAGCCGGACCATGCCCACGAACAACATGGAAGAATATGTCAAAGTTGTTGAACCAAAGTCAGCCAATTGTTCTCCTTGATAGACATATCAACTGCCAAGATCCAAATACGTGGCGTTTCTGTACTTTTGATGACACTACAGACTAGGACAAATTGTCTATGAGGCGACTGATCTTTTTAAAGCTTCTGTCACTTCACTTTCAACCGTCAGATTGTGTTGCAGTGCTTTCTTTCTCTACCTTCCTCTTCCTTCATGAATGCTAAGCACCAACCACTTCACATGTGCCTGCCACTCACGTACGCCTCGTTGCCCCTCTTGCTCGAGCCACCATCCGTTGTGCTGCCTTCACCACCAACCATCACTCTAACACCCCCCAACTATCGTCGCTTTTCTAAAGCACCGCGACCACCTCTTACCCCACCCTCCAACTCACTCTCGTCGTCGACGTTGCGGCAAGCCGAGGCATCGCTGGTCCCCGCTCATTCACGACTCATAGTCATCATGCGTTGTGTTCTCCTTACAAAAATCGATTGAAACGGAATATTGTCTTGAGGGCTGCCCAGTGCCCCTCCTCCCGCGATGCTCCCGCGAGCGTCCGGGAGGAAACCCTAGCGCCGCCGCTTCTCCTCCCCTCCTCCTCTCTCCCTCCCTCGCCGCCGCCGATGGGCGCTAGCGGGCGAAGCCCGGTCGTCGCCGCCGGCGGCGGGGCTCCCCACATCTCCTCGCGCGGGGATCTCGGCGCGGGCCGGACCTCGCATGCCGGGACGCGGCGCTGGTTGTCAGGCGCGGCGGCGCAGCGGCGCTCCGGTGGGGACCGACGACGGTGGCGTGGCGGCTGCGTGATGGGCGGCAAGGCGCGCGGTGGTGCAGGCCGGCGGGCGGGTTTCGGCGGCGGTTGCCTGCCGGCAGCACCGACGAGCCTCCTCTGGCGCTGCAGGCCTCTCGCCATGGCTCTCTGGTGGGGCGCGGCGCGGTAGCGGTGGTGGTGGGCGCCCTCGTCCTGTCGGGCCCTTGCGGCTGGACGGCGGAGCTCGGCGCGGGAAGACCTCCCTTATGGCCTCCCATGGCTGCGGCGGCGGCAGATTTGCCATCTCATCCCTCTTCCTCGACATCGGGTGGCAGTGGCTGCTCTCCGGCGGGTCCAGATCTTCGGCTTCGTGGGCGAAACAGGTGGTTTCAGGGGGGGAGGGAGGCTGGTTGGGGGATGGGTTCGTCATTGGCCATTGGCCGCTCCCCCACCTCCCCCTTCCCCGGGCAGCGTTAGGTAGCGGTTCGTCTTGAGGCAGTGCCCGCCGGCGACTCCAGTAGGCGGTTAGGGGCATGGATTTGGTCAAAGTCATGTCCTTTGGGAGATCTCGCGGTGGTCTGGTGGCAGGGCGGCGGCCCCGGCGGTGGGAGACGCGGCGGTCGTGGACGGACTGCGCGGCTCGGATGCGGGCGGGCATCTATGGCCGCTCGGGTGGCATAGCTGCGGGTTGCTGTCGGACCTGGGAGGCGACGGAAGAGTTGAAGCACCGGAGTACATCACTAGCCTAGTACGCGCTCTGGCCGACGGTGAGGGCGTCCGCGGACGTCGTGTTCCTCCCTGTAGGCTCCGTCGTCGTGCTCCTTCTCCTTCCTTCTAGCTCTTGGTGAAAGCTTGATCTTCGGATCGGACGGTGGCGACATTCCGTGGTCGTACCCTTTTTGGAGGCATCGTCTTGGAGTCCTCGGTTCAGCTGGCTGACACCGGACTCATGAGCTACACACCATTATTCCGCAGCATCACACATTTTGCACTGCTAACTTAACCAAAGTTGTGAGCAATCCCCACCACGTCTCTTTATATATCTCAAAACTCTATGAACATTTTCTATAGGTGTTCCTTCTGTTTGGTCATGAGGTTATAAGGTGTATGATTGTTATTGAACTTTCAATATGTTTTCTTGATGAGTTAAGATTTTAGAAGAAACTGATAGGGAAAGTAGACAATGCACCCTGGTATCCTTGCGGTGCCCACAGTGAGAACATGTCACTTGGTTCTGTCCCACCGAGAAGCACGCAGGCCTGGCAAAATCAACCTGATTCTCTCCCACGGGGAGTACTCTTTTTGTTCGAGCCAGGTGTGTACAATGTGTTCCGTTGAAAAGCAAGTATGGGCAGCTGGCCATTAATTGTTCCATCTCAATGAGCTACGCCACTAATTCAGCAGCATCACTCTGCTAATTTAGAGCATGTTCAGACTCCCTCCGGCTCCGCAACTCCGTCCCGGAGCGGAGCGACAGCCAGTTGTAATTTGTGGAGGGGCTAAAATGATGCTCCGCCCGCTCCGCTCCGTGACCGAGGACTGGAGGGTTGCCGAACGCAGCCTTTACAAAAGTTTTGACCATTCCAACTCTATCTATTTATATATGTCAAAACCATATGCAACTTTTCAGCAGATGTTATGAGATGTACGCTATCACTGCAATTTTAATGTGTTGCCGATGAGTTGCGATCTTAGAAGAAACTGAAAGAGAATGAGGACAACCTCCCTGTAGGTCATTACTTTTCGCCCAGGAATATACAACAAGAAAATGGGCGGATCCAAATCCAGCATGGAGTACACTACACCTGATTATGTCCCATTGAGAAGTGTGCATATAGTGTGTTTGAATTGATTACGTCCCGGGCAAAGTTGAACTGATTCTGTTCCATGAAGAAAAACCCATGGTGTTAGAATCTGTGTACTATGTGTCCCTTTGAGAATCTGTGTAGATTTGTGCACAATGAATTGAGCAGGCGCTGACGGCTTTGGTGGTCATTTCGTTGTTTGGATTATGCATTATAAGCGAAGTGAAACCATCTGCAGACGGTCCAGTTTCGAGGAGAACGGTTATCTTGTAAATTTCTTCCAGTACATCTCGCAAAGTTGGTATGTTCCGAGGTAGAATCTGACCCCTGCCCATGTTTCTTCTCAGCTGCCTATCAAAATTCAAAACTCATTCAATACCCTGTTACTGGAAAATATAGTTGACTTGGTAGTACTCCCTCCGTAAACTAATATAAAACTTTAGTGATCTAAACGCACTAAAGTCTTATATTACTGCTTTATTCATGAAACACCAGAGAAGCTATTCAAACATACATTGACTCCAGTCAAAAAGAAAAAAAATGCAGTGAACCTGCGTGCTGCCGCGCAAAGCTCTATAACTTCGGCATGCGATGACCCGTAACGTGGTGGGCATTGCAGGGTTACCTACAGGCTACAGCACGAGTACCTGGAGCACGGGCTGATCGCCCCCCAGCTCGACGTGTTGGCGTTCGGCTTCGTCCTGCTTCAGCTCTTGTCCGGGAAGGAGGCGGCGACAGCAACAGAGGTGGTGAGCACGATGAGAAGGTGGTGCTGCTCTGGAAGGAAACAGAACGGCTGGGTCGGCTGGGCGACGGCGACGGCGACCACGCGCGAAGGACAACCTGCTGGACAAGATGACGGCGTTTATGAACGTCCGGCTGCACAGGCAGTACCAGTTGGACGTGGCACTCGCCATGCTCGCATTGGCACTGAGGTGCGTGGCCTGGGAGCCCCGGGCGCGGCCGCCCATGGACAAGGTGCTCCTTTCGCTGTCGGGCATGTACAACTGGACATTAAACTGAGACGCGTGATATTTTTTTTAAGAACCAAGACGCAAGTAGCGTCCGACTTTAAATTAATAAAGCCCTCTGAACAGAAAGCATCCAACGAACGAGACAAACAAAAACAAAAGATAGTCACGGCCGATGCCCAAGTTCGATACATGCAATCGGCCTAGGCCTGAATAAGATGAAACAGTCAAAACACGAAGACAACCGGCCGAAGTTTGAAGCAGACTCACAACAACTTAGTGATGAGCAGCAATCTGAATCAAGCGGATCCGCTCCATAGCCTCATGCATCCGCTAAGCGTCCCGCCGTTTCCCCAACGGCATCCAGGTCTGGAGGAACAAGTGGCATTTGAAAATAATGTCAGCGGTGTGAGAAGGGAATTTGTGCTCAATAGTGATTTTGTTTATGATAGTCCAAAGAGCCCATAAAAGCGCCCCTACAGAATGCCATAGAACTCGGCCGTACCCACCCCTATGAGCCAAGAGAATATCACGGAGCTCACTGCCCCAGTGAGGGTTCCAGTTCTGATCGAAGGCGTCCCGGACTGCACTGCAAGCGAACCGAGCTAAGTGACAGTTGAAGAATATGTGTTTTGCATCTTCATGCGCACCACACATCACACAAGTGCCATCGGACGGCCCATTTCATTTAGCAACGTTGTTAGAGGATGGAAGTCTTTCCCAGAACATTCGCCAAAGGACGATTTTAATTTTGAAGGGGGATTACCACTTTCCATAGCCCATTAGCTATATCTAGTGCCGGACCCTCCGTTAACTTAGCGTATAACAACTTGACGGAGAACTTCCCAAAGCTAGTGAGAGACCAAGAGACCTTATCGGGTTCGGGTCGCAACACCACGCCAACAAGTGCATTACTTAGCCCCTCCCAACAGGCCTCTTCTGGATCAGGGAGAGGCCTCTTGAAAGAAATAACTGGCAGGGAGGATCTAAGTGCGTCAGCAACAAGGATTTCAATATTAGTAGCGAGTTGGTAGACGGAGGGGTGGCTGTGCCACAATGGCTCCGAACCATACCAATGATCTAGCCAGAACCTCATGGAGTTCCCATCGTTAACACTAAGCTTAGCTCCTAACGCAAAGGCCGGTTTGATAGCCTGGATCCCATTCCAGAAGGTCGACCCTTTGGCCTTAGACGTAAGGGAATTCCCATCGGGGAAATGTTTCGCCCAGAGGATATCCGCCCAGAGCCCCTGCTCGTTTTGGGCGAGTTTCCAGAGCCACTTGGTAAGAAGAGCGGATGCACACATCGACCGCTATCCAGCATGCATCTAGAGTATTAAGTTCATAAGAACAGAGTAATGCCTTAAGCAAGATGACATGATGTAGAGGGATAATCTCAAGCAATATGATATAAACCCCATCTTTTTATCCTAGATGGCAACAATACAATACGTGCCTTGCTGCCCCTGCTGTCATTGGGAAAGGACACCGCAAGATTTAACCCAAAGCCAAGCACTTCTCCCATTGCAAGAACTATAGATCTAGTAGGCCAAACCAAACCAATAATTCAAAGAGACTTGCAAGGATAATATAATCATACATAAAATATTTCAGAAAAGAATCAAATATTGTTCATGGATAATCTTGATCATAAACCCACAATTCATCGAATCTCGACAAACACACCGCAAAAAGACTACATCAAATAGATCTCCTCGAAGATCAAGGAGAACTTTGTACTGAGATCCAAAAAGAGAGAAGAAATCATCTAGCTAATAACTATGGACCCGAAGGTCTGTGGTAAACTACTCACAACTCATTGGTGAGGCTATGGTGTTGATGTAGAAGCACTCCGTGATCGATCCCCCCTCCGGCGGAGCTCCGGAACAGGCCCCAAGATGGGATCTCACGGGAACAGAAGGTTGCGATGGTGAAATTAGGGTTTTCTCTGTTGCCTCGATGTTTTCAGGGTACGTGGATATATATAGGAGGAAGGAGGGCATCGGGGAGCCAGAGGGGGCCCATGAGGGTGGGGGGGTGCGCCTACCCCCCCTGGGCGCGCCCTGGACCCTCGTGGCCGCCTCTCTCGTTCCCTTGCGTGTACTCCAAGTCTTCTGTGAAGATACGGTTCCAAAAATAACTCTCCCGAAAGTTTCATTCCGTTTGGACTCCGTTTGATATCCCTTTTCGGCGAAACACTGAAATAGGCAAAAAAACACCAATTTGCACTGGGCCTTGGGTTAGTAGGTTAGTCCCAAAAATAATATAGAAGTGTATAATAAAGTCCTTTAAACATCCAAACATAATATATAATAGCATGGAACAATAAAAAATTATAGATACGTTGGAGACGTATCAGCAGCCAACCGCAACCCACCAGCCCCTGCGGACACCACACCAAGCGTGGGCCCCGGAGCCACCAAGCCAACAGAGGCCGGCCCAGGCCCAGCAGGCGCAACCAGGCCCAACAAGCGGGACAGAGGGGGTTCGCCGCGCAGCAGAGCTAACCCTAGTCTTGCCGCCAGCTTCGCCTCCCCCGCCGCCGCCCCCCGCACCTGAGAAGACAAGGGAGGGGAGCGTCAGCCGATCCTCCGGTAACGAAACACCAGCGCAAGGGCCCACCTCCAGCACGGGTGTAGGCCAAAGACACCGGTGACCGCCAGAGCCACGACGCAGTCGCCCTCGATCCGCCGCCGCCCGAAGCGAAGCGGCGATGCCGGCCTCCGTGGCCAACGCCGCCCTCCACCGCCTGCTAGACGAAATCTCCCAGCGTCACACCCGACGGAGGAGCACCAAGCCGAGGCGAGGGGATCCCATCATCCTCGTCAGAGTCGTCCTCTGCGAGGGCCCAGAAGTGGCTCCCGCACCCCCGGCCGGCCCTGAGGCACCTACCGAGGCCGAGCGCGCCGGAGAACCGCAGGAGCCCCGCCAGACCTGAACCCACCACTACCAGAAACGCGACTAAGGGTGTGGGCCAACAGCCGTCAGGAAAATAAATTTGGCCGTCAGGAATGTAATTCCTGTCGGCCAACCGACAGGAACAACCGACGGCAATAGCCTGCCAGGAATGAAACAATTTGCCTGACGGACGGCTCACATGAATTTTTTTGCTGTCGGTTATTCCTGACGGTTGGCTCACACAAAAGAAATGCTCCGTCAGATTTATGCCTCCCAGAAATTACATATTCCTGTGACCCACCTGTCAGGAAAGGCCGCCAGGAAATACTTATACCTGTAGGTTCAACCGACAGGAATTTGTACTAGGAAGCTGCAACGTGTGTGGCCGTCACTGTTGCATCATGATGTTTTTTTATATTCCTGCCGGAAAAGCAATGTGCTTAACTTACATTATTTCACAGAAACCATGTGAGAATAGATTTATGACAACATCAGAGTTCACATATCATCATCAGTTCCATACATATAGATCAACAAAGTACACTACAAGGCTACAATGGTACCATCCACAAAAGGACCTTCCAACTACAACAATACTAGCAAAATACCCCGGCTTGCAACTACCACCAGATATTAGTTCTCATCCCTAAACCATAGTGGATACACAAGTCCACAAAAGAGCGTATGAAGACCACCTATAGTCTGATGTTATCATGTTGTTTGAGCAATCAGTTTCCCCATGGTTGGCTGCTGCGTCAACGATCTGATCACCGACATTCCAAGTGGCGTCGTTCTCCTCGCACGACTCCATGACATCATTGTTGCCATCAACCGCCTGCGAGCCGGCTTGAGACAAGTTATTTGTCCCCTGAATCGAGCCCAAGTAACCAAATTGTCATTTAATCTAATTTAGAACTATAAAAACACAATACTTTGTTGGATAATAAGTGGAGACAACAGAACAAAATAATTTCTATTTACTGATTAATGCTTGGCACCAAGAACGGATTTATAAGCAGTATGACAGTAGAAACAATGACATACAGTGCATTTTTGTGCTTTCTGGCTCATGATTGCACCATTGCTAATGATTGCGCCATTGTTGCCGCTGCTACTCACATTCTTCATTCCACATTTCATTGCAGTATATGTATTCAGCGTCGTCGCCTTCTCAGGTCCAAGAGTCCCTTCCTATAAGACCGCAGAAACTCAAGCAAAGTCATGGCATCGTCGTGTAACAGAAAAACTAAGTGTGAAGCAAATCGTACAATAAACACGCCATACCAAATATTGTTGTGCCTTCGCAAAAGGTCGTGAGCCTCCTCTGTTTTGAGCAATGTCCGACATTTGGCGCATGGACACTTAATTTTACCACCTTCAGCTACGGAAGAGAAGGCCCGGTCTATAAACGGTGCAGTTTCTTCAAGCCATATATTAGAAGGGACTTGACCAAACACCCATCCACTATCATGCAATCACGCTTCTCCATTATTTAACCAAGAATTCATACTGAAATAAAATTCACAGAAATGGGGCTATTTCAGAAAAATAATAGCATACTAAAGGGCAGCAGCACAAATAACGATTCACGCAAAGACAATTGTTTCAGACATAAATTTAAGAGCTCAAAGCTATAACTTACCAATATACTTGTTCAAGCTGGGAAATTACGGCGTTGAAAAGGGTGGCCAGACAACTCCCCTAGCTGCTCACTGATGTTTCTGGAAAATGAAGAGATAAGATTATTCTAGGATTTATATATGTCAAATTCACTTTAAAAAAATAGCAGGTAGATGTCACGGAAGCTACAACCTAGAAAAAATGAACGGTTAGATGGTCATGTACATAAGCTACATGCTAGCTGTTCACTGATGTTGCTACAGAAGCTCCAACATACGTGTAAGAACAACCAAAACTAATCTGTCCAAATCAACGTGCACACCAAAGAACTGTACATGGTCATCTACAACTAGTTTTGCGTTGGAACCCATAAAAATTGGTGTTTGAACTTATCCAAATCAACCGTATACTAATCAGATGTGCCTAAATTAGTTCCAACTAAGCTTGTACGCTACACAAGAAATAGAGCAAGGAAATCATAGATCTAGGAAAAGAAGGTAATATATTACCAGAGATATGGAGACAAAGGACTTGTGAGGCAGCGAGTAGAGGAGTACAGGCAGCCGGAGGTGAAGAAGACGTGTAAATCTGAATGGGGGACAAGTACGGGAGCTTGGTGGGGGGCAGATGATGGTGCTCCGGCGGGTGGCGAGGCAGAGACCGGCACTACACAGGTGGTGAGGAAGATGCAGGCGGAAGGACGGCCTTCCGCGGGGTGGGGAGGCAGCCGCAACGGTAGATGGGAGGATTGTTTAGTTGCTGCCACGGCGGTGGACCTGCGGATGGTGTGGCGGCGGCCGAGGTGGACCGGAGGATGGTGTGGCGACGGCTCCGGCGGTGGACCGGACGATGGTGGCGGCGGCGGTGGAATGTAGGACTGGATTGGGGATCGGGAGGATTCTGGAGACTACGACTGAATTGGGGATGGAGGTTATGTTTGCCCTCTCCTTTTGTATTGGGCCTAACTCTGTGAGCCCAAACACACAGGAAATAGACAAAAAGGGTGGGCGTCCACGAAAAAATGCGCGCACAATGAAAATCCGGTGGCGCGAAACGACAGCCCGCGGGCGCGAAGGGCCGAAAGCGATTCCCGTGGGCCGCGACGCACAGGGATATACTTTTCCTGTGCGCCTTGTCCGAACCTACAGGAATATAGAGAAAAAACCTGTAAGCCAGGGTCTGGCCCACAGTAAAATGATATTTTCCTGGGAGTCCTTGCGGGGCCGACGGGAATATATGTTGGCTTACAGGCTTAGTCACGATTCTGGTAGTGCACGCGCCCGCCGCGCCGAGATCTGCGGGGAGAGGCGGGGCGCCACCCGCGTCGCCCGCAGTCGCCCCCAAGAACTCTCTGTTTTCGAAGCCCATCTCCTGATTGCCCTATTCTAGGTCGAGACGCGCGGTATCCTCCGGCCACCGGAGCTCCACCAGCTCGGGAACAATAAGTCCACATTATTACACAGCGGGTCACCGTCGGTGTGCTCTTGCCCGCCACACAGACGTAGGCATCCTATATATACTTGTATTGCTATCACCATCAAATAAACCTCGACACTTCATCCTTCAACGGGAGCAGCTAATTAACTTGCACATCTAGGTACGTATTCGCACAAGTTTACACCAACGCTGATAGCTTAACTGGAAGCTTGGTCCATCATCTTGAGTTTGGTAAAGTAAATATGAGACGCAGCTCTTTGCTTCTCTGTGAAAAGGAACCGGAAACTTAGAGTGAAATGAAAACAATTATTAACGTCACATATGATCGGCGTGTGAACAACTGAACGGACACCCGCGTATCCTCACGGTGTTCGTCCTCGGGCATGCATGTCTGCGTTCCAATCCTAGCCGCACACCCCATTAATTGAGCTGCATCCGACTTATCAGAGCAAGTATAATGGGATGACGTAGGCGGGCTGTAAGACTTTAAATATTATAGTTTGGATGAGTTTGCGGAGAGAGAAGAGAAGCGGACTACTGATTAACAACCGGTCGTAGCACGTGCTCCTAGGCACTTTGTGAAAGAGAAAGGTGGGCCATGTATCAACAAAGTAGTACAAATTTATATGTAACTATTGTACTTGCCGACTGTAAGACTGGCTACAGATGATGTGACAAGATCATATAACTAGCAGCTGGCTATAGTATTAACCACTCTCTCATGCGGCTAACTTAACGAAAGTTTTGAGCATTCCCACCTCGTTCTCTTTATATATATCTCAAAATCAAATGCACATTCTCTGTAGGTGTTCCTTCTGTTGGTCATCAGGTTATAAGATGTGCGCGCTGTTCATGAACTTTTGATATGTTTTCTTGCTGATGAGTTGAGATTTTAGAAAAAAAAAACTGAAAGGAAAAATAGACAATGGCTCTGTTGAACCTCTCCATGCAACCACAGAAAATGCGC
The DNA here is from genome assembly GCA_902687465.1 of Secale cereale. Taxonomy (NCBI): domain Eukaryota; kingdom Viridiplantae; phylum Streptophyta; class Magnoliopsida; order Poales; family Poaceae; genus Secale; species Secale cereale. The sequence continues at coordinate 815,806,836 of LR738712.1, read as the reverse complement.
CACAGATTAGATTTTGTCCCACTGAGAAGCACGCAAGCGCGGCAAAAATCAACCTGATTCCGTACTCCGTTTGTTTGAGTCAAAGTGTCTATAGTGTGTTCCATTGAAAAGCACTCCGTATACAACTGAAAGTTATGCGCAGCTGGCCAACGCAAGAAGCATTGTCACTCCTCATGAGAAACACACTTAGGGATGGCACCCACAGGGTTTGGGTATGAGTGGAGCCACCCCATACCCTTACCCGTCCTATTTGGGTTTACCCGTATCCGTACCCATACCCGCTAGTGGGTATAATTTTTTCCCATGCCCATTACCAGACAGGGTAAATCGGTACCCGCGGGTAAAAATACCCATATTTTAATAACATTAATTTGAGCATCACATAGTTATAAACAACAACATATAATCATAATTTATAAACAACAACACATAATAACATCAATACATACTTATAAACAACAACATATTCTTAACAATAACACATTCTATAAAGATCATCACTTTCTTGTAAACAACAACACATCAAAACATCAACACACAGTCATAAATAGTAGCAAATAGTCATACATTTTAAATTAACAAACTCACAACAAAGTGTAGAGGTAATTTGTCCATATTTGTTAGAGTTTATAAGGGTACATGGGTACGTGGGTATGGGTTATGTGTTCCCATACCCATACCCGCTCTACCCGATGGATTTAAGATTTGCCTATTTATATACCCATGGATAACGTTTTGTCTCATACCCTTACCAAATAAAGTTTTTACCCGCGGGGTGCATGGGTAATAGGTACCCATTGCCATCTCTAAACACACTATTAATTCAACAGCATCACACTTATCGTGCTCATAATTTAACCAAAGGTTGTGAGCATTGCCCACTCTGTCTCTTTATATATCTAAACCATATGCAACTTTTCTGCAGGTGTTGCTTCTCTTGCTCATGAGGTTACGAGGTGTACAATATCACTGAAATTTTTAGAAGAAACCGAAAGTGAATGCGGACAGTTTCCCACAAGGTGGCTTGGACGCACGAAAATGTGAGATCCAAACCCAGCATTCATTAGACCCGATAGAACTGATTACGTCCCACGCAAAAGTCGTGGCAGGCTTACTAAAAGCAGACGTGGACCGGTTCCTAGCAGCCATGGAGGTGGGTCATGCGGTGAGTAGTTAGCGTGTGGCAAACTGGATGGAGTTGGGGTTATGTAACTTTTGTAACCGGCAACGCGGAGGTGCTTTCTTTACCCCATCCTCCTCTTTAATATATAGTAAGCACGCTCGTGCGTATTCGAGAAAAAAAAGTCGAACAAGTATTGTTTCATCCAGAAGTGCTCCATGTGTTAGAATATGTGTACAGTGTGTCCATTTGAGAAGCACAAAGAGTGTCCATGAATAGAATGAATTAAGCATAGGTTGGTGGTTGGAGCCAAGTATGTGATTCATTTTTTGTTTGTTCCGAGTAATAAAGAGCGTCTCTCCCTTGTTTATGCTAAGAATATTAAAGGTGATGCACTAAATTTCCACAGGCTTCGGCCACACCTTGTCAAATAATATTAGTCTTCCCCTTTACTTACCTTTGCGCATGATTATCCTCGTTTACTAGTGGCCGGCATAGGCTTTGGGTTATGGCACCGCCGGCGACCAGCTTGGAGATCAGGTTCTCCGGCAGTCTCTCTATGTCTCCACCCGCTCTCTCTCTATGCCAGTTTACTAGTGACGGGACGCAATGGCCACCGCACGGAGGGGAGCCTATGCTCGTTGTCGGACAACACTTCCGGTCAGTTCTTTCGGATCTTTCATGTGGCAGTCAGACATCTCCACAGAAAATGACCTTGAATCGTAGTACTAATACAAATTGTGTGGGCTTCTTTCATGCGACGATCGCCGCGTCAGCTGCGTGCAGACCGTAGAATCTCGTGTTGGGGTCGGTCAGTGAGCGGTGGAGGAGGCGACCACCGGCGGCCACCATGGGAGAGGATGAGCACAATGGTCGCATCTGTCATCAGAAGCCTGGCGAAACAATCACCACCGGCGGCCACCAAGGGAGAGAACGTACAATGGTACTTAATTTAGTGCATCACCATCGCCATGGTTTCAGCGTTTGGAAATTTTACAGGTGTGTGTGTGTAATGTTGCCGTCAAGTCCTATTGGGCTGGAGGCAATGCCTAGTAATGCAGAATTCACACTGAAAGCGTGCATTCAGAGTACTTCTGCGGATTTATTCTACGCCTTTTTATAATCAATTTAGCTGCTTGTTAATGGTTTGAAAAATAAATTGGTGTCAGTTTTTCTGCTTGGGAAGAAAGAGGGGCATGGAGGTGCAGCAGCCGCGGCCTCTGGGTCTTTTTGAAATATAGGATGGATTTTAGGCTCAGCCAATAATTTGAAAAAGATCTCTAAGGATACATGTGGATGTCATAATTAGTTGGTGGGAATTTTAATACCACTCCGAAAGTGGAGAAAGTTTTGGGCCTCTTTAAAAGGATCTTCTTTCACATGCTACCGGAGCTTGAGAATATGTATAACATAGCATACATAGAACATGTAGGCTTATTCACGATGTCTACGTATTTCTTATACTCATCGAAGTCTATATGTATGTCTGTACCACCCATGTCTTGATCATCAATTCATTTCCCTTGCATGCCTACATCATCCTTTTCTTTACCATCCATGTCTATGCCATCCTTTCATACATCCTCATTGTCCTTATCATCCATGTCTCTACCATCCATCCCTTTGGGGTCCATGCCTACATCCTCATAGTTATTATCATCCATGTCTTTGCCTTCCTTGCCTCTATCACCCATGTCCTTACTATCCTCGCCTTTATCACCCATGTTTTCACCATCATTGCCTTTATCATCCATGTCGTTATGCTGCCAACGAAAACACATAGACAATGTTAAGGATGGATATCATCAAAAAACATTATGCACTACTTAAATATTTGATTTAATTTTTCAGACTGGTTTCATGTACCTAACTAAGTCCTTCAAACGCTCTAAATAAGTACTCCCTCCGTCCGGAAATACTTGTCATCAAAATGAATAAAAGGGGATGTATCTAGATGTATTTCAGTTCTAGATACCCTCGTTTTTGTCCATTTTGATGACAAGTATTTTCGGACGGAGGGAGTATGAAATATGCCCTAACAAAATCCAAAAATATTTGACTGATTGTACTTGTTGTGAATAAACATTTGATTGCTTTTGTCTATGATGTAAGGATATCATATAACGCTTCATGTATGTAGGTTTGGCTAAATTCATTACTGTAATCATCCACAATTCCTTCAAATACCCTGATAAATCCACCCCCATAGATCAAATATCTCCTACCTAAATCCAAAATAACTCCGAACTCCATTCAAAAATATTTCCTAACTAAATCCAAAATAACTCCAAACTCAATTCAAAAATATATCCTAACTAAATCCAAAATAACTCCAAAATCAATCCACAGTATCTCGTAACTAAATCCAGAATATGTCATAAGTAAATCCAAACTACACTTTCTTTGAATCCAAATTTGCTGACAACTTTCTCATGCCACATAACCCTAACCGAGTCCAAAATATGTCCTAACTAAATACGAATTACACTTCCTTTCAATCAAAATCTATTCACAACTTCCTCAAACCCTAAACCCTAACATTCACATCACATATCCTAAACCCTAATCAAATCCGACCCTATCGCTACTATGCAGAAGGGAAAAGACAAGATTAGAGATGGCTAGGCACTTACATCTGAGAGGTCAATGCGAAGATCCGGTGTGATAAAGCTGATGCACGGCGATGAATCAGGCCTCACATTGGGTGGGGGGGCATTGAATCGGGGAAGGAGGGTATTAGGCGCCTCTTCGGAAGATCTGGCGCCGCATAACCCGAAGGAGGGGGAGGAGTAGGAGGAGGAGGAGGAGGAGGGAGTGCCACTGCGAGATCGCGCGGCACTATCATGTGTTCGCTGGAGACTAGAGCTCGAGAGGAGATGAGGAACCACTCGTACCAAATTCAAATGACCACGCACAATCATGTGTTGTTATAATTAAGTGTAATGTTAATGCAATTAAGTTAATTTGAAATTTTAGGACGGGACTACCCCTGGACTTAATTGGGCCAATTAAAGTTAAATTATTTTTAGGTCTAAAATACCCTTGGGCTTTAATAAGGCCTAGTTAGTCTCATCCGTTAATCGCCCATATAATACACGTGCTCTCGTGTATTGCAATGCACCGTAACATTTCAGATGATGAATCCCCTCATGCTTATGTTGCATTATGGTCTCCTCATGATCTCGACATGCAACCTTCAGAAGCGTCATACTTTTTGAGCTGCTAGGTTGAACTTTTGAACAACAGAAGATTATCCGCTGCTCGCCATTGCGAGAAACATTATTGTTATTGCTCATGAGCTACACACGTACAGAAGCACATCGTCATAGTTATTGTTCTGCTTTTGCGCTGCTTTTACCACCGGGTTTGCTGGAAGGTCCTCCTTTTTAAGGAGATCTTACATTTCAAGAAAAAATTCAGAGGAAGTCGCGCAAAAGAAAACTGGGTTCGTATTTTATTTTTTGGTAAAAGACGTCTTCATCTGATAATTATCAAGGAAAAAGAAAATTGACCAGTACAATAAAAAGACAATAGGATACATAATGATAAGTAAAAAATAAAACTACAATGAAAATCATACTATTCCACTAGTAGAAAACGGGCTTTTAGTCCCGGTTCGTAAGGGGCCTTTAGTCCCGGTTCTTAAACCGGGACTAAGGGGTCGGTACTAAAGCCCTCCCCTTTAGTCCCGGTTTGCTTACGAACCGGGACTAAAGGAGCTCCACGTGGCTGGTTTCTGGAGCTCGACCTTTAGTCCCGGTTCGTAACACCAACCGGGACTAAAGGATTTTTTTTTGATTTTTTTTTATTTTTTTTATTTTTTTTCCTGATTTTCAAATATCTGAATTATTTGAAACCGGCCACATCCTCTAACTACCCATCATCACCCATTAATCTCTAATCATCCATCATCACCCAGTTCAAATCGTCTAACTTCCCGGCAGGTCACCCATCCTCTCACTGCTCCAGCCCGAGCACGCTTAACTTCCGAGTTCTATTCCCCCTAGTTTCCAAGTCTGCACTTGTTGTTTTCCTGACAATACTCTGCTGTCAATCCTATTAACCCTGAGGAGTTGAAGTTGAGTACGAAGCACTGTTTGAATTAAAAAATATTATTGTAAAATACATTAATTATTTAATAACACTAATATTTCTTGAATAAGTAGTTTGACCACAGTTTGACCAGATTTGACCAAAATTCAAAAAAACTAAAATAATTATTTAGAAACACTAATATTCTTGAATAATTATTTAGTAACAATAATATTTCTTGAATAAGTAGTTTGAGCACAGTTTGACCAAAAATTCAAAAAAACTGAAATTTGAGCATAATTTTTTTTTCCTTTTGGAATTTGAAGATTCTAAAAATGTCGAAATAGGCCAAAGGCCGTTGAAATCGGATGCGGAATTTTTTTCCCTACATTTTGATATATTATATGTTTTTTTTCGACATCGTATGCAAAAGTTATAGCCGTTTTACGTTTTCATTACACTTTTTTGAAATTCAGGACCCCTTTAGTACCGGTTCATGGCTCGAACCGGGACTAAAGGTCTGACCTTTAGTCCCGGTTGGAACCATGGACCGGGACTAAAGCCTCAACCCCTTTAGTCCCGGTTTGTGGCTCCAACCGGGACTAAAGGTCTGACCTTTGGTCCCGGTTCGAGCCACAAACCGGGACTAAAGGCCATCGCACCCTTTAGTCCCGGTTTATGGCTTCAACCGGGACTAAAGGTTCCATTAGAACCGGGACTAATGGTTGCATGTCGCCCTAGCCGCATGAACCGGGACTAATGCTCATATTAGTCCCGGTTCGTGAGTGAACCGGGACTAATGCGATTTTCTGGCCGGGACCGTTGCCCTGTTTTCTACTAGTGTTCATGTCCTTCTTGCGACTGATTGTCGCCAGCCGTAGATTAAAAGTTACACCTAACCAACATTAATGGAAATAGACACCTACAAATGCCCTATTTATACCGGGCCTTAAAGACCGCAATAGTTGCTCACCGCTTGAAACATGATCTAGAAGTCACCGAACAAATATTTGTTCGATCATCACCCCATGTAGTATATCTTGTAATGCATCACCATGCCCGTGAACAACATGGAAGAAGATGTTGAATTCGCTAAACCAAAGCCAGCCAATTAATCTCCTCGGTAGACACATCAACTGCCAAGATCTGAAGAAACCCAAATGATCTAGAGACACAAACTATCAAAAGCCCTTCGTTGCCAACGGATTGGACGTCGTCGTTGTAGGGTGAGGCTGGAGAGACGATATTCGATGCTGCCAAGGAAACAAAACCCAAGGAATAGAAAAAACAAAACAAACATGTCTTCACTCCTCTTGCTGCCGCCGAGCCCACCAGAGGGGGAGAGGAGCAGGGCCGAGGCGGCTGCATGGAGATGACCTTTGGTGGCGGCTAGGGTTTGGAATAGCAGGCATTTTCATACTTTCAATGACACTTATCTATGAGGCGGATGATCCTTTTATTTTGCAAGAAACATCCAATCTATTAATCTATAATCATGACATTACAAAAAACAACATAGGTAATAAAAATTACAACAACCGACGGATTGGGTTGCAATGCTCTCTTTCTCTACCTTCTTCTTCCTCCATCGACGCTAAGCACTAAGCACATCGCATGTGACTGCCACTCACGTCCGCCACATCAACCCCCTTGCTCTAGCCACCCCTTCATTGTGCTGCCTTCACAACTGGCAATTACTTTAACACCCCTCAACTATCACGGTCGTTCTCCTGCGTCGCGACGACCTCTCACCCGCATCCTAAATTTAAGCCTCCCACTCGCTCCCATCGCCGACGTTGCGGCAAGCCGAGGCGTCGCTGGTCCCCGATCGTTCATGGCTCACACTTGTCATGCGCTGTTCTCCCTAAAAAAATTGATTGACACTTTAAAAAATTATAGCTGCATGGAAATTGGCAACTGCATCAAAAGAAGTATGACGAAGAAAGCTAAATCGACACATCTTGATTTTCTTTTCTTAAAATGACTGATCTAGGGAACATCATCATTGTTACTTCCCCACGATAGGGAATGTGAGTTTTCTACCATAACTTGCATGTATCTCCTCAGTGCCGCTGTTGTGATATCCATGCTATGTTTTGTATGCAAAAAAATATCGGGTGATGCTCGGCTGATGATAATTGATTGCATCGGCCAACTCGACATCCTTTGGATGGCGTGCTAGACAACCGTCCATTCCCTCTCCGGCAAAAAGTTGTGCACCTTAGCCATTTGCAACATGGCTCGTTTTGTGTTCAAGGATTTTTGCAACACGAGTTATGTTGCAAATAAAAAACGTTTTCAACGTAACTTGGGTCTATGTGTTGCTGCCCATGTCCATCCCCTGTTGCGACTCCACATGGGCCATGTTAAAATCCTAGGCTAGCTCACAAGAGACGCGTGTCACACGTGCCTCGCGATGCCCCGTCCTTGGCAACATGGTGTTGGCACACGAACACGTCACCGTGTAACTCCAACGCCGAGTGTGATGCACCGCAGCTCACGTCGAAGGAGACCCGTCCGGAAGCGCGGTACGCAAGCAATCCAGCGGGCGCTTTTGAGGACCCGAAACCCCACACGCCCGGGAGGCACCCCGTCAGGGCACGCGGCGGCTATGGGCTGCCCTAGGTCGACGTGATCGCCCCTAGGGCCTCGAGGTTCGCCGCCCTGCAACAAGAAGAACGAATGAAGAATGAGGAAGAAGAAGAATAAGGGAGAGAGATAAAGGTAAAGGTAAAAGTGATAGATGATTTGTTCGATTGTGTGTTGTTCAATCGTCCGTCGCCCCTTAGGTATATAAGAGGTGGATGGACTTCCCATGCAAGGAAATATTAGAATTCATGTTCAAAACCCTAGTTTGGGTCCAACTCGGAATCTAAACTTTCCAAAACTGTTCGGTTTACAACCTGGCTGCACTTTGCAGGCCACGTTTGGGGCAGGAAATGACCTCGGATGGAAACGAGCCCAAAAGCAATCTTGACCGTTTCGACGAGACGAACAACTGTCATGTTTAACGTTTTTTGATCAGAGGCCGTTTTGAGGTGGTTTTCGGCTATTTTCCGAAGTCTGGAACAGAGAAATCCAAAACCCGGACGAACGTCCCCGGAGTGTCCGGCCATCCTCGGAGAAATACAAAACCCGATGATTATTCCCGGAGTATCCGGCCATCCTAATGCAGCCGCACATATTCGGCTCTAATTTTTGCATAGGAACTTCGATTGAGACGTTTTTTATATCAAAATCAACCACTTCGACGAGACACACAACTTTCATGTTGATATTTTTTCCATCTGAGGCCAGCTTAATTGGGTTTCAAGCCTTTTTTAATCTGATGTCAACATGAGCATCTCTGAACTTGTCATAACTTTTGCATCCGGCCTCCGTTTTAGACCATCTTCATACCCATCTTAATCTTCTCGACGAGAGTCATCCCATTGTGACTTTAAATAATAAGTTTGAATTAATCTTGACATAGCTTCAAAATACTATTTATAATCGTGCCACTTTTGATCGTCAACACATGGTGATGTTGAAATCCCGGCGGAGCTCCCGTAGGGACACACGTAATGCACGCGAGGCGGCGGACAACACGACAGAAATCGCTGGTTGAGTGCTAGTTTTTTGAAAAATATAATCTTTCAGAGTACTATACAATATCATGTCAGATTTTTTCTTATTTCAAAGTTCAAGAAAAAAAAACTAGCACAACAATCTGATACAAAGATGAAAACTGTCAAAAATTGACAGCACGCCATGAATCTCAAGATCAGACACACCTGAGGTGAACGTCGCTTAGACGGTTATATTTCTTATGGTGGTACCAATCCACTATGGTTCAAATCTTAGACTTATCATTGGTCGTCGCATTTTTGTGAATTTATTTTAGGTCTTCCGGCGATGTGAGTTTAGTGGGAAGAGACGACCCTGTCGATTACAAATGCATCTGTGGCGTTTCCATCAACCTCAAAGCAAAATGATATGCCAGCTTAGTCTTTCGAAGGTGCTCAAACGGATGGGGAATGCGTGCGTGCGTTCAAGTGTACACCTGTGTATAGCATCTGCGTGTACTTTGTTTTAAAAATATCAGACATACAAATATATGAATATAGGAGATGCCCCACACGTGGCTACACATTTTCTCAAGAGCAGATACGATTGGAATTTTGTGTTCGTCAATACAACGTTCATGTGTGCGCGTGTGTTTTCGTCAGCGTCAATGACCAAGATCGTGTGTACTCTTTCTCAAGACTTGGCACGACGCGACGGAGGATGCTGACGATTCTGGGCCCATGCTGCTGAAAGTGAGTGTCTTGTGCGGGCAGCTGAGCTCTTGCGTAACAATAGACTGGAAAAGTCATCGTGACCACACTTGAGACTTGACTCGGTACGTCGTGACTCGTGAGCCAGATCAGCCAAATCATTCCAGCTGAGACCAGGTACAAGCAGGTAAGCTTGATCATGCCGCATCTCCGTGGTCATGCATGCTTCGGCAGCCGGGATGGCCATTGCCATTGCCGTCCACCTCCTTCTCCTCCAACGCCCAGTCCGACTGCTACACCGACCTGAAGCGCGTGCTGAGGTGAACGTCCTGGGGCGCCTCAACCACTCGAGCCTCATCCAGCTGTCCGGCCTCTGCATGCACAGCGGCAACACGTACATGGTGTTCGAGGTTGCCCAGAACGGCACGCCCAGCCACTGGCTCCACGTCCACGGCGGTGGTGAGGTGCTCGGGCGGAACCAGCGCGTGTAGGTGGCGCTGAACGTGGCATCCTGGCTCAACTACCTGCACAACTACACCGTCCCTCCGTACGTGCACAGGAACCTCAAGAGCAGCAACATCCTCCTCGACGCGTGCTTCCGTGCCAAGCTCTGAAACTTCGGCCTGGCGCGCGTGATCCCCACCGACGCCGACGAGGACAGAGGCCTGTGGATACCCCGTAACATGGTGGGGACGCAGGTTACCTAGCGCTCGAGTATCTGAAGCATGGGTTGGTAAAGCCCCAGCTCGAAGTGTTCGCGTTCGGCGTCGTCCTCCTTCAGCTCTTGTCCTGGAAGGAGGCGGCGGTGGCACTACAAGATAACGACGGGAAGGTGGTGCTACTTTTGGAGGAGGCAGAAAGGCTGAGCCGCCTAGGCGACGGCCACGGCGCCATAACGACCTGCTGGACAGGGTGACGGCGGTTATCGAGGGCAGGCTGCACGGGCAGTACCAATGGAACGTGGTGGTCACCATGCTCTCGCTGGGTTTTGGATTTCGTCCGGAATTTCTGAATTTCATCTCAAATTCGCCAGGGCCCGTTAGTTTCCCAACTTCCAGCCCAGCCCAAATACAAAAACAGCTCACATACCTTTGGTATAAACTAGCAAAAGAGTCCGTGCATTGCAATTGTAGAAAAAATACCAGACGCCCCTAACACAATAACAATGACTCAATACCCCAATAGGTCCATCTCCTTCATTTCAACATGGCATCTTATCAGTATTGCCATTTATCCTTCTTCCCACTCTCGTCGACGAACATGCATGATTATATATGGTTTCTTTCGTCTCCACCTTGTTTTTGTTAAGGTGTTCATGTTCAATTTGAATCGGCACCTGTACAAAAAGAGATGGATCGTGCACTCCTGATTAACGTTGCATCCTAAACTGCATTTAAAAAGTTATTAACATGCGAAACAACATCAGATTCAGATTTTTCATATTCTCCTAATCAGTTTTCATATATAACATGTTAAAATTGGAGTTAGGGTTTAGAAGATATGAATATTTTTTAATCATTTGAATCTATCCCTAAACAACATTTAAAACTGGTTAACGGGTAAAAAAAACATCATATTTGTATTCTACACATTTTTCTAATCAATTTTCATATATAACATGTTAAAATCAAAGTTACGGTTTAGAAGATATGAATATTTTTTGAAAAAATATTTGAATCTATAAAAAAGTTTATTTTCCAGGCGGACGGTGGATTAATTAACTGAAATCTAAGGTTTTTTTTTTCGAAAATAGCAACACATTTTCTGTGCTCACTTAAAATAGGACCACGGGTACATTAACCGAAACCTCAGGGGGGTTTAATGCAAAAGGTGGAACTATTTTTAGTTCCCACTTAAATCTGGACCGCGTGTTGATTTCTCAAAGACAGAGGGACTTTTTTTTGGCAAATGTGCCACGATGGACGACCAGAAGCCTTAGGTGCCTTATTATTAGGGTGAGATACTCAAGTTGAACCAGAGCACCAACCATAGCAGTTTTCATGTTTTCCTTATATATGTGTATGTGGCTATATAGTTTTTTGTTTATATATGCTAAATATATATAGAAAGTTTTATATATGCAAAAGTTACAAATTTAGAAAAAGAAGGATAGGAAAGAAGAAAATAAGAAAGAGGAAAGAAAGAAGAAGAGGAGAGGAAGAAGAGGAGAAATAAATAAGAAGAAGAAAAAAAAAGAAAAAAAGAGGAGAAGAAGAAAGGAATAGAGGAGAAGAAGAGAAAATTTCTCTTCTTCTCCTCTATTCCTTTCTTCTTCTCCTTTTTTTTTTCTTTTTTTTTTCTTCGATCTTCTCCTCTAGCGGTTCCTTTTTTCTTTTTCTTCCTCTTTTTTTTATCGGATATGTCTATGTCGATATACACCCTCCCCGATAACTTCGACATTAGGGGGGGCCGGGGTCGAGGGTCGTCGAGGGACCGAGAGGCCGAAGGTCGAGGGGTCGAGGGTCGTCGTGGGACCGAGAGGCCGAAGGTCGAGGGGTCGAGGGTCGTCGAGGGACCGAGAGGCCGAAGGGCGAGGGGTCGAGAGGTTGCCTAGCAGTCGGGGTCTAGGGTTGTGGATCGCCGAGCAGTCGGGGGTCAAAGTATTGAAGAATTCCATGACTTCATCATTTGCCAGAAGTAACCGGGGCATTTTGGTACAAAGTTATGCAAAGTTATTTTGGAACGGAGTTCCTGATAGAATAATCCGTCTTTTGTTACGAATTATCCTATCTGGGACTCCGTTCCAAAATAACTTTGGAGAGCTTCGTACCATCATGCTACTGTTACTTTCGCCTAATGATGAAGTATTGGTTTTGTTGAATCCTTTGACACTCGACAAAATGTGACATGAGGGGGTCTAGGGTTGTGGATCGCCGAGCAGTCGGGGGGCGAGGGGTCGAGAGAGGTTGCCTAGCTAGTGTCAAAGTATTGAAAAATTCCATGACTTCATCATTTGCCAGAAGTAACCGGGGCATGTTGGTACGAAGTTATGCAAAGATGTTTTGGAACGGAGTTCCTGATAGGATAATCCGTCTTTTGTTACGGATTATCTTATCTGGGACTCCGTTCCAAAACAACTTTGGAGAGCTTCGTACCATCATGCTACTGTTACTTTCGCCTAATGATGAAGTATTGGTTTGTTGAATCCTTTGACACTAGACAAAATGTGACATGAGGGTGTCTAGGGTTGTGGATCGCCGAGAAGTCGGGGGGGGGGTCGAGAGGTTGCCTAGCTAGTGTCAAAGTATTGAAGAATTCCATGACTTCATCATTTGCCAGAAGTAACCGGGGCATGTTGGTACGAAGTTATGCAAAGATGTTCTGGAACGGAGTTCCTGATAGGATAATCCGTCTTTTGTTACGGATTATCTTATCTGGGACTTCGTTCCAAAACAACTTTGGAGAGCTTCGTACCATCATGCTACTGTTACTTTCGCCTAATGATGAAGTATTGGTTTTGTTGAATCATTTGACACTAGCTAGACAAAATGTGACATGAGGGGGTCTAGGGTTTGTGGATCGCCGAGCAGTCGAGGGTTGAAGCTAGTTCTACGTTTGCCATTAATATATCCATCTGTCATGTTTGAATAATAATTGGCATGTTGTAAATATTTGTAGAAACAATGGACGACAACACCCGAGACCTAGCACAAGAAGCGATGTTGATGGACATAATCGCACACGGACAAAATGCCGTCTTGTCGTATCTCAACGAGACCGATGAGCAGGTCGAACAAGAGCTGCGGCTGGAAGATCTAGGCTATGATATTGATGAATTCGGTGACCCAATGCACATGGAAGAAGTAGACCGTGAGGACGGCTCCGGTGACCCAATGCCGGTGCAAGAAGGAGACCGTGATGCTGGCTCCGGTGACCGAACCGAGTCCGGCCAGGAGGTATATATGTTAGTTAAGCATGTGCTGACTAGTTAATTGATTCATTCATTAACTCTCGTCTTTGTTCCTTTTTCTAGCCCTCCGGATCGAGCAAATCTTCGGTAAAGAGACGAGGAGCGAAGAAAAAGTTGAGGCCGGATGAAAAGTTTGAGATCTCAGAAATCTCGCGCTCCGGCGAGCCGATTGCACCCATCCGCACAAAGAACGCATTTGTTAATCAGTGCGGGGTTCTGGTTAGGGACAAGATCCCGATCAGCATCCATCAATGGTTAAAGCCGGCTACAAACGACGCTCAGGTGACTTATGTCACTGATATGCAGAAAGAAGATCTTTGGACTGAGCTGAAGTCAAATTTCGTCCTACCGCGAGAGGTTGATCCGGCGAACCCAGTTAAAGAGGAGTTAATCAAGTCTGCTGCACTTTCGAAGATGGCAGACCAATTCAGGGCATGGAAGAAAAAACTGAATACGTTTGTCAGAGATAAAACGACTCCAGAATTCGTGGGCATATATGAGAAGATCAAAGATGACTGGCCCGCATTTGTGGCCCATAAGAAGTCGGAAAAGAGTCAGAAGATGTCGGAGACAAACCGGATAAATGCTGCGAAGAAGAAGCATCACCATCGCACGGGGTCGGGCGGCTACCTCGTAGCCCGGCCTAAGTGGGCCAAGGCTGAGAATGATCTGCTTCAGAAAGGGATCGAACCAGAGACAATGCACTGGCCAGAACGTTGCCGTACTTGGTTCTTCGGGGCTGGCGGAACCTTGGACCCTGTAACAGGGTGGTGCATTTGGACGGACGAGCAATTGGAAACACCACTCAGGAAGATGCAGCAGTATATCAAAGCAGCGCATGAAGGGACGTTCTTCCCCGACAGAGAGAACGACGAGCTGACAATGGCCCTCGGGAATCCTGAGCACCCTGGACGGACACGAGGCACGCCAGGCTCCCTTCCGTGGCGTGCTGGGTTTCCGGACGCAGGAGGCTACAAATGCCACGACAGGAGGAAGAAAATGAAGATGACCGAAATCCAGGCGCTGCGGGCCAGAATACAAGCGATAGAGGAACGGGAAGCAAATCGGGAGAAAAGAATTGCCGAAGCTTCCCCCGAAGCTACCCCGCCATCTCAGCGGAGAAGCAGCGTGGCTTCCACCGACCTGCCAGAGCCTGCCTTGACGGCTACTGCCAGGAATCCTGTGGATGCTATCACGCAGGCACAAAATTGCCACCTTATGGCACAGTGGATGAATCTGAAGGTCAAGGCGGCTGCTGGCTCTGTTTATCCTTCTGGACCCGATGACACTTTTCACTGCCGGCCGATTCCAGAAGGATATGCTAGGGTGATGGTCGACGAAATAACGGAGGGATTTGAGGAGCTCCAGCTTGACCACCCTACCGGTGAAGGGGAGACTCGGCTGGGTTCTTCACTGAAGACTCCATGCCTATGGCGGAAGGACCTAATCAACATTCTCAACTGGACGCCTCCGCCTCCTCCTCCTCCTCCGACGAGTAAGGGCACTCCGCCTCCTCCACCGCCTCCTCCTCCGGCGAGTGACCATCAGGGCACTCCGCCTCCTTCTCCGGCAAGTGACCATCAGGGCACCCCAGCTCCTTCTACGGCGCGTGGCGGCACTCCGCCTCCTTCGCCGCCGGCGCGTGGCGGCACTCCGCCTCCTTCGCCGCCGGCGCGCCCGAGCAGACAGCCTGCTCCTCCTTCTCCGCCTAATCAGCAAGGGCGGAAGAGACCTGCCGCCGCTCCGGCTGCTCCTGCTCCGGCGCCTAAGCAAGTAAAAAAGACAGCCGCTTCGTCCGGTCCGGCGACGTCTACCAGTACAGCCAGAGGCGGGAGGCGATGCAGATTCGGTCCTTCTCTCACGCCTCTAGAGAAGTTACCGTACGAGAGGTCCGACGAGGAAAACACGAAGATCGCTGAAGGCGAAGTGAAGGACTTTTTTGAAGGGTTGAAAGCACAGAGACATCCACCTCCGGAGGAGAAGATAGATGCGGTGAAAGCAAAGCGCACTCTTGCTGCCCTGAAGCAACCAGCGAAAAGTAAGCCGAAGGGCAACTATGACCGCATGATTCAAAAGACATTTCAAGATGCCAAGCGGTCCGGAAGTACAAAAAGTGATCAGAGGTTAGCAGAAGGACGAGCTGGGAAACAAATTGCCCAGCTCGACGAACAAGCGAACCAATCGTGCCCCCCGCTCAAGGTGTCTAGCGACATGGTCGCTAATGATCCGAGGATGGTGCCCGGTTATACCAATCTTGCAGATTACATGTCCGACGATGTACACTATGATTTCTTGGAAGTGCAGATACAAAGATACGAGTACAGGAAGCCTCTCGTCAAAAATGAAAGATCTCTATCAACGAATATGCGAAGATTGCATGATTGGTACTTGAAAATCTGCAGAGAGTCTGGGGGGAGGAATAACTTGTATTTGAGAGTTAAACCGGAGCATGACCTCGTTGGAATTGACCTGTTGCCTGTTCCATTTGAGGAGTTCTACCAATTTTTCAATCAATTGGCCCTCGACAAAACAACGGTCACCTGCTACTGTCTGTAAGTAGTACTACTTCGGTCATTAAGTTTCTCTATATAGCTGATCTTCATTGCATGTATTTATAATTATCCTCACTATATTATGCAGATTGAAGATCGTCGAATTGAAGAAAAGACAAGTAGGTGATATTGGGTTTATTAACACATACCTCATAGATGCAACCGAGGTTAAATTGCGTCCCGACGATACCAAGACCAACTTGCTACGATCGGTGGTGGTAAATGAAAACAAAGATATAATACTCTTTCCTTACAACTTCAAGTGAGTGTTAATGTCTTGTGCTTATTTGGTTTCCCTTATATATCAGTCAAGGTTATAGTGATGTAATTGATGATCTCATGCATTCGTGCGCAGCTTCCACTATATTCTCTTAGAGATTAAGCTTGAGAAGGGAGTAGTAACTGTCTTCGACTCTAAACGTAAAGATCCCGAGGAGTATGCGGACATGACTCAAATGCTAGCCAGGTAAGTTAAATCGATCAATATTATCCACCATGCATATATATCAGCAACTTCATTTCTGATATCAACTAATTGTTTTCTTTGTCTGGCAGGGCTTGGAAAAAATTCACCAAAAAAGCTCCGGGACTGCCGAAGAAGCTACAATTTAGATAGCCGAAAGTAAGTACTATATAGTAGCATGTTCCGCGCGCGCATCTCCTATATCTTGATTCAAGCGCTAGTTTCATCAATACCAATTTGGCATTCTTGCTTATCAGTTTGATTGACCTCTATTTCTTGTAAAGTGGTTGTGGCAGGAACCCGGGAATGATTATTGTGGATACTACATTTGCGAGTCCATCCGCCACACGACCTGTGAGCGGGGCTACACTGATGAACAATTTGAAGTGCGTAAGCAATCAATAATATTCACAAATTTATAGCATCATTTCATGTATTGACCCCCTACTTCAAATTAGATGTTTCGGATGCGGGATGAACTCCTAACACCAGATCGACTGCGAGCAATTCAAGAGGAATTGGCGGCATTCTTCCTTGAACACGTGATCGCTGAAGACGGAGAATACTATGTGGACCATGCATCCATGTGTTAGGAGATTATTTTTGTAAGAGATAATTATTGTATATATGTGCCCGGTAGTGTCGGATAGATATACGAGAACTTGTTGTTCGGCCAATCTCTCGGAGAAGGAGAGGTGGTCGATATTACTTCTCTCTGTATGCACACACACACACACATATATATATATATATATATATATATATATATATATATATATATATATATATATATATATATATATATATATGTTGATTATACGATCTTCTGTTTCCTTCGTTTGCTTAGTAGCTAGCAGCTAGCTAGCTAGCTAGCTAGCGTGACTCTAGTCCTCTCTATATACGTATGTATAGTATGTAGCGTCGACCAAGCACGGACATAAGAGAGAACACTTCTCTCTATTAATTAGCTAGCTAACACAATATATGAAACACCTAAATTAACCCCCCAAAACCTAAAACCCCCCTCCCCTTTCAAAAAAAAAACAAAAACTACAGCCTCAGAAATGCTGACGCGTGGAAGCCTTTTGGTCCCGATTGGTACCACCAACCGGGACTAAAGCCTCTCCTGCCTGGACTCGGTGCACATGCCACGTGGACACCCTTCTGCCCCGGTTCTGGATTGAACCGGGACTAAAGGGTCAGAGCATTAGTACCGACCCTTTTGTCCCGGTTCTGGAACCGGGGCTAAAGGCCCAAATGAACCGGGTCTGATCCCCCTTTATCTACTAGTGTTGTTAGCGACCCAGCACCGAAGGGATTTTCTGAACTTCTTCTAGACTGCAGACTTACATAGCTGCTTTATTCATGAAGCACCAGAGAAGCTATTCTAACATCTTGGGTTTAGTAAAGTAAATATGGGATGCAGCTCTTTGCCTCTCTTTGAAAAGGAACCGGAAACTTAGAGTGAAATGAAAACAATTATTAACGTCACATATGATCGGCATGTGAACAATTGAATGGACACCCGCGTGTCCTCACGGTGTCCGTCCTCGGGCATGCATGTCTACCGTGCAACCACTTCCAACGGGCCCAATTTAATAACTGGCCACTGTCAGCTACCCAGCCGCCCCCAATGAGCACTTTTTAAAGGCTAGCCCATGCGCATGTACTAGCAGTCCACTTCCAAAGAGTTCCACACTCTTTCCCTGCCCCTCACGCACCCGACAAGCTCTAGCCCTAGCCACACACCCCATTAATTGAGCTTCATCGGACTTATCAGAGCAAGTACAATAAGATGACGTAGGCGGGCTGTAATACTTCAAATATTATATTTTGGATGAGTTGGGGGTGAGAGAAGAGAAGCGAGCTACTGATTAACAGCTAGCTGTAGCACGTGCTCCTAGACAATTTGTGAGAGAAGAAGGTGGGCCATGTATCAACAAAGTAGTACAAATTTATATGGAACTACTGTACTTGCCTACTGTAAGACTGGCTATAGACGACGTCACAAGATCATGCATATAGCCAGTAGCTGGCTATAGTATTAACCATGCTCTCATGCTGCTAAGTTAACCAAAGTCAAATGCACATTATCTGTAGGTGTTCCTTCTGTTGGTCATCAGGTTATAAGGTGTGCGCGCTGTTCATGAACTTTTGATATGTTTTCTTGCTGATGAGTTGAGATTTTAGAAAAAAAAAAACTGAAAGGAAAAATAGACAATGGCTCTGTAGAACCTCTCCATGCAACCACTGAGAAAATGCGCCACAGATTAGATTTTGTCCCACTGAGAAGGACGCAAGCGCGGCAAAAATCAACCTGATTCCGTACTCCGTTTGTTTGAGTCAAAGTGTGTATAGTGTGTTCCATTGAAAAGCACTCCGTATACAACTGAAAGTTATGCGCAGCTGGCCAACGCAAGAAGCATTGTCACTCCTCATGAGAAACACACTTAGGGATGGCACCCGCAGGGTTTGGGTATGAGTGGAGCCACCCCATACCCTTACCCGTCCTATTTGGGTTTACCCGTATCCGTACCCATACCCGCTAGTGGGTATAATTTTTTCCCATGCCCATTACCCGACAGGGTAAATCGGTACCCGCGGGTCAAAATACCCATATTTTAATAACATTAATTTGAGCATCACATAGTTATAAACAACAACTTATAATCATAATTTATAAACAACAACACATAATAACATCAATACATACTTATAAACAACAACATATTCTTAACAATAACACATTCTATAAAGATCATCACTTTCTTGTAAACAACAACACATCAAAACATCAACACACAGTCATAAATAGTAGCAAATAGTCATACATTTTAAATTAACAAACTCACAACAAAGTGTAGAGGTAATTTGTCCATATTTGTTATAGTTTATAAGGGTACATGGGTACGTGGGTATGGGTTATGTGATCCCATACCCATACCCGCTCTACCCGATGGATTTAAGATTTGCCTATTTATAATTTTATATACCCATGGATAACGTTTTGTCTCATACCCTTACCCTAATAAAGTTTTTACCCGCGGGGTGCATGGGTAATAGGTACCCATTGCCATCTCTAAACACACTATTAATTCAACAGCATCACACTTATCGTGCTCATAATTTAACCAAAGGTTGTGAGCATTGCCCACTCTGTCTCTTTATATATCTAAACCATATGCAACTTTTCTGCAGGTGTTGCTTCTCTTGCTCATGAGGTTACGAGGTGTACAATATCACTGAAATTTTTAGAAGAAACCGAAAGTGAATGCGGACAGTTTCCCACAAGGTGGCTTGGACGCACGAAAATGTGAGATCCAAACCCAGCATTCATTAGACCCGATAGAACTGATTACGTCCCACGCAAAAGTCGTGGCAGGCTTACTAAAAGCAGACGTGGACCGGTTCCTAGCGGCCATGGAGGTGGGTCATGCGGTGAGTAGTTAGCGTGTGGCAAACTGGATGGAGTTGGGGTTATGTAACTTTTGTAACCGGCAACGCGGAGGGGCTTTCTTTACCCCATCCTCCTCTTTAATATATAGTAAGCACGCTCGTGCGTATTCGAGAAAAAAAAGTCGAACAAGTATTGTTTCATCCAGAAGTGCTCCATGTGTTAGAATATGTGTACAGTGTGTCCATTTGAGAAGCACAAAGTGTGTCCATGAATAGAATGAATTAAGCATAGGTTGGTGGTTGGAGCCAAGTATGTGATTCATTTTTTGTTTGTTCCGAGTAATAAAGAGCGTCTCTCCCTTGTTTATGCTAAGAATATTAAAGGTGATGCACTAAATTTCCACAGGCTTCGGCCACACCTTGTCAAATAATATTAGTCTTCCCATTTACTTACCTTTGCGCATGATTATCCTGGTTTACTAGTGGCCGGCATAGGCTTTGGGTTATGGCACCGCCGGCGACCAGCTTGGAGATCAGGTCCTCCGGCAGTCTCTCTATGTCTCCACCCGCTGTCTCTCTATGCCAGTTCAGTAGTGGCGGGACGCAATGGCCACCGCACGGAGGGGAGCCTATGCTCGTTGTCGGACAACACTTCCGGTCAGTTCTTTTGGATCTTTCATGTGGCAGTCAGACATCTCCACTGAAAATGACCTTGAATCGTAGTACTAATACAAATTGTGTGGGCTTCTTTCATGCGACGATCGCCGCGTCACCTGCGTGCAGACCGTAGAATCTCGTGTTGGGGTCGGTCAGTGAGCGGTGGAGGAGGCGACCACCGGCGGCCACCATGGGAGAGGACGAGCACAATGGTCGCATCTGTCATCAGAAGCCTGGCGAAGCAATCACCACCGGCGGCCACCAAGGGAGAGAACGTACAATGGTACTTAATTTAGTGCATCACCATCGCCATGGTTTCAGCGTTTGGAAATTTTACAGGTGTGTGTGTGTGTAATGTTGCCGTCAAGTCCTACTGGGCTGGAGGCAATGCCTAGTAATGCAGAATTCACACTGAAAGCGTGCATTCAGAGTACTTCTGCGGATTTATTCTATGCCTTTTTATAATCAATTTAGCTGCTTGTTAATGGTTTGAAAAGTAAATTGGTGTCAGTTTTTCTGCTTGGGAAGAAAGAGGGGCATGGAGGTGCAGCAGCCGCAGCCTCTGGGTCTTTTTGAAATATAGGATGGATTTTAGGCTCAGCCAATAATTTGAAAAAGATCTCTAAGGATACATGTGGATGTCATAATTAGTTGGTGGGAATTTTAATACCACTCCGAAAGTGGAGAAAGTTTTGGGCCTCTTTAAAAGGATCTTCTTTCACATGCTACCGGAGCTTGAGAATATGTATAACATAGCATACATAGAACATGTAGGCTTATTCACGATGTCTACGTATTTCTTATACTCATCGAAGTCTATATGTATGTCTGTACCACCCATGTCTTGATCATCAATTCATTTCCCTTGCATGCCTACATCATCCTTTTCTTTACCATCCATGTCTATGCCATCCTTTCATACATCCTCATTGTCCTTATCATCCATGTCTCTACCATCCATCCCTTTGGGGTCCATGCCTACATCCTCATAGTTATTATCATCCATGTCTTTGCCTTCCTTGCCTCTATCACCCATGTCCTTACTATCCTCGCCTTTATCACCCATGTTTTCACCATCATTGCCTTTATCATCCATGTCGTTATGCTGCCAACGAAAACACATAGACAATGTTAAGGATGGATATCATCAAAAAACATTATGCACTACTTAAATATTTGATTTAATTTTTCAGACTGGTTTCATGTACCTAACTAAGTCCTTCAAACGCTCTAAATAAGTACTCCCTCCGTCCGGAAATACTTGTCATCAAAATGAATAAAAGGGGATGTATCTAGATGTATTTCAGTTCTAGATACCCTCGTTTTTGTCCATTTTGATGACAAGTATTTTCGGACGGAGGGAGTATGAAATATGCCCTAACAAAATCCAAAAATATTTGACTGATTGTACTTGTTGTGAATAAACATTTGATTGCTTTTGTCTATGATGTAAGGATATCATATAACGCTTCATGTATGTAGGTTTGGCTAAATTCATTACTGTAATCATCCACAATTCCTTCAAATACCCTGATAAATCCACCCCCATAGATCAAATATCTCCTACCTAAATCCAAAATAACTCCGAACTCCATTCAAAAATATTTCCTAACTAAATCCAAAATAACTCCAAACTCAATTCAAAAATATATCCTAACTAAATCCAAAATAACTCCAAAATCAATCCACAGTATCTCGTAACTAAATCCAGAATATGTCATAAGTAAATCCAAACTACACTTTCTTTGAATCCAAATTTGCTGACAACTTTCTCATGCCACATAACCCTAACCGAGTCCAAAATATGTCCTAACTAAATACGAATTACACTTCCTTTCAATCAAAATCTATTCACAACTTCCTCAAACCCTAAACCCTAACATTCACATCACATATCCTAAACCCTAATCAAATCCGACCCTATCGCTACTATGCAGAAGGGAAAAGACAAGATTAGAGATGGCTAGGCACTTACATCTGAGAGGTCAATGCGAAGATCCGGTGTGATAAAGCTGATGCACGGCGATGAATCAGGCCTCACATTGGGTGGGGGGGCATTGAATCGGGGAAGGAGGGTATTAGGCGCCTCTTCGGAAGATCTGGCGCCGCATAACCCGAAGGAGGGGGAGGAGTAGGAGGAGGAGGAGGAGGAGGGAGTGCCACTGCGAGATCGCGCGGCACTATCATGTGTTCGCTGGAGACTAGAGCTCGAGAGGAGATGAGGAACCACTCGTACCAAATTCAAATGACCACGCACAATCATGTGTTGTTATAATTAAGTGTAATGTTAATGCAATTAAGTTAATTTGAAATTTTAGGACGGGACTACCCCTGGACTTAATTGGGCCAATTAAAGTTAAATTATTTTTAGGTCTAAAATACCCTTGGGCTTTAATAAGGCCTAGTTAGTCTCATCCGTTAATCGCCCATATAATACACGTGCTCTCGTGTATTGCAATGCACCGTAAAATTTCAGATGATGAATCCCCTCATGCTTATGTTGCATTATGGTCTCCTCATGATCTCGACATGCACCCTTCAGAAGCGTCATACTTTTTGAGCTGCTAGGTTGAACTTTTGAACAACAGAAGATTATCCGCTGCTCGCCATTGCGAGAAACATTATTGTTATTGCTCATGAGCTACACACGTACAGAAGCACATCGTCATAGTTATTGTTCTGCTTTTGCGCTGCTTTTACCACCGGGTTTGCTGGAAGGTCCTCCTTTTTAAGGAGATCTTACATTTCAAGAAAAAATTCAGAGGAAGTCGCGCAAAAGAAAACTGGGTTCGTATTTTATTTTTTGGTAAAAACGTCTTCATCTGATAATTATCAAGGAAAAAGAAAATTGACCAGTACAATAAAAAGACAATAGGATACATAATGATAAGTAAAAAATAAAACTACAATGAAAATCATACTATTCCACTAGTAGAAAACGGGCTTTTAGTCCCGGTTCGTAAGGGGCCTTTAGTCCCGGTTCTTAAACCGGGACTAAGGGGTCGGTACTAAAGCCCTCCCCTTTAGTCCCGGTTTGCTTACGAACCGGGACTAAAGGAGCTCCACGTGGCTGGTTTCTGGAGCTCGACCTTTAGTCCCGGTTCGTAACACCAACCGGGACTAAAGGATTTTTTTTTGAATTTTTTTTGAATTTTTTTTTATTTTTTTTTCCTGATTTTCAAATATCTGAATTATTTGAAACCGGCCCCATCCTCTAACTACCCATCATCACCCATTAATCTCTAATCATCCATCATCACCCAATTCAAATCGTCTAACTTCCCGGCAGGTCACCCATCCTCTCACTGCTCCAGCCCGAGCACGCTTAACTTTCGAGTTCTATTCCCCCTAGTTTCCAAGTCTGCACTTGTTGTTTTCCTGACAATACTCTGCTGTCAATCCTATTAACCCTGAGGAGTTGAAGTTGAGTACGAAGCACTGTTTGAATTAAAAAATATTATTGTAAAATACATTAATTATTTAATAACACTAATATTTCTTGAATAAGTAGTTTGACCACAGTTTGACCACATTTGACCAAAATTCAAAAAAACTAAAATAATTATTTAGAAACACTAATATTCTTGAATAATTATTTAGTAACAATAATATTTCTTGAATAAGTAGTTTGAGCACAGTTTGACCAAAAATTCAAAAAAACTGAAATTTGAGCATAATTTTTTTCCTTTTGGAATTTGAAGATTCTAAAAATGTCGAAATAGGCCAAAGGCCGTTGAAATCGGATGCGGAATTTTTTTCCCTACATTTTGATATATTATATGTTTTTTTTCGACATCGTATGCAAAAGTTATAGCCGTTTTACGTTTTCATTACACTTTTTTGAAATTCAGGACCCCTTTAGTACCGGTTCATGGCTCGAACCGGGACTAAAGGTCTGACCTTTAGTCCCGGTTGGAACCATGGACCGGGACTAAAGCCTCAACCCCTTTAGTCCCGGTTTGTGGCTCCAACCGGGACTAAAGGTCTGACCTTTGGTCCCGGTTCGAGCCACAAACCGGGACTAAAGGCCATCGCACCCTTTAGTCCCGGTTTATGGCTTCAACCGGGACTAAAGGTTCCATTAGAACCGGGACTAATGGTTGCATGTCGCCCTAGCCGCATGAACCGGGACTAATGCTCATATTAGTCCCGGTTCGTGAGTGAACCGGGACTAATGCGATTTTCTGGCCGGGACCGTTGCCCTGTTTTCTACTAGTGTTCATGTCCTTCTTGCGACTGATTGTCGCCAGCCGGAGATTAAAAGTTACACCTAACCAACATTAATGGAAATAGACACCTACAAATGCCCTATTTATACCGGGCCTTAAAGACCGCAATAGTTGCTCACCGCTTGAAACATGATCTAGAAGTCACCGAACAAATATTTGTTCGATCATCACCCCATGTAGTATATCTTGTAATGCATCACCATGCCCGTGAACAACATGGAAGAAGATGTTGAATTCGCTAAACCAAAGCCAGCCAATTAATCTCCTCGGTAGACACATCAACTGCCAAGATCTGAAGAAACCCAAATGATCTAGAGACACAAACTATCAAAAGCCCTTCGTTGCCAACGGATTGGACGTCGTCGTTGTAGGGTGAGGCCGGAGAGACGATATTCGATGCCGCCAAGGAAACAAAACCCAAGGAATAGAAAAAACAAAACAAACATGTCTTCACTCCTCTTGCTGCCGCCGAGCCCACCAGAGGGGGAGAGGAGCAGGGCCGAGGCGGCTGCATGGAGATGACCTTTGGTGGCGGCTAGGGTTTGGAATAGCAGGCATTTTCATACTTTCAATGACACTTATCTATGAGGCGGATGATCCTTTTATTTTGCAAGAAACATCCAATCTATTAATCTATAATCATGACATTACAAAAAACAACATAGGTAATAAAAATTACAACAACCGACGGATTGGGTTGCAATGCTCTCTTTCTCTACCTTCTTCTTCCTCCATCGACGCTAAGCACTAAGCACATCGCATGTGACTGCCACTCACGTCCGCCACATCAACCCCCTTGCTCTAGCCACCCCTTCATTGTGCTGCCTTCACAACTGGCAATTACTTTAACACCCCTCGACTATCACGGTCGTTCTCCTGCGTCGCGACGACCTCTCACCCGCATCCTAAATTTAAGCCTCCCACTCGCTCCCATCGCCGACGTTGCGGCAAGCCGAGGCGTCGCTGGTCCCCGATCGTTCATGGCTCACACTTGTCATGCGCTGTTCTCCCTAAAAAAATTGATTGACACTTTAAAAAATTATAGCTGCATGGAAATTGGCAACTGCATCAAAAGAAGTATGACGAAGAAAGCTAAATCGACACATCTTGATTTTCTTTTCTTAAAATGACTGATCTAGGGAACATCATCATTGTTACTTCCCCACGATAGGGAATGTGAGTTTTCTACCATAACTTGCATGTATCTCCTCAGTGCCGCTGTTGTGATATCCATGCTATGTTTTGTATGCAAAAAAATATCGGGTGATGCTCGGCTGATGATAATTGATTGCATCGGCCAACTCGACATCCTTTGGATGGCGTGCTAGACAACCGTCCATTCCCTCTCCGGCAAAAAGTTGTGCACCTTAGCCATTTGCAACATGGCTCGTTTTGTGTTCAAGGATTTTTGCAACACGAGTTATGTTGCAAATAAAAAACGTTTTCAACGTAACTTGGGTCTATGTGTTGCTGCCCATGTCCATCCCCTGTTGCGACTCCACATGGGCCATGTTAAAATCCTAGGCTAGCTCACAAGAGACGCGTGTCACACGTGCCTCGCGATGCCCCGTCCTTGGCAACATGGTGTTGGCACACGAACACGTCACCGTGTAACTCCAACGCCGAGTGTGATGCACCGCAGCTCACGTCGAAGGAGACCCGTCCGGAAGCGCGGTACGCAAGCAATCCAGCGGGCGCTTTTGAGGACCCGAAACCCCACACGCCCGGGAGGCACCCCGTCAGGGCACGCGGCGGCTATGGGCTGCCCTAGGTCGACGTGATCGCCCCTAGGGCCTCGAGGTTCGCCGCCCTGCAACAAGAAGAACGAATGAAGAATGAGGAAGAAGAAGAATAAGGGAGAGAGATAAAGGTAAAGGTAAAAGTGATAGATGATTTGTTCGATTGTGTGTTGTTCAATCGTCCGTCGCCCCTTAGGTATATAAGAGGTGGATGGACTTCCCATGCAAGGAAATATTAGAATTCATGTTCAAAACCCTAGTTTGGGTCCAACTCGGAATCTAAACTTTCCAAAACTGTTCGGTTTACAACCTGGCTGCACTTTGCAGGCCACGTTTGGGGCAGGAAATGACCTCGGATGGAAACGAGCCCAAAAGCAATCTTGACCGTTTCGACGAGACGAACAACTGTCATGTTTAACGTTTTTTGATCAGAGGCCGTTTTGAGGTGGTTTTCGGCTATTTTCCGAAGTCTGGAACAGAGAAATCCAAAACCCGGACGAACGTCCCCGGAGTGTCCGGCCATCCTCGGAGAAATACAAAACCCGATGATTATTCCCGGAGTATCCGGCCATCCTAATGCAGCCGCACATATTCGGCTCTAATTTTTGCATAGGAACTTCGATTGAGACGTTTTTTATATCAAAATCAACCACTTCGACGAGACACACAACTTTCATGTTGATATTTTTTCCATCTGAGGCCAGCTTAATTGGGTTTCAAGCCTTTTTTAATCTGATGTCAACATGAGCATCTCTGAACTTGTCATAACTTTTGCATCCGGCCTCCGTTTTAGACCATCTTCATACCCATCTTAATCTTCTCGACGAGAGTCATCCCATTGTGACTTTAAATAATAAGTTTGAATTAATCTTGACATAGCTTCAAAATACTATTTATAATCGTGCCACTTTTGATCGTCAACACATGGTGATGTTGAAATCCCGGCGGAGCTCCCGTAGGGACACACGTAATGCACGCGAGGCGGCGGACAACACGACAGAAATCGCTGGTTGAGTGCTAGTTTTTTGAAAAATATAATCTTTCAGAGTACTATACAATATCATGTCAGATTTTTTCTTATTTCAAAGTTCAAGAAAAAAAAACTAGCACAACAATCTGATACAAAGATGAAAACTGTCAAAAATTGACAGCACGCCATGAATCTCAAGATCAGACACACCTGAGGTGAACGTCGCTTAGACGGTTATATTTCTTATGGTGGTACCAATCCACTATGGTTCAAATCTTAGACTTATCATTGGTCGTCGCATTTTTGTGAATTTATTTTAGGTCTTCCGGCGATGTGAGTTTAGTGGGAAGAGACGACCCTGTCGATTACAAATGCATCTGTGGCGTTTCCATCAACCTCAAAGCAAAATGATATGCCAGCTTAGTCTTTCGAAGGTGCTCAAACGGATGGGGAATGCGTGCGTGCGTTCAAGTGTACACCTGTGTATAGCATCTGCGTGTACTTTGTTTTAAAAATATCAGACATACAAATATATGAATATAGGAGATGCCCCACACGTGGCTACACATTTTCTCAAGAGCAGATACGATTGGAATTTTGTGTTCGTCAATACAACGTTCATGTGTGCGCGTGTGTTTTCGTCAGCGTCAATGACCAAGATCGTGTGTACTCTTTCTCAAGACTTGGCACGACGCGACGGAGGATGCTGACGATTCTGGGCCCATGCTGCTGAAAGTGAGTGTCTTGTGCGGGCAGCTGAGCTCTTGCGTAACAATAGACTGGAAAAGTCATCGTGACCACACTTGAGACTTGACTCGGTACGTCGTGACTCGTGAGCCAGATCAGCCAAATCATTCCAGCTGAGACCAGGTACAAGCAGGTAAGCTTGATCATGCCGCATCTCCGTGGTCATGCATGCTTCGGCAGCCGGGATGGCCATTGCCATTGCCGTCCACCTCCTTCTCCTCCAACGCCCAGTCCGACTGCTACACCGACCTGAAGCGCGTGCTGAGGTGAACGTCCTGGGGCGCCTCAACCACTCGAGCCTCATCCAGCTGTCCGGCCTCTGCATGCACAGCGGCAACACGTACATGGTGTTCGAGGTTGCCCAGAACGGCACGCCCAGCCACTGGCTCCACGTCCACGGCGGTGGTGAGGTGCTCGGGCGGAACCAGCGCGTGTAGGTGGCGCTGAACGTGGCATCCTGGCTCAACTACCTGCACAACTACACCGTCCCTCCGTACGTGCACAGGAACCTCAAGAGCAGCAACATCCTCCTCGACGCGTGCTTCCGTGCCAAGCTCTGAAACTTCGGCCTGGCGCGCGTGATCCCCACCGACGCCGACGAGGACAGAGGCCTGTGGATACCCCGTAACATGGTGGGGACGCAGGTTACCTAGCGCTCGAGTATCTGAAGCATGGGTTGGTAAAGCCCCAGCTCGAAGTGTTCGCGTTCGGCGTCGTCCTCCTTCAGCTCTTGTCCTGGAAGGAGGCGGCGGTGGCACTACAAGATAACGACGGGAAGGTGGTGCTACTTTTGGAGGAGGCAGAAAGGCTGAGCCGCCTAGGCGACGGCCACGGCGCCATAACGACCTGCTGGACAGGGTGACGGCGGTTATCGAGGGCAGGCTGCACGGGCAGTACCAATGGAACGTGGTGGTCACCATGCTCTCGCTGGGTTTTGGATTTCGTCCGGAATTTCTGAATTTCATCTCAAATTCGCCAGGGCCCGTTAGTTTCCCAACTTCCAGCCCAGCCCAAATACAAAAACAGCTCACATACCTTTGGTATAAACTAGCAAAAGAGTCCGTGCATTGCAATTGTAGAAAAAATACCAGACGCCCCTAACACAATAACAATGACTCAATACCCCAATAGGTCCATCTCCTTCATTTCAACATGGCATCTTATCAGTATTGCCATTTATCCTTCTTCCCACTCTCGTCGACGAACATGCATGATTATATATGGTTTCTTTCGTCTCCACCTTGTTTTTGTTAAGGTGTTCATGTTCAATTTGAATCGGCACCTGTACAAAAAGAGATGGATCGTGCACTCCTGATTAACGTTGCATCCTAAACTGCATTTAAAAAGTTATTAACATGCGAAACAACATCAGATTCAGATTTTTCATATTCTCCTAATCAGTTTTCATATATAACATGTTAAAATTGGAGTTAGGGTTTAGAAGATATGAATATTTTTTAATCATTTGAATCTATCCCTAAACAACATTTAAAACTGGTTAACGGGTAAAAAAAACATCATATTTGTATTCTACACATTTTTCTAATCAATTTTCATATATAACATGTTAAAATCAAAGTTACGGTTTAGAAGATATGAATATTTTTTGAAAAAATATTTGAATCTATAAAAAAGTTTATTTTCCAGGCGGACGGTGGATTAATTAACTGAAATCTAAGGTTTTTTTTTTCGAAAATAGCAACACATTTTCTGTGCTCACTTAAAATAGGACCACGGGTACATTAACCGAAACCTCAGGGGGGTTTAATGCAAAAGGTGGAACTATTTTTAGTTCCCACTTAAATCTGGACCGCGTGTTGATTTCTCAAAGACAGAGGGACTTTTTTTTGGCAAATGTGCCACGATGGACGACCAGAAGCCTTAGGTGCCTTATTATTAGGGTGAGATACTCAAGTTGAACCAGAGCACCAACCATAGCAGTTTTCATGTTTTCCTCTATTCTTTATTATTAGGGACCATGCACGCGGCGACCCGGTCGAGTGCGGCAATGCCGTATATCACGGCCGCATGAGGTCCAGGCAGCACTTGGGCGTCGTCGGAGTCACCTACTGCAACCGCGTACACATCATATTTGAACAACGGCCGGTACTCCGCTTGCTGTAGGGTAGACCACGTACGAAGCGTGTGCGTACAGCGAAAAATAACCTGTAGAGGAGAAGAATTATTGTCATGAAAAACCAAATCATTTCTACATGGCCATAGCGATCACATTAAGGCATACCCTCCCACCCTTATTACCATTTTGAACCTATTTGGAATAATAATGTTCAAACAATGACCAAATTTTTTGGCTATACTTATGGGTGGATACAAATTTGAAGCTATTTAGATGACTGACCACGTAGAGCATGTAAACTTGCATTGGAAAAAAGTGTTTGATTGTCTCGTCATGAGTAAAAAATAAAAAACACTTCCCACTCCCTTGCCAGTTGCGTCGTGGGAGATTGTCTTTGATTAGCACAACTTACATACAAAGACAATAGCCCCGTGGAGCCTCTTCAAGCGCCCACTGAGAAAATCCGCTACTGCAAATCTGTTATCCGTAGATTAGATTCTGTTCCACTGAGAAGCACACAAGTGTGTATAGTGTGTTCCACGGAGAGGCAAAAATCAACCTGATTCCATACTCCATTTGTTTGAGTCAAAAAAGTGTGTATAGTGTGTTCCATTGAAAAGCACTCGATACAACTAAAAGTTATGCGCGGCTGGCCAACGCAAGAAGCATTGTTACTCCTCATGAGAAACACACCATTAATCCAACAGCATCACACCTATGGCGCTGATAATTTAATCAAAGTTGTGAGCACTGCCCACTATGTCTCTTTATATATCTCTAAACCATATGCAACTTTTCTACAGGTTTCTGTAGCTCATGAGATTGTGAGATGTACAATAACACTGAAGTTTTGATATGTTTTCCCGTCAACAAGTTGAGATTTTAGAAGAAACCGAATGTGAACGTGGACAACTGCCCGCAAGGTGTCTGGGGCGCAGGGAAATGCGTTGATCCAAACCCTGTATTCATTAGACCCGATAGAACTGATTACGTCCCAGGCAAAAGTCGAATAAATATTATTCCATGCAGAAGTGCTCCGTGTGTTAGAATCCATGTACACTGTGTCCATTTGAGAAGCACTCATATGGTCCATCTATACAATGAATTAAGCATAGGTTGGTGGTTGGAGCCAAGTACGACATTCATTTTCTTTTCCAAGTAATTAAAGAGCGCCTCTCCATGGTTATGCTAAAAATATAAAAGTTATTCATTTGTACAATGTATATATTATCAATTTTTCACCATACATGCAAGCAATCGACTGGTATTTCTAAATTCTGTATTTTTGTATGTTCCTGTCCATCTGCGAACGGGTATCAGGAGGGAGGCTAACTTTCTCTGGATCCCTTCTGTGCAGTGGGCGTTGCATCC
Organism: Secale cereale; assembly: GCA_902687465.1. Lineage (NCBI taxonomy): Eukaryota > Viridiplantae > Streptophyta > Magnoliopsida > Poales > Poaceae > Secale > Secale cereale. Next base: position 815,775,317 of record LR738712.1, on the reverse strand, counting down.
CGCCACTAGTAAATTGCTATAGAGAGACAACGCATGGAGAAGGTCGCCAGAGGACCTGATCTCCAAGCTGGGATCCGCCAGTGCCATAACCCAGAGCCAATGCCAGCCACCAGTAACAGACACTGCGTCACCGATACAACTGCTCCCCGCTGTTCATCTTCGTCCGCTAGTTCGACTACGTCCTTGTCCCTTCGTCATCATCATGTCCACCCAAGCCGAGAAGAAGGCCCTCGAAGACAACGGAACTACTGCCGCAGATGCGGCTGCTTCGACCTGGCCGACCGAAGGGTATAACTTGTTTATCCCTCTCCTGTTTATTTCTATGTTGGCCGTAGTAGCATGTTACGTAGACGTTTCTGCTATATGCGTAGTATGTCTACATGATAAAATATCAGTACGATATTAATACTGTTTATGCCATGCTCATTATTTATTTCTGGATTTGGATTAATCAAAAAAAATTCTAATCTACTCAATAGGTATATCATAGGTGTGCAGTGCTCGCCGGGAAACAATAGTCTCTGGGTCTATCTTAGGGGAGCTGGCGGTGTAGGTTCGCCGGACAAATCGGGTAGTTTGTTGGCTTTACCGGGATGACTGGGAGTGGCGGCAAGCCCGACGGTGGAGGGAGGTTAAGGGGAGTGCGGGGTGATGAGGCTGGAGCGCCGGCGGCCACGGGTAGAGGAGGCAGCCGTTCGGCCTGGGTTCAAATGATCCCCATAAAAAACATAATACAAATGATGCTCTGCACCCAAGTTACTGTTCACATATTTTCAGCATAAGCTTTGATTTTTTTCTGGGGTCCTTGGATGTCATTTCGCCACCAAATTTTGCAAGCATCTAAAACATTTGGTCAAAATCGCATCCACAAATTCATTTTTTTTAATGTTTCGCTAAGTTTTTGATCGTTGGTGTACCGGGGGTGCAATGTCCATGGGGCGTGCAAAAACCACAATGTTCTCTCCTATAATCACCCTTCCTATGTTCAGTTAGAACATGAAATGATGTCAACCATGAATATGCAACCTCTATTGTCTTTACTCTTCAAAAAGAAACCTATACTTCATGAGCTGAAGCATCAAAATAAGCTGAAAACTCTATTGTGTCTACTCTTAGAAATCAATCCTATGCCGCTGCATGAGATGCAATTTTCAAAGAAGCTGAAAACTATCGATTGACCAATTTCCCAAAATGAACATTTTGGGAAATTACAATATCTCGGTTGATTCAGCAAACTGAATTGCATTTTTTTATCGCCTGGTCTAGACACTACAGTCACTGTATGCTTCATGCAGTGCTTGCAGTATGGTCATGCGATTCTTGGATGAGGTACAGTGGACCCCTACATGCAACTCTTGCATTATGAACCGACTAGTTACTTTTACTCCTCATGAGTTGCAACATTGAATATCACACTTGCCGTGCTATCGGTTTAACGCAACTATAGCCAGTGCTCTGCCTTGCTATATATCTTACCTTCCGTTTCCTTATTATGCGTATGCATTTGTTTTGTTGGTTGTCAGGACTCACGATATATGTCGATGTTCTTGCTAATGGGATGAGAGCTTAGAAGAAGCTGAAATTGAAATAAGATAGATGTTGGGAGAAGTTGGGATTGACATACAGTTAATAGAGCTCGGACTGATACATGTAACATATGGTTTCTTGCATTGTTGATCATAGGGGCATTCACATAGCCCAAGTAGCTCAAGTGTCGTTCCATTTTAGTTTGTTTGAAAAACATCAGAGTAAATGCGGCACGCATGTGAGATATTTCAAAGAGAGATGAATCGCATGCACATGAGGTGAGACGTAGCGGAGAGAGAGTGCCCACCCCGCTGAAATTAACTCATGAATACGTGACAACCTTGTACTGATGAGATGAACTTATACTTTTTTTGCTGGCCAAAGTTTTTGCTGTATATCTTAGTAGATGAAAGCATGCACTATGTTTTTCTCATTATATTGCGTGTGTGCCATTCACAAGTACGGTTTTATCACATCATGCAACCTTTTAAGAACCAACAAATTCTAATCATCCCACATTATGAGTGCTTGGTCTAGCTTGAGCTTGTGCAGTCCTCATGGTATTTATCATGGAGGAGTTATGGCATGCTGTGTCAAACTCTTGATACACAGATTAAACTCATGCTTTTATCTCAGAATTTTCACTCTACAATGACAGGGATGACATTATTCCGTTGAGTTGTGCGTACCACTTGAGATAATTGCTAGGAGTGAGATGCATTTTATGTCCATGATAGGTAACTAATGCCTTGAAAACTCAGAGCGTGTGTTCTTCTTACTATGATATCAGATGTGAATTAAACACTCCCAGCTCGGGATGGACCACATACTGAGTCTGGAAGACATGGCGATAATCCAAGACAACGTTATTGTCCTAGCATACGGTTAGAGGCTTGAATCATCAACGAAAAAGAACATGAGCAGGGAACACTGTACAACCTGGTGTCATACTTGCCGCATGTTTCCCTTCCCCTTTAATTTTCTTAGGGATGGGCTCATCATATATCTGGACTGATATTTCACCATTGTTGTTTGCGCTATCCTTTTAGGCCCCTTCTCATTTCATCAGTAATCAGGATGCATAATTTATCATCCAATTATCATCTTTTGCAGATACTGTGGCCTATAAACATAAGTTGTGCGTACCACTTGAGATTTTGGCTAGGAAACTGATCAGCTTTTGAATTCGACTTGGCAATTCGGATAAAGGTTTTTTGAGGTCTTTGTTTGAAGGGGTTTTATCATATTTTCTTCGTAGTGCAAAATACATGCATCCCAACCTAGGGTTTTTATTTCCTCTCTAGAGCAAGAAGTGTAGATGTATAAAATCCAAAGCTTCAATAGTCAACATTTGTAGACATCTATGCTGCAAAGAACCGGAGATGGGCTGGTTCCTAACTTTGTGTTTGCACTTAGTTAGTATATGTATAAAAACTGAGTTTAGGCCTTGTATTTGTCCTAAACAGACATGAATTTTACTAAGATGTATCATATATGCAAAATTCTGGATTTGCACCCGTCGGTCAACTAAGAAAGGAACATCTGATCTTTGTATTCAAAGAAAAGAGAGAAAAAAGATGAGCAGAAGATCTCACTAGTCCTGCATATCGTTTTATTTAGAGAATGGTTTATGCACCAAATAATGAGCAATCGAGCTCCGCAGCTATAATTTGTGCAACACATTCAGGAGAACGATCAAGCCAACAGTCAGACGAAGAAACAAAGTCTACACAACCCGGCAACTCATGGTTAACACTATTATGGCCATGATGTTTTTATATTAAATTTTCGCTCTCCCCGCCAACTAAAACGTGCTAGGTTGGCGCCCACCACCTAACTGGTGCTTTGACAATGTCATGTAACCCGGGTAGTTAACCCTAAAGCTCCAGATTCCCTTTTGCTACTCAAATTAGGAAATTTTGTAAAAAATCAAAATAAATTATGCTTGCTTTCTGTAATTCAACTATATTTTTGACAAAGAAGCATGTGACCCTGTATCAAATTACATTGACGATTTAACTGAAGGCTTTGTCTCCGGCAGCCACTAATATCTCTCCATACCTTCAGAGTATTTATATCTACTTGTATTGGTGATATTCAAAATAATATATGCTTGCTTTTGTTCATTCCATGAAGTGTTCAGAAATACATGAGATGCAACATTACCTTCTTGAGAAAAGAGCTGATATCTTACAGGGGAGTGATTGATTGTTTTCAAGTATCATAAGAGCATGGTTAATAATAGAGCCAACTGCTGGCTATAAGATGTTGCCATATCATCTATAGCCAACACATATAGTCACTCATACAATAAGGTTGGCTATAAGGTTGGCTATAGGATTAATAATTTTTCTCATTTTTTCTCTATCTCTTTCCTCACATTTATTGCATTTGCCTTGAAGCACGCATGTGGCTAGGCTCTTGCATGAGAGACCACTTCCCTTACTTTTTCATGTCTCTCTCCTCCACATAGGCAAAATTGCCATGTAAGCAGGCTATAAGCCCACTATTGTACTTGCTCTAAGCAGTATCATGCTTGCCAACTAGGCAATCTTAATTATGTGACATATAATTAAATGAAAAAAGAGATGATTGAGTATCATATCATGATACCATATCATAATAAATAATGTGCTACTTCGTGTCATGCATGGCATTTAATGAACTCATATATGATACCGACCTATGATGCCATGCATTATAAAGGTAGTATAATACACTAGTATCATATGCATGATACTAGATATGAGACTCGTCATTACAACCAGCCTTACAAATGATGTTGCCGTATCAGCAAGTATCACAATATAAATGAAGTTTCTCTAGTTCGTTCTTCAATAACAAACCTGAAGGTAGTATCAGATGCACGATCAACATAAATCTAGTACAGTTTTCAACGTCACAGGACCCACCAACGTCAAAATTAACATCAGCCAATTGATGATTATAAGAAAATAAACTATGCAATTCATGGTTATAAAACAATAATAGAGAACAGAAGAATCAAGACGAGAAATGTGTACGATATCCGTAATAATACACCAAAGGAAACTGTCATGTCTTACAGATAGCAGTTTGCAAGATTATATAGATCATTGACCAAACCATCAGGCCTCGCTTGCAGAGTAAACCACACTTATTTCGAGCGACGGAACCTCCCTGTAGGTTTCCTCTTTCGCCATGGAGAAGGATTACGATTAAAATAACAAGCTCACCTTTACGGAATTTGTTGAGTACAAGCTTGGTACTTCGAAAGGAAAGACATAAATAAATGCATAATAGAAGAGTGTGAGAATGGCAAGAGCAACAAGCCATTCTCTGCTTTCGTCCAATCTATTAGTAGCTAGCAAGAAAATGGAACTTTACCTCCCAGTGAAAAGGACCTGAGACCTTAGTTCGAAAGGAAAATAATTATTTACCCAACGCATAAATCTGATCTGCATGTGAACAACAGAAAATTATGTCCAGCGGGTCAACACGGGAAACACACTCATGAGCTACCTACTATTAAGCCGCTTCACACTTATCACACTGCTAGTGTAACCGGTATTCTGAACGTTGCCATGCATGGTCTCTTTATATTTGTCTATATAAGCCATATGCATCTTTTCTGCTGGTGTTCCTTCGGTTGGTCGTGGAACTTTGCCATATGATTATACATTGCTTGCGGAACTTTTACGAGTATTCTTGGTGACGAGTTGAGATTTTAGGAGAAACTGGAAGAGAACGTGGACAAGAGCAGTTTCGCTCGGAGGGTCATGGATAAGAGCAGCCACTGGGAGAGCAGAAAGATGTCCTGCAGCAAATCCATCATCCATATACCTGATTCCGTCCAGCTGAGAAGTACTCAGTTTGTTTGATTGGACCGTGTCCTGTTGAGAAGAGCTCAGTTTGTGTGTCGGAGGCAAGATAAATCGAAGTGGGTAGAGCACGAGAGTGAAGCCAACTACTTGTTCCGTTTTCACTTGTAGTATTGAGTAATTTATTAGCCGTGTGATACTTCTTCCTTTCTATGAATATATCCAGCATACAAAAATAGTCACTCATCTAAATAATTTATTTATTATCAATCTTGTCACTATCCAAAAAAATATTTTTCCATACATACAAAATAAATATTTACTTATTTATTTTCCCATCAATGAATTTGGGTCCAGAGGGAGCTCGGCGTGCTCTCGCCCCCTAATGCTGGCCACTTTGTAATGTCCATGCGGCCGGAAATCAGGGGATCATTCACGGGATTCTGGAGGACCTGAGGTCCCAGCTGGCATCCGTGTTGATGCCATCATGGAGGGCATGTACCGGACCAAGATGTGGCAACATCACGGTCTGCCAGAAGCCGATGCAACATATCGTCCTGTTGTATAGGAGAGAAGGGACTGACTGACAGGACGAGCACGTATCGTTGACGAAGCCCCAAAAATAGCAGGCGATTCCTGATTGAGTTCACTTTTTTGTGTTTCTTGACAGAGAGCTCCACTTTTTATTCTTTCTTTCAGGATATGTTGCCGTATCATCATGGCAATTGTCCCTTGTGTACCTAGTCGTATATCTCAAGTTAGAATAAATGTGACATAAATGAAAATTCTGGTAAACTTCGAAACGAGGAGTTCATCCAGGAGTAATGGACGTATGGAATGCAAAATCTCGGGGACCAGAATTGTCTCTCGGTAAAACTGAGACAAGAATTTAGAGCGAACTGAAAATGACTCTATACCCCAACCTATATGTGTGACAGGCATGTGTACAGCTGAAAAGTATGTGGGTCTGGCAAGGTGTGAGAAACACTAATTGATACTCCTCATGATCTAAGGCACCATTCAGCCCCATCACACTTATTGCGCTGCTAAATTGGCAGACATTTTGAACATTACACCTTATGATTCTGTCTCTTTATATATCTCTAGACCATATGCACCTTTCTGCAGGTGTTATGAATTAAACTCACTACTGAACTTATGATTCGTTTTCTCGCTAATGAGTTGAGATTTTAGAATAAATTGAAAGAGAATGTGGACAGTCTGTGTGCCCGTCTTGGCCTCTAGGGTCTATGTGTGTGCCCACTGAGAAACCATGAAAATTCGACTGGAAAAATGCTTTGATGCAAATCCAGCACGTATAGAACTGATCAAGTCTCATTGACAAGTGTAGAAGCGCAACAATATCCTATTGATACTTCAGATTCAGCATCCATAGACCTGACTTGTCCCGTTGATCTGGAAGCCTTACAAAGTGGAGCTGATTTTATCCCATGTGTAGAAGAACTCAGTTTGATCGACTTCAAGTGTGTGGATTGTGTCCCGTTGAAAAGCCGTTGGTGTGACCATAGGGACAAAATGATTCAAAGTGTCTAGGGTAAGCAAACTGGGTGATATGTTTTTCGCTTGTTCCGAATGATTGAAGAGCGTGACAATACTGTACTACTTCCTTCCTCAAGATTATGTTGAGAATCATGGAAATGGAGTTACCCATCTACACAATGCTTATCTATCTATATGTATGTATGTATGTATGTATGTATGTATCTATCTATCTATCTATCTATCTATACCTATACTAATTAGGCAGTTCCAAGAAATTCTCACATTAATTAAAAATTAAGAGCCGTTTATCTGGTGGGACCAAATTATTACGGTGGAGCTCTACCTCCTGCCATCTATCTCTTTGACAGGAAAAAAAATAGAAAAAAAATCTCCATCTCTTTGACATAATGGAAAACAGAAAAAAAGTACTATAAAAAAACAGAAAATAAGCAATCTTTATGTACTTCTTTAACCCTCCCCTTCATGGGCTCTTCCTATCTAGTGTTGGCGCCGCCTCTCGCAGCGCCGCTCTTCTTCTCTCCATCGCTGCTCTCGCAGCTCTAGGTTTCTCGTAAGGACACTCGCCATGGAAGAACTCAAAGAGAGAACACACACACACACCTCACCGTGGTGAACTAGCTTTGCTTTTTACTCCCAATGAGAAACACATACGCTACATTTTGCTGATGGCCCTCACAGCCCCTTTTTCTCATTAACCAAAGCAGTACATATATACAAGGACCTGGCACTTATGCCACACACTCACGCAGCGGAGCCGCCACATTCGGCCGCTAGCACCACCTCTCCACGTACTAGTACATGCCACTAACCTATGCCTTATCCTTCTCCAGGAATCTTTCTAGGAGCAACAAGACGCGGCCGTGCTGCTAATAGACCCATGCATGCGCTAACAAACTCCTAGATTTTCCTTAGTTATTTTGTCCAGCCGGTCAGGGTCTAGTCTCTTACGCACTTGCTGCATCATACAGCCGTGCTGCCTTGTGCATCACAAGTTCACAACAGCCTCACGCTGCCATCCGCATCTCGTCGTGCTCGCCGTCTCGCACGGCAGCCAGGCATCTCGCCTCCTCCGCACGTCATCGCTGAAGCTTCACCAGCCAAACAGCACCCTAGACTAGAGTACATGCAGAACGAAAATAGACATGCACATACATATGACAAGATTAGTTCTAACATCTAGATACTCCCAACAAACCGCTCTGTGCTGACACACTTAAAAAAAAAAGAATTCCCGCAATGCATGATTGCCTCTTCTCTCTGAAAAAGGTTACCTCTCCACTTCCAAATAAAAAAACTAGCAAATGCAGGTTCCTTCTCTTCGCCGCTCCATCTCCTCCGGCCTGGAGTCGATCGAACGTGTGGCCCACTTCTTCGACCTCAATATACCATCTCGCCGCTATCCTGGGTCTTCAAATTTGTCTCTAGATTCTGGAGGCTGGACTTTCTTAAAAAAAGGGGATGATCCAATCCGTCCTCAACCCAATCCCCTTCTTTCATTGAATCCAGATTACCACTGGGTGTCTTCAACATCAAGTTGTGACCACGTTGTAGTCCAGATCATCCTTTCCTGGCCAATCAGCTAATCGGATGTGAGCATGTGGCGGCTGTGTATTGAAGCTGATCCGTCAATTCTGCAGTGCCGTCGTTAGCCAGGTTGCTTGTGTAGAGGAAGTACCACAAATATAGCAATTTATCATCGTTGAGTTTTGAGTAAAGTAAAACTTTTAATCCTCCTCTATTCTCCATCTGTTGAATTCATGGAAAGAGCCCCGATAGAGTGGTTTGGTCTTTACATGCTCATCAAGAACAAACCGGATTAGCAGAATAGATATTGTTGCTCTTGGCCTAGTTATGCACTCCAATGAGTGGAAGGGTGATATTGTTGAGTATAAGGATTATTAGGAAGTATAAGATAGATTAGGATTTGGTCCCGCTTTATCTTGTACTCCAAGTTGGTCTTTGTACTCCTATATATATACCCACGGGGCTCAAACATATAACAACTATTTCACCAAACCTCTCTCTCCCTTCTAACATGGTATCAGAGCCGGTCGTTTTGATCGGGGTTTTTCTTTTTGGTTTTCCGATCTAATCTAGATCGGTTTGCGTCGCCCACCGCCGCCGTCGACCCCCGTGCGCCTCTACTCCGACCTCGGCGCGACCAGCCGGCCTCTTCTCCGACCCAGGTGGCCTCGCGCGACAGGCGGCCTGTCAAGGCCGTCGTCCGCGCGCCGGCCCACCCTTCGCCCTGCGCCGACCGTCACCGCCCTGCTCCGATCGGGAAACCTGCATCACCCACCCGGCGGCCTCGCGCCATGCGGCGGCCAATCATAGCCATCGTTCGCGCGCCGGTCCGCCCATCTATCCACACCACCCGCCTCCGTCGTATCTGCAAGGCGGCCATGCGGTCTACCTCGCCAACCTCGTCTCCGGTGGCGTCAGGCTCGTCGACTGTCTCAGCTCGGGCGCCGCTACTACGTTGGTCGCTCGGGCCTCGCTGCCCGGGCGCCGGCGCTGCTTGGCAGCCCGAGTGCCGGTCGCATGACGTCCCACGTCGGCCGTCCTCGCCGGCTTCATCTCGAACTCCTCCGCCACCCCGTCTTCACCGGGCGGCGTCCCCGACCTCGCGCGCGGTCGGATTAATCACCCGCCCGCCGCCGCGATCCGCCACAGCTACGCCGTGCGACCGACCTGGCCCGTCGGTTGCGCGCGCCTCCGCAGGTCCCGTGAAGATCGTCCCCGAGTTCAGCGCGCCTCTTCACCGATCGAGCATCGGGCTGTCGCTGCGTCGCCCCGTCGGGCCGTAGCGCCGCCGCCCCGTGGTTCTCCTCGTGGCTGCATTGACTCGTGTGTCGCCCCTTTGGGCCGTAGTGCCGCGATAAGCGGTCCCCGCCGCCGCCCCGAGGCCGTCCCCGCGGCTGCACCGACTCGCGAACCGCCGTTGCGTCGCCCCTTCGGCCCGTAGCGTCGCGGCCCGCGGTCCCCGCCGCCGCCCCGAGGTCTTCCCGCCGTCGCCCCGACCAGCCTGCTGCCGCTGCGTCGCCCCTTCGGGCCGTAGCGTCACAGCCCGCGGTCCACTCCGCTGTCACTGCGCGTCGACCTCCTGTGGTATGTGCCGCGCCGTCTCCCTTGGCACGGGAACGCCACCGTCCGCGCCGGTCTTCGTCATGCAGTCAGGGTTGTTCGCCTACTTCGAGCACCGCCACCGCACTCCTAACCTAGCCGGCGCCGTCGCCGCTCTTCTTTGGCCGCCGCCGCCGCCCGTCCACCCCGGCCCTTCGTCTTTGTCCAAGCACCAGCCCGTCGCCAGCGTCGCCGTCATCTACCCCGACCACTTCGTCTACTCCGACCACCGTTGGTGACATCGGCCCCGCGCCGATGGACGCCGCAATCGTTGTCGAGTTATTCTCTGCTGGCCCCTCCGACTTCTCCAACATGGCGTCCAGCTCGTGCAGATCCCTCGTCTACGCATGCCCGGTGCTGGCAACACCGATGCGTGCCTTCATCCACGACGTGTCCCCGGGCTTGGCAAGTCTAATCGGCGCTTCGTCAACTTCGTCTTCGTCCGTCTATGCATGCCCGGTGCTGGCAACACCGATGCGTGCCTTCGTCTACGATGTGTCCCCGGGCTTGGCAAACCCATTGCAACGCGTCGTCAATAACATCTTCTTCCCGGCGCACCACTGCTTCGACACCACAGCGCCCATGCTAACTCGGCGCCCCCTTGCGCCTGCGGCCCCACGACGACTTCCTCGACACTGGCTACCCCGACTCGACATCGACCACGACATTCATCGCACGGCTACCTCGACTACGGCTACACCACCTACGCTCTCGGCTACATCGACAAACGGCACAAAGGGCTACCGCCTGCTTGAGCAACCTCGTCGGTTTTCACTCCAGCCACGACCCCGCGATGCATCGACCGTTACGACTGTGGGGGGGTGTCCATTGGCTTGCCTTCGGATTCTTCTCCAGTCTCACCATCTGCGTTGCTACCATTGTGACTGCGGGGGGATGTGGAGTATAAGGATTATTAGGAAGTATAGGATAGACTAGGATTTGGTCATGCCTTGTCTTGTACTCCAAGTTGGTCTTTGTACTCCTATATATATACCCACGGGGCTCAAGCAATACAACAAATATTCCACCAAACCTCTCTCTCCCTTCTAATAGATATATCTCGCCTCCATTGGCAGAACTTAATTCAAACAACAGCTCTCCATTCACCAAATCATCTCATCAAAGGGCGACCATACAGTCAAGTACATTATTTCTGTCAGGCATAATTGTAGATGTTTCTCCATGGCCAGTACAATCTATTGCTATTTTCTATGCAGATATACGATTTTCTTCTAAGTACTCTCCAAATCGGCAATTATTTTGATGTTGTACATCTGATTATTCTTCCATTCACCATGTAGCCAAGGTATGATGCCCAGACATCTACTTCATGTATCAACTTCCCACACGTTCAAGATCACGACTAACAGAGTAACCTATCAATTCTCCATGTTTTGGGCCTTCTTATAATTTGATTGTTAATATTTTCCTGATATGAACACTAATTAATAAAAAAATACATGATCCGAACTGAACCTTCTAATAGTACTTGTGTGGCATATAATTGCTGACTCATTTGGTTATTCAAGTTGTACATGAAATTTTCATCGTGACTACCGGTAATACTGTCGGATATTAATTAAATATATTATGGTAAACTGTTCCCCTGAGGATAACCGGCGGGGAAGCTCAATCTTTTTTTATCACAGGCAGATCAATGTCTGTTCTGCTAATCCAGCATTCATGTCTGATGTGACTATATTTGGAGGCCTCCCCAAGAATTCATCCAGACCAAGATCCACTTCAATGAAGACTGATGGTGTAGAATAAATGTACGAATCTGGTGCTCCTGGACCAGCACGTGAAGAAGCAAGTACTCAGGAAAAGATGGCTAAGGCATGTAATTTGGCAGACCTGATGAGGTTAAGGCAAAAAAGTGGCTCGATCATGATTGTTTTTCTACTTAAATGATAGACAATATACTCTTCTTATTTTTTTTCCAGATTCTCTCCAGTATAAAACAAACGTGGCACCACATAAGTTGATCAGTGAGCTACCTTTGACAGTCACCGGAGTCTGTCACCACAGTCTGTCGGTACTGACAGGACAAATCATCAGTTGTGCCACATCCTAGGTCCATATTCAAGACCCATAGGTACATCATGTATGGAGCAGTTTTCCCTCATGCGATGGATGCACAGATAAGCAAATAAGAACATGCTGATACATAAGATTTCATAGGTGTCGTCAATAGATGTTCAAGTCGTACAAATTCTATATTAGTGGCTCTTAATTAAGACAACATCACTAGATGCTACTAATTTAATTTCCATGGTCCTTTATTCCTTTCTATCCTCCGCCCCCTCACTAGTAGATAAAGGGTCTTTAGCCCCGGTTCATTTGGGCCTTTTAGCCCCGGTTCCAGAACCGGGACAAGAGGGTCGGTACTAATGCTCTGACCCTTTAGTCCCGGTTCAATCCAGAACCGGGGCAGAAGGGTGTCCACGTGGCCTGTGCACCGAGTCCAGGCAAGAGGGGCTTTAGTCCCGGTTGGTGGTACCAACCGGGACCAAAAGGCATCCATGCGTCAGCATTTCTGTGGCTGTGGTTTTTGTTTTTTTTTTTGAAAGGGGAGGGGGGGTTTTAGGTTTTGGGGGGTTAATTTAGGTGTTTCATATATTGTGTTAGCTAGCTAATTAATAGAGAGAAGTGTCCTCTCTTATGTCCGTGCTTCGTCGACGCTACATACTACACATACGTATATAGAGAGGACTAGAGTCACGCTAGCTAGCTAGCTAGCTGCTAGCTACTAAGCAAACGAAGGAAACAGAAGATCGTATAATCAACATATATATATATGCATACAGAGAGAAGTAATATCGACCACCTCTCCTTCTCCGAGAGATTGGTCGAACAACAAGTTCTCGTATATCTATCCGACACTACCGGGCACATATATACAATAATTATCTCTTACAAAAATAATCTCCTAACATATGGATGCATGGTCCACATAGTATTCTCCGTCTTCAGCGATCACGTGTTCAAGGAAGAATGCCGCCAATTCCTCTTAAATTGCTCGCAAACGATCTGGTGTTAGGAGTTCATCCCGCATCCGAAACATCTGATTTGAAGTAGGGGGTCAATACATGAAATGATGCTATAAATTTGTGAATATTATTGATTGCTTACGCACTTCAAATTGTTCATCAGTGTAGCCCCGCTCACAGGTCGTGTGGCGGATGGACTCGCAAATGTAGTATCCACAATAATCATTCCCGGGTTCCTGCCACAACCACTTTACAAGAAATAGAGGTCAATCAAACTGATAAGCAAGAATGCCAAATTGGTATTGATGAAACTAGCGCTTGAATCAAGATATAGGAGATGCGCGCGCGGAACATGCTACTATATAGTACTTACTTTCGGGTATCTAAATTGTAGCTTCTTCGGCAGTCCTGGAGCTTTTTTGGTGAATTTTTTCCAAGCCCTGCCAGACAAAGAAAACAATTAGTTGATATCAGAAATGAAGTTGCTGATATATATGCATGGTGGATAATATTGATCGATTTAACTTACGTGGCTAGCATTTGAGTCATGTCCGCATACTCCTCGGGATCTTTACGTTTAGAGTCGAAGACAGTTACTACTCCCTTCTCAAGCTTTATCTCTAAGAGAATATAGTGGAAGCTGCGCACGAATGCATGAGATCATCAATTACATCACTATAACCTTGACTGATATATAAGGGAAACCAAATATGCACAAGACATTAACACTCACTTGAAGTTGTAAGGAAATAGTATTATATCTTTGTTTTCATTTACCACCAACGATCGTAGCAAGTTGGTCTCGGTATCGTCGGGACGCAATTTAACCTCGGTTGCATCTATGAGGTATGTGTTAATAAACCCAATATCACCTACTTGTCTTTTCTTCAATTCGACGATCTTCAATCTGCATAATATAGTGAGGATAATTATAAATACATGCAATGAAGATCAGCTATATAGAGAGACTTAATGACAGAAGTAGTACTACTTACAGACAGTAGCAGGTGACCGTTGTTTTATCGAGGGCCAATTGATTGAAAAACTGATAGAACTCCTCAAATGGAATAGGCAACCGGTCAATTCCAACGAGGTCATGCTCCGGTTTAACTCTCAAATACAAGTTATTCCTCCCCCCAGACTCTCTGCAGATTTTCAAGTACCAATCATGCAATCTTCGCATATTCGTTGATAGAGATCTTTCATTTTTGACGAGAGGCTTTTTGTACTCGTATCTTTCTATCTGCACTTCCAAGAAATCATAGTGTACATCGTCGGACGCGTAATCTGCAAGATTGGTATAACCGGGCACCATCCTCGGATCATTAGCGACCATGTCGCTAGACACCTTGAGCGGGGGGCACGATTGGTCCGCTTGTTCGCCGAGCTGGGCAATTTGTTTCCCAGCTCGCCCTTCTGCTAACCTCTGATCACTTTTAGTACTTCCCGACCGCTTCGCTGCTTGATATGACTTTTGGATCATGCGGTCATAGTTGTCCTGCGGCTTACTTTGCGCTGGTTGCTTCAGGGCAGCAAGAGTGCGCTTTGCTTTCACCGCATCTATCTTCTCCTCCGGAGGTGGATGTCTCTGTGCTTTCAACCCTTCAAAAAAGTCCTTCACTTGGCCTTTAGCGATCTTCGTGTTTTCCTCGTCGGACCTCTCGTACGGTAACTTCTCTAGAGGCGTGAGAGAAGGACCGAATCTGCATCGCCTCCCGCCTCTGGCACTGGTAGACGTCGCCGGACCAGACGAAGCGGCTGTCTTTTTTACTTGCTTACGCGCCGGAGCAGGAGCAGCCGGAGCGGCGGCAGGTCTCTTCCGCCCTTGCTGATTAGGCGGAGAAGGAGGAGCAGGCTGGCTGCTCGGGCGCGCCGGCGGCGAAGGAGGCGGAGTGCCGCCACGCGCCGGCGGCGAAGGAGGTGGAGTGCCGTCACGCGCCGGAGAAGGAGCTAGAGTGCCCTGATGGTCACTCGCCGGAGGAGGAGGCGGTGGAGGAGGCAGAGTGCCCTGACTCGCCGGAGGAGGAGGAGGAGGCGGAGGCGTCCAGTTGAGAATGTTGATTAGGTCCTTCCGCCATAGGCATGGAGTCTTCAGTGAAGAACCCAGCCGAGTCTCCCCTTCACCGGTAGGGTGGTCAAGCTGGAGCTCCTCAAATCCCTCCGTTATTTCGTCGACCATCACCCTAGCATATCCTTCTGGAAACGGCCGGCAGTGAAAAGTGTCGTCGGGTCCAGAAGGATAAACAGAGCCAGCAGCCGCCTTGACCTTCAGATTCATCCACTGTGCCATAAGGTGGCAATTTTGTGCCTGCGTGATAGCATCCACAGGATTCCTGGCAGTAGCCATCAAGGCAGGCTCTGGCTGAAGCAGCTCGGTGGAAGCCACACTGCTTCTCCGCTGAGATGGCAGGGTAGCTTCGGGGGAAGCTTCGGCAATTCTTTTCTCCCGATTTGCTTCCCGTTCCTCTATCGCTTGTATTCTGGCCTGCAGCGCCTGGATTTCGGTCTGCTCCAGTTTCTTCCTCCTGTGGTGGCATTTGTAGCCTCCTGCGTCCGGAAACCCAGCACGCCACGAAAGGGAGCCTGGCGTGCCTCGTGTCCGTCCAGGGTGCTCAGGATTCCCGAGGGCCATTGTCAGCTCGTCGTTCTCTCTGTCGGGGATGAACGTCCCTTCATGCGCTGCTTTGATATACTGTCGCATCTTCCTGAGTGGTGTTTCCAATTGCTTGTCCGTCCAAATGCACCACCCTGTTACAGGGTCCAAGGTTCCGCCAGCCCCGAAGAACCAAGTCCGGCAACGTTCTGGCCAGTGCATTGTCTCTGGTTCGATCCCTTTCTGAAGCAGATCATTCTCAGCCTTGGCCCACTTAGGCCGGGCTACGAGGTAGCCGCCCGACCCCGTGCGATGGTGATGCATCTTCTTCGCAGCATTTATCCGGTTTGTCTCCGACATCTTCTGACTCTTTTTCGACTTCTTATGGGCCACAAATGCGGGCCAGCCATCTTTGATCTTCTCATATATGCCCACGAATTCTGGAGTCTTTTTATCTTTGACAAACTTATTCAGTTTTTTCTTCCATGCCCTGAATTGGTCTGCCATCTTCGAAAGTGCAGCAGACTTGATTAACTCCTCTTTAACTGGGTTCGCCGGATCAACCTCTCGCGGTAGGACGAAATTTGACTTCAGTTCAGTCCAAAGATCTTCTTTCTGCATATCAGTGACATAAGTCACCTGAGCGTCGTTTGCAGCCGGCTTTAACCATTGATGGATGCTGATCGGGATCTTGTCCCTAACCAGAACCCCGCACTGATTAACAAATGCGTTCTTTGTCCAGATGGGTGCAATCGGCTCGCCGGAGCGCGAGATTTTTGAGATCTCAAACTTTTCATCCGGCCTCAACTTTTTCTTCGCTCCTCGTCTCATTACCGAAGATTTGCTCGATCCGGAGGGCTAGAAAAAGGAACAAAGACGAGAGTTAATGAATGAATCAATTAACTAGTCAGCACATGCTTAACTAACATATATACCTCCTGGCCGGACTCGGTTCGGTCACCGGAGCCAGCATCACGGTCTCCTTCTTGCACCGGCATTGGGTCACCGGAGCCGTCCTCACGGTCTACTTCTTCCATGTGCATTGGGTCACCGGATTCATCAATATCATAGCCAAGATCTTCCAGCTGCAGCTCTTGTTCGACCTGCTCATCGGTGCCGTTGAGAAACGACCACACGGCATTTTGTCCGTCTGCGATTATGTCCATCAACATCGCTTCTTGTGCTAGGTCTCGGGTATTGTCGTCCATTGTTTCTACAAATATTTACAACATGCCAATTATTATTCAAACATGACAGATGGATATATTAATGGCAAACGTAGAACTAGCTTCAACCCTCGACTGCTCGGTGATCCACAAACCCTAGACCCCCTCATGTCACATTTTGTCTAGTGTCAAAGGATTCAACAAAACCAATACTTCATCATTAGGCGAAAGTAACAGTAGCATGATGGTACGAAGCTCTCCAAAGTTGTTTTGGAACGGAGTCCCCGGATAAGATAATTCGTAACAAAAGACGGATTATCCTATCATGGACTTCGTTCCAGAACAACTTTGCATAACTTTGTACCAAAATGCCCGGTTACTTCTGGCAAATGATGAAGTCATGGAATTCTTCAATACTTTGACACTAGCTAGCTAGGCAACCTCTCTCGACCCCTCGACCCCCGACTTCTCGGCGATCCACAACCCTAGTCCCCCT
>LR738712.1:815704868-815753852 GCA_902687465.1 Secale cereale | reverse complement strand
GGCCGGGGCGGGGCGGAACGGGGTCGCGGGGCGGGGCGACGGCGACGAGGCGGCGTCGGGGCGGCGTCGGGGGAGACGGCGACGGCGACGGGGCGACGGGGGCGACGGTGACGGCGACGGGGCGACGGGGAAGGAGAGGGAGGCGTCGGGGGCGGGGAAGGAGAGGAAGAAGGAAACTGCCCAAATTTTCGCAAGTGTTGGTTATATAGGAGGGGCATTAGTCCCGGTTGGTGGCTGAAACCGGGACTAATACACCCCTTTAGTCCCGGTTTCTGCCACCAACCGGGACTAAAGGTCCCTTTTCAGCAGCCCAAAGGGCGGAAGGAGGGGCCTTTAGTCTCGGTTGGTGGCAGCAACCGGGACTAAAGGGTGGTATTGGTCCCGGTTTCAACCACCAACCGGGACTAATGCCACCCTTTAGTCCCAGTTGCTGCCACCAACCGGGACTAAAGGCCTTGCCGCGGTGCGGTGGGAAGTTTAGTCCCACCTCGCTAGTTGAGAGAGAGCAGCACCAGTTTATAAGCCCCGCTGCCTCTCTCCTCTCGAACTCCTCTAAACTGCAGGCCTAAGGGCCTAAACTGACACTGCTTTGCCTGTGGGCTTGCTGGGCTTTCTACGGGCCTGAATCCTGGCCCATGGTTGGGTTTCTAGTCGTATTCAGGCCGTGTGGGCCCAGCAGGTGGCATATTTTTTATTTTTTTTCTTTGTTGCTTTATTTTTTAGTTTTGTTTCTAGTTTCAACAAAATACTTACTGTTGCTATTTTTATTTATTTGTTTTCTTTATTGCTTTATTTATTTGATTTTGTTTCTACTTACAAAAAAATACTTATTGTTGCTATTTTCTTTTCAAGTTTTTTTGTTTTGTTTTCTGCATTATTTATTTTCTTTTGTTTTTTGCTTTATTTTTTAATTCTTTCTGGTAAAACCAATTACAAACTTTCTGTTAGTGCAAGTAGTATTCAAATTTGAATAGTTTAAATTTGAAATTATTTGTTTTCTTTGTTGCTTTATTTATTTTATTTTGTTTCTACTTACAATGAATTACTTATTGTTGCTATTTTTTATTTTTTTGCAAGTTTTTTTGTTTTCTGCATTATTTATTTTCTTTTGTTTTTTGTTTTATTTTTTAATTCTTTCTGGTAAAACCAATTACAAACTTTCTGTTAGTGCAAATTTGAATAGTACAAACTGACAATGGTATCATACTCGTTTGTTACAAAGTTGGCATGGTATCATCATAATAGTTGCGGAAAAAACTCTTCACTTTTTCTTCGCTTGTGTAATTTGCTTATTGCGCCGTAACCATGGATAATCTTCATCGTTTATCAGGATGCTTGGGTCAGCCTTGACTTTGAAGGGAGGAATTTCATGAAACTTTTCATAATCTTCAGACATGTCTGTCTTGCCCTCCACTCCCAGGATGTCCCTTTTTCCTGAAAGAACTATGTGGCGCTTTGGCTCATCGTATGATGTATTAGCTTCCTTATCTTTTCTTTTTCTCGGTCTGGTAGACATGTCCTTCACATAGATAACCTGTGCCACATCATTGGCTAGGACGAACGGTTCGTCAGTGTATCCAAGATTTTTCAGATCCACTGTTGTCATTCCGTACTGTGGGTCTACCTGTACCCCGCCTCCTGACAGATTGACCCATTTACACTTAAACAAAGGGACCTTAAAATCATGTCCGTAGTCAAGTTCCCATATGTCCACTATGTAACCATAATATGTGTCCTTTCCCCTCTCGGTTGTTGCATCAAAGCGGACACCGCTGTTTTGGTTGGTGCTCTTTTGATCTTGGACAATCGTGTAAAATGTATTCCCATTTATCTCGTATCTTTTGTAAATCAATACAGTCGAAGATGGTCCCCTGGACAACAAGTACAACTCATCACAAACAGTGTTGTCACCTCTGAGACGTGTTTCCAACCAACTGCTGAAAGTCCTGATGTGTTCACGTGTAATCCAGTCGTCGCACTGCTCCGGGTGTTTGGAGCGCAGACTGTTCTTGTGTTCATCGACATACGGGGTCACCAATGTAGAGTTCTGTAGAACTGTGTAGTGTGCTTGAGACCAAGAATATCCGTCCCTGCGTATTATTGAGTCCCTTCCAAGCGTGCCTTTTCCAGTCAATCTCCCCTCGTACCGCGATTTAGGGAGACCTATCTTATTAAGGCCAGGAACGAAGTCAACACAAAACCCGATGACATCCTCTGTTTGATGGCCCGTGGAGATGCTTCCTTCTGGCCTTGCGTGGTTACGGACATATTTCTTTAGGACTCCCATGAACCTCTCAAAGGGGAACATATTGTGTAGAAATACGGGCCCCAGAATGATAATCTCGTTGACTAGATGAACTAGGACGTGTGTCATGATATTGAAGAAGGATGGTGGGAACACAAGCTCGAAACTGACAAGACATTGCGCCACATCACTCCTTAGCCTTGGTACGATTTCTGGATCGATCACCTTCTGAGAGATTGCATTGAGGAATGCACATAGCTTCACAATGGCTAATCGGACATTTTCCGGTAGAAGCCCCCTCAATGCAACTGGAAGCAGTTGCGTCATAATCACATGGCAGTCATGAGACTTTAGGTTCTGGAACTTTTTCTCTGCCATATTTATTATTCCCTTTATATTCAACGAGAAGCCAATCGGGACCTTCATACTGAGAAGGCATTCAAAGAAGATTTCTTTCTCTTCTTTCGTAAGAGCATAGCTGGCAGGACCTTCATACTGCTTCGGAGGGATGCCGTCTTTTTCGTGCAAACGTTGCAGGTCCTCCCGTGCCTCAGCTGTATCTTTTGTCTTTCCATACACGCCCAAGAAGCCTAGCAGGTTCACGCAAAGGTTCTTCGTCACGTGCATCACGTCGATTGAAGAGCGGACCTCTAGGTGTTTCCAGTAGGGTAGGTCCCAAAATATAGATTTCTTCTTCCACATGGGTGTGTGTCCCTCATCGTCATTCGGAACAGCTAGTGCGCCGGGGCCCTTTCCAAAGATTACGTGTAAATCATTGACCATAGCAAGTACGTGATCACCGGTACGCATGGCGGGCTTCTTCCGGTGATCTGCCTCGCCTTTGAAATGCTTGCCTTTCTTTCGACATTGATGGTTGGTCGGAAGAAATCGACGATGGCCCAGGTACACATTCTTCCTGCACTTGTCCAGGTATATACTTTCAGTGTCATCTAAACAGTGCGTGCATGCGTGGTATCCTTTGTTTGTCTGTCCTGAAAGGTTACTGAGAGCGGGCCAATCGTTGATGGTCACGAACAGCAACGCCTTTAGGTCAAATTCCTCCTGTTTGTGCTCATCCCACGCACGTACACCGTTTCCATTCCACAGCTGTAAAAGTTCTTCAACTAATGGCCTTGGGTACACATCAATGTCGTTGCCGGGTTGCTTAGGGCCTTGGATGAGAACTGGCATCATAATGAACTTCCGCTTCATGCACATCCAAGGAGGAAGGTTATACATACATAGAGTCACGGGCCAGGTGCTGTGATTGCTGCTCTGCTCCCTGAAAGGATTAATGCCATCCGCGCTTAAAGCAAACCATACATTCCTTGCGTCCTTTGCAAACTCCTCCCAGTACTTTCTCTCGATTTTTCTCCATTGCGACCCGTCAGCGGGTGCTCTCAACTTCCCGTCTTTCTTACGGTCCTCACTGTGCCATCGCATCAACTTGGCATGCTCTCTGTTTCTAAACAAACGTTTCAACCGTGGTATTATAGGAGCATACCACATCACCTTCGCAGGAACCCTCTTCCTGGCGGGCTCGCCATCAACATCACCAGGGTCATCTCGTCTGATCTTATACCGCAATGCACCGCATACCGGGCATGCGTTCAGATCGTTGTATGCACCGCGGTAGAGGATGCAGTCATTAGGGCATGCATGTATCTTCTGCACCTCCAATCCTAGAGGGCATACGACCTTCTTTGCTGCGTATGTACTGTTGGGCAATTCGTTTTCCTTCGGAAGCTTCTTCTTCAATATTTTCAGTAGCTTCTCAAATCCTTTGTCAGCCACAGCATTCTCTGCCTTCCACTGCAGCAATTCCAGTACGGTACCGAGCTTTGTGTTGCCATCTTCGCAATTGGGGTACAACCCTTTTTGTGATCCTCTAACATGCGATCGAACTTCAGCTTCTCCTTTTGACTTTTGCATTGTGTCCTTGCATCGACAATGACCCGGCGAAGATCATCATTTGGTTCCTCTTGATCTTCAGCAGCTTCACCCGTTGCAGCATCATTGGGCACATCGTCTGGTTCCTCTTGATCTTCACCAGCTCCCCCCATTGCAGCATCACCGTATTCAGGGGGCACATAGTTGTCATCGTACTCTTCTTCTTCGCCGTCTTCCATCATAACCCCTATTTCTCCGTGCCTCGTCCAAACATTATAGTGTGGCATGAAACCCTTGTAAAGCAGGTGGGAGTGAAGGATTTTCCGGTTAGAGTAAGACATCGTATTCACACATTTAGTGCATGGACAACACATAAAACCATTCTGCTTGTTTGCCTCTGTCGCATTTGGAAACTCACGCACGCCCTTAATGTACTCGGAGGTGTGTCTGTCACCGTACATCCATTGGCGGTTCATCTGCGTGCATTTATATATAATTAAGTGTGTCAAAAACCATTACAGAACATCATAAATAGATAATTAAGTGACCAAATGGATAAAAGTTCATCATCACATTAAAACCAAAGTACATACATATATAGTTCTCATCTAACAACATATAGCTCTCCATACACATCGAAACTATGTAAAACATTTCAACGCGAAAACGAATGCTATCATAATCGCAACCAAGGTAACAGTTGATCCAACGGCATAATGATACCAAGCCTCGGTATGAATGGCATATTTTCTAATCTTTTTAATCTTCAACCGCATTGCATCCATCTTGATCTTGTGATCATCGACGACATCCGCAACATGCAACTCCAATATCATCTTCTCGTCCACAATTTTTTTTTTTCCTTCAAGAATTTGTTTTCTTCTTCAACTAAATTTAACCTCTCGACAATAGGGTCCATCTTGATCTTGTGATCATCGATAACTTCCGCAACATGCAACTCCAATTCCATCTTCTCCTCCTCCATTTTTTCCAATTTTTTCTTTAACGAAATGTTTTCCTCTTCAACTAAATTTAACCTCTCCACAAGAGGGTCGGTTGGAATTTCCGGTTCAACTACCTCCTAGACATAATAAAACATCTATGCATGTCAGGTTGGTCGGCATAACTATCATAAGCACTAAAACAAATAGTTATAAATTAAAGATAATATACCACATCTGAATCGTAGACCGGACGAGGGCCCATGTGGGCGGATATCAAAACCATCGCACTATATAATAACAAGCAATAATAAACGTAAGAAAATTAGACAAATATCTATCTAAAGCAATAATAAAAGTAAGAAAAGCATGGACATAACAAGAGGCTCACCACGGTGGTGCCGGTGACGAGATCGGCGAGGGCGATCGACGGCGTCGAAGACGGGGACGGGACGTGACGGACCGCTAAACCTAGACAAATCTCGGAGAAAATAGAGCTTGGAGAGGAGAAAAGCTTAACTAGTGTGGCTCGGGCATTCCACCGAACACGTTGTGTGCATAGGAGGTGAGCTAGAGCACCACTAACCCCTCTCCCCCTCGGCCAGAAAAAAAACAGAGCAGTGAGCTCTGCTCTTGAGTGAGGGGGTTTATATAGGCAACTCACTGGTCCCGGTTGGTTCTACAAACCGGGACTAAAGGGGTGCCTTTGGTCCCGGTTCATAAAACCAACCGGGACCAATAGTGGTGGGCCAGGAGCAAGAGCCATTGGTCCCGGTTTTTAGCTCCAACCGGGACCAATAGGTCCAGACGAACCGGGACCAATGGCCCACGTGGCCCGGCCGGCCCCCTGGGCTAACGAACCGGGTCCAGTACCCCCATTGGTCCCGGTTCTAGATTGAACCGGGGCTAATGGGCTGGACCAATGCCCTGTTTTCTACTAGTGCCTGTCAAGAAGAGGTCACCAGGATATGCAATGGCACACACAAGCTATGAACTACACTGGGCGTCCAAGGGCGACCATGCGACATGGTGATGTTGGACGCAGGATGAACTACATGTTCGCATTTCGTTTTTCAAATAATGGTTCCTTAGTGAGCCTTCTTTGTCCCTGTACCACATATATAAACATAAGTAGAAGCATTTATATGATGAAACATCCTTTCCATATGCATATGCATATGCACTAGGGGTCGGGGCGCGCCCATGGCGCGCCTTTTCAGGCAGTCTTATGCGCTCCGATCTTATCTAAGCACATAGGCCACATGTAAGATGAAGTAGTATGACATTATTCAGGAAAAGAAGAAGGGAGTGCACATGTTTGTAGGTCATGCCCTGTAAAGCCTGTTGAAACTTGCAGATTTAGTTGAACACTCAGTGATTGCCATTGACGCTTCCACAGATGGCTGTGAAACTTCGAATGTCACTGCTTCACCATTAGTCATGAATACAACACTCACTTCCTCACTGACAAATACAAAAGGTACATTGTCAAATTCCTAGATTTAGTTCAGAAACTTGCAGACATTCAGCAAAAGAAGCATCATTTTTATTTGTCTTCACCAAATCTGACGTAGTTGTCAACACTATAAATTTTTGTTATCAAAGCATGGCACTGACACAGCTGCTAGTTTAAGTGTGGCAAACTATTCTTCCATCATCGCCTTTGTGCCGGATTAGAATAGTGTGATTTCCTCAGGCGAAGAATGGACTGTTAGTTGTGAGAAACAACCTTATCCATACCTTTTTTATGCTACTCTTTCCTATCTTCACACCGACATCATAACCGTGAACATCTGATCTGAGCACTGTAGGTGTTCAATCCATCTAACAGCCTATTTGCTGGACCAGTTCTAAAATTGGCATGGTGTTTGTTGTTCCTGTCTGGATTAGTGCATATCAAATGACAGCAAGGAGCACAATTAAGTTCACTTGAGTTTATGGTGCACAACCAACACAACATATCTGATTTCACATTAATCTTCATACCAGCACACACCACAATCTTGCTCAAAACTTCATACAACAGAAACATACAAACGAAATGCAAGTTTAACCAACTGAAGTGTCAAGAAAGGTGCTGAAAATCGTACCTGGACTGCAGAGACAACACACTGAGCAGATGAAACGGCGAATCAAACTCGATGATCAACTGACCGGTGCAATTTAGAAAAGAAACAAAAATCCAGCTCATCATATGAAGGAGACATAAAAACAAGTTATGAGTGTGAATGAACCGATACAGGTAGGAATCCAAGAACAACACACAAACACCCATGCATACACATGAAGACACAACGAACCATACCTTGATGGCGATGATGGGCGGAGCGCAGAAACATGAACAAGACCAGCAATCGATGAACAGCCAGAAATTTGGTACTCACATAACAACCACTTGCTAACATACAACATACACGAGCAGTAAGCATGGCAGCAACACATCCGGAAAAGAAAAGAACGCCTTGGCTTAACGGAGGGAGGATTACCTCCATGGTAGCCTACAAGCAGAGCATAGTAGTGGCTGGACTGAGGTGGAAGGACAAACAGGCGAGGACAGCGATGCGCGTATATATATGAAGGAGATGGCAAACAACAGAGCGATTAGGTCCAAATCATGAGCAGTAGATGCTAATTAAGCATCGAACATCAAACATGAAAGGAAGTATAATTCTAAAATAAAATTGGCACAGAACATTATCAAAGCTCTGTAGGATTTCACTGACTCTAGGAAGATGGTGGACTCAGTATAGAAAATTTGAAATGACAAGAGAAATCAAATGTATAAAATAAACAACGCTGTTATATATCAACATGCAACTGGCATTTAAACCAAGACATAACATTTACACATCTCAAATTATTAAGATTTGGTACAACTTTTTTTCAGAGGATAGACCTGTCGTCTTCCAATTTTGTCTCCAGTTCCTTCTTGTTCTCCCACAATAGAATGCAATGCAGCTCTTCTCGTTCACGCACAAAGCATTTGCAATAATAAGTCAGTATGGGCAAATATTATTGTGGCCAAGCATGAAGAAAAGAGATGTTCAGTTAACCAAGAAGACTAAAAGAACATGTATCATCTCATTAAAAACATTCAGGTCACTAAATGGAAGAAATAAGAACAGAAAAGTTATGTTAACAAAAAAAAAACAGAAAATGGAGCTTCCTTAGATCGAAGGTAAAGGACAATGCTATAGAATAGTGAATTCAAAAATCACAATTAAAAATCTCTTTCAAGCAAACCAAATCAAAATCTGCACTGTGTGAGACTGCGACTAGAACAAAATTAGGTTGGCAAGCTCCTTTAAGTAAAACTGAATTTTACTCCCTTCGTTCGGAATTACTTGTCTCGGGAATGGATGTATCTAGAACTAAAATACGTCTTGATACATCCATTTCTGCGACAAGTAATTCCGAACGGAGGGAGTATTTGTGTGGTATCTTGACTGCAAGCTATATCTTCTATTGAACATTATTGCTTCAATGCAAACAAAGACAAAAAAGACTATCCAGGTAACATAATTGTCTTTCTACAACCATCCTTTTCTATCTTCCATCATAATGAGAAAATATCTTGAATCAGAATAACAGTGAGCTTGAAGCAAAATACATGAACATAGTGAAATCTGATCCATCTGGTCTCCTATGTAGGTAATAGATATTGGATCATCTCTCGTTTGGTTGCCACACAAAAAACATCATTTAAGCATCCAGAAGTAGTGATCCTTAAAACTTTCCCTAAACAAAAAGAAGAAATCAAATAGATGCGCGTAAAATAATTACATGAAAGTAGGACTAATAGATGAGTTAGCTTGGAGTTCCTACATTTGACAGCAAAAGGTAAGACTGACCTATGGGTTTGCTTCTTTAGGTAACTGTGCACTGTACATGTTGAAGCATGTGGAAATTGAATAATACTGACATATCTAGGATGTGGACATTGTTTTAGGTGAGGGCAGCAATAATTTAAGAGTGGCCTTGAAACCTAAAGTGCTCACTGCCCTCAGGCTGTAAGCCATATGACAGTAAATCATGAAGAGCATATTATTACTAAATCAAAGTTATATTCCAATTTATTTAAATTAAAGGAAACTCCTTCGTTGATCACATTTTCTTCAACGATGGCGTATATAAACTTGTTAGGGTGCTCTGTATAATGCAGTTTACAATCATGAGGATCAGTTAAATTGTTCAAATGTTTTGCTAACCAATCACCAGTCCCTGTGAACAATGGATATTTGAGAAAAATAGATTCCTTGTCGAATAATCCTATAAGAATAGTGAATGTAGAGAGAACATACATGTGGGATTCAGAGACATGATGATCATGAAGATGTGCATGAGAAGAGAGATGGGGAGGATGACTATACCTGCAGCAATTAGACACCATGACCACGAGCTGGTTGCTCCCCTGGAGCTCAAAGTTGGACTCCAGCTTCAACCTTGAGACAATCTGCAGTAAGCAACACGGAAGCGAGGTGAGCAAACCGTCAAACAGATGGCGGGCAGTAAAAGAATTGAGACACACTATGGCCATTTATTGGTGACTGTAAAATATGGTGGGTCTTTGCTAGGATAGAATTTTGGAAGTAATCATGTCAGTATCAAAGGCGGCAAGAATTTATTTTATGTCGTGTTCTTCGCTACCTCTATCATCACATCCTCCATAATTTGGATTTTCATTAGCTGAACAAAGCTTAGCGCACACTTCAACACCATCAGGCAACACGATAACTTATGTAAATGTGCACTTAAAAATTCAAAGCATTAAGCCCCAGTCTCCACCATCCAGGAAGAAATGGATTAAAGAGCGGGTGGACCATGGTCCTGAATCTCCTCTCTCACAGTGAACAACATAAGATAACTGGAAACATAAAACTGAAACATAGTACTACCTCTGTACCAAAATATAAGAAATTTTTGCAGTTGAATTAAAACTGTATTTCACGTCTTATATTTTGGTACGAAGGGAGTAGTAGAACAGAACAGAGCCCTTGTGTAGTCACAGTGGTAAAATTGACTCGTTGGGTATCTCTCTGAAACCAAATTACTGGCTTTGCGTGCAAGTGAAGTAAAACCAAATCCATCTGATGGGAATATGTTACAGCTGAAAGAAAAGGGAAAAAGGCATCCATTTCCATCAATGTGTGTACCCTGCCTTCAATTAAATTCTTGATTGATGTTGAACATGACCATCAGGTTTTTATTCACGGTGCAATCCACCAATAATACATGATTGATTGGCTGAAATATCAATGTGTGTGTCTCTCTCTGTCTGAAAGCAAAATTGCTCTCTTTCTCCCTCGGTTCAATCTATGTACGTATGTGAAGTACAGGTGAACTGAGCCCAAAGGAATAGGAGTGAATAGGAGTTCCCCCAAACCGAGGCAAACTAATAAACTGAAGAAACTAAAACGCAAGGAATGGAGGAAGGAAGGGTTGTGGTCGTCTTGCCATCGCCATTGAACTCGATGACCCGCCAACGTGGTGTTGCGGGGCTAGGCGCGACATGGCCGGAGACGGCTGCCTGTGCCGGGTCATGGTCATACGGCGTCCGCAACTGCTGGCCTTCACCGCCCCTGACGCGGCGTGTGCTGGTGAAGAAAAGAGCTCTGTGTCGTCCACGGCCATCGGCGCTCTCTTCCGGCAAGGCCACCTTGCAGCCGGCTGCTGCAGCTTCTCTTCGTCTTGTCCGGCCACTACAACCGCGCCTGTGTAATATTGTACAGGCATAGAATTCGATCAGGATAGAATTTTCAAATATCATGCCTATATATTCATTTTAACTTTTTTTTGCATTGATATTCAGTTTAACTAAGGAAGGGAACATACAATAGTCAAGAACAATACATACATCTTCAAGGATGTACGAACAGTTGAGGCACTAAATAAGTAAAAGAGGGCACATACATAGTCAAATTGGCATGCTTCTTTCAGGTACTGTTTCTTCACGCAGGTCCTACAAGATGAGGCCTAGCAAATGCATATAATGAGTTCAATTGAGCAGCTTGCTCCATGGTTGCTGCTAAGTTTCAGTGACACATGGCAGCAAAGAATGAACTTCAGTTCAGCCCTGACATAAAGCATTTTCTGTGACTGCAACAACTAGCGAGGGAACTCTGAAATATTTGATGATTGGCAAGATCAGATAAAGGTTTGCCATCCACATGCTGCATTAGCAATATCTGACGAGTGACACATGCTGAAGAATCTCCAACCAGGTAATACAAAATCATAGGTCCAACATATATCTATTAATACATCTAGCTAATACGTCATATACATGTTCAAAATGAATGATAGAGAAAGGACCAAAACACAAAATCAGATACATGAGTATGCAGGCTTCTTCAGTCATGAACACGTGAAAAACAAATTAAGCACTAGCCAGAACCATGGCAGACATGCAGAGATGTTCATGGCCAGAGAAGAAGAGACAAAGGGGGAGAGATACAAGGGAAGAGAAAGGAAAGGAGCTACCTGCACAATGTTTACTGGGGCGGCCCTCGGTGGAGGAGGGCGTAGAGCCACGCAGCTGTCGACCAGCCCGTTCGATCCCGTAGTGGAGGAGGCGCCGACGACCTCATCGACCTTGTCCGGATTGTGCTCGTCCTACTGCGGCTTCCTCGGGACGAGACCTCGTGGCGCCGCCCGCCCGCCTTGCTGTCTGGGCCATGGGGAGGCGCAGACTTGCAGCGACGATCGGCGAGGAGATACGTAAAGTAGGAGGCCGGCAGCACGGGGAAGAGGAGGGGCTCGGAGCAGACGCGGAGACAGAACGAGGGTGGCGGCGCGAGGAGAATCGAGAGAGAGGAGAGGAGGCGGCGGCGTGGAGAGATGGGGGTCATGCGGAGAGCCCGGGCTAGGTCTTGCCAAGTGCTTTTTTTAGGGGGAAACCTGCCGCTTTATTTAACTAATTAAACCAAGTCTGGGATCTCTGTAGAGACCACCGAAAGTACAAACTCCGGGGGAACCATAAGCCAAACCTTACAAAGTTCATCTCCTACTCCTACTTTTGCTAACTTATGCGCGGCAGAATTCGCAGAGCGACGAACCCACGAAACTTTGACCTCGTCGAAGAATTGAAACACGGCCTTAATCTCTTGCACTCTTGGCCCCAAGGCAGCCAAATTCTTCTCTGTCGTCTGAAGCATCGATGCCACCGTCTTGTTGTCTGTCTCTAGGTGTAGTTTTCTGACGTTGATCTCTGCTGCTAGCTGGACAGCTCTTCTCCATGCAAGCACCTCCACACTCTCTGGATCAGATTCATGGCGATAGATATGGCATGCTGCCGCTCGGAAGTCACCCGCATGTCCACGAAGGATAACTCCTGCTCCTCCCTTATCTCCCTACTTGGACACCGCACCATCAGCGTTAGCTTTGATCCACCCTAGGTCCGGTGTCTTCCACTTGGCAGTTTCTTTCGTCATTTTTGGCTGGGCCTCCTTTCTATGAACAGCAAACCATTCGGCCATAAACGCACACACAGAGTTCATTATTTCATGCGGTGATGCAATTCTCTTACCATCCCTCGCCTCATTCATTGCCAGCCACAAACCGTAACAGGCCTGGATCATCGTGGCTCTCTCTTCCTCCCCAGCTTCCGCGAACCACCCAAGCAGCCATTACGACAGCGCGCTCGAGGAGTCGATCTGACACGGTGGGGCTGCCACCATAACTCCTTTCTCCGAACGCAGCATTCTCCAGAACAGGGCTGAATGTGGGCATGTCCAAAAACGGTGGAGGAGGGTCTCTTCTCTTCCACATGCCACACAAAACACCCCCGGCTTGATATGACGACGGTGGAGCTCCATCCCAATAGCTAATCCATTTCTCATGAGTCTCCACATATGAATCTTAGCCTTATTGGGGGCACTAGCATCCCACAAAGCAAGCCAGCCCTTGTGTGCATTGAACGAGGAGGAAGAGCCCGGCCGTCCGGACTTCACCCCGTTCAACGCCATTTTCAGATGATAAGCTGATCTCACCGTAAACTGCCCATTCTTCGTGAAGTTCCAGGCTATGTAGTCATCCATGTTCGGCCCACCAATAGCTATCTGCTTGATATCCTTCGCATCATCTGGCGAAAACATGTCGTCAACCAGCTCCTGATTCCATCCCCTCCCATCCGGCGTCATAAGATTCTGCACCTTGATAACCCCCGGAACAAAAGATTGTCCAAGCGGCTTCATGCTTCCTCGTCGCGGGATCCAGTTATCGTGGTGGACATTGATCTTGGATCCATCCCCTATACGCCAGATTGTGCCCTCCCTTAGCAAGTCCCGCCCGTATATCATACTATGGAACGTGTAAGACGCACCGGATGGGCATGTAGCGTTCATAATAGAGCCTTCTCTAAAATACCGGGCCTTCAAAACTCTAGCGCAAAGGGAGTCCGGGCATTGCAGCACTCGCCAAGCCTGCTCAGCAAGCAGAGCTTGGTTGAACGCTACTGGGTCTCTGAACCCAAGCCCTCCATCCCTCTTCGCCATACACATCTTCTCCCATGCTAACCAATGCACCTTCTTTTCTCCATTTGCTTCACCCCACCAAAAGTTTGACGAAATTGAAGTCAGGTTCCCGCACATCTTCTTTGTGAGTTGAAAATAGCTCATGGTGAAAGTTGGTGTAGATTGCAATCCCGATTTGACTAGCACTTCTCTAGCTGCCTTTGAAAGCCCTTGCCCTTTCCGTCCTGAAACCTTGCCTTTGGAGCACTCCATGACATTCTTAAACGTACCATCCTTGGATTTGCCCACCACTGTTGGTAGGCCCAAATATCTTTCACCAAGTGCCTCAGTTTGAATCCCAATAGCTTGCATTAGCGGCCCCTTATCCTCAATAGGACATCCCTTCCCGAAAAAGATTGTGGACTTTTGAAGATTAACTTTTTATCCGGAGGCTGCCTCATACTTCGTAAGAATCCCTTTGAGCACCGCTAAGTTATCCTGTGATCCTTCCAAGAACACTATGCTATCGTCAGCAAACAATAGGTGTGTGATGTGGGGGCCAGTGCTCCCAAACGACACACGCCTAATGTCTTTGTTCTGCTGCGCCTTCTTGAGAAAAGCTGAGAATCCTTCTACACAAAATAGAAACAGGTACGGCGACAGAGGGTCACCCTGTCTCAGCCCCCTTGATGGCAAAAAACCTCTGGAGCAGCCTCCATTTAATTTGACAACAAAACTCGCTGACGTAACACATTTCATCACCATGGAAATCCATCTCTGGCTGAAACCAAAACGTGTTAGCATTTGTTGTAAGAAAATCCACTCTACTCGATCATACGCCTTCATCATATCCAACATGACTTCACACAGCGGTTTCTTCCTCTTTCTAGTCCTGATCGCATGAACACTCTCATATGCAATCAACACGTTATCCGTTATGAGCCTCCCAGGTACAAAAGCACTTTGTTCTTCAGAGATCAACACTGGAAGAATAGATTTTAATCTGTTGGCAAGAACCTTAGATGCTATTTTGTAGAGCACATTACACAAGCTGATCGGTCTGAACTGTGAAAGTAACTCCGGTGAGTTTACTTTGGGGATCATCACGATAACAGTCGCATTAAAACTGTCAGGAGCTGCCTGACCTTCGAGGAAGTCACGCACTGCTCTGCACACATCCTCCCTAACCAAAGACCAGTGTCGTTGGTAAAACATTGCGGGTAAACCATCCGGTCCCGGCGCCTTAGTCGGACCCATCTGAAACAGCGCCCGTTTGATTTCCAGATCTGTGATGGCCACCGTCAGGTTAGCGTTCATCAGGTCGGTCACCACCGGCAAGATGTTCTCCAGCAGCTGGCCAGCATCCGTCGACCCCTCGGACCGAAAAAGGTTTTCATAGAAAGTTGCCGCCATCTCCCGCATGCCCTCATCTGTAGTGCATTTAGTCCCGTCCTCACGAGTCAGGGCCTTGACAGTGTTCTTTCTCTTGCGATGTGAGCATCTATTCTGGAAATACTTGGTGTTCTGGTCACCTGTAGCAAGCCAGTCCACCCTGGAACGTTGTTTGTATAAGATCTCTTCCTTCTCAAATATATCACGCAGCTGACCTTCAATGTCACGGACCTCCAGTGGGCATCCGGTGACTAGAGATCTCCTTTTAGCATCTTCCAATTGCATCTTGAGCTTGCTGATTTGTTTTCTGATCGAGCCAAATACATTCCGGCCCCACTGTTGCATATCCCTTGTGACCTTCTCCAGTTTAGCCCACACAGCCGCGATACCTCTGTCCCCGTTACTCACCGCTTGCCACGCCGTCGTGACCATATCTTCATACTCAACGTGTTTCACCCATGCTTCCTCCCACTTAAACTGACGTGGGCCTTTCTGCGTGCTGCATGGAGCTGTCTCCATAGCACGGATAACCAAGGCTATATGGTCGGACTCCTCTGTCACAATATGTTCTACAATAGTATCTGGGAACATCCCCGCAAATCCATCATTACACGTCGCCCGATCAAGCCTAACTTGGATGTTGTCCTCACCATCACGCTTGTTATCCCATGTATACGGATACCCAGTGTACCCTAGGTCCACCAAGCCACAGTCTGGCAAACAACCTCTGAAATCCTCCATTTGATTAAAGCTCCGTGTGTTCCCCCCAAATTGATCCGACTGAAACATCGCTTCATTAAAATCACTTGCGCAAAGCCATGGCAAATTATCTTGGGCTCTAAGAAACCGGATCGCATCCCAAGATTTCTTCCCCAGCTCCTTCCGGGGTTCCCCGTAGAAACCAGTGAATCTACAGGTCTTGCCCTCGAACTGTATCTCAGCATCAATGAAGTACTGACACCACGGTCGAACTGTAACCTGAAGGTTATCTCTCCACCATAGCGCTAGTCCACCACTTCGGCCCTCACAGTCCACCGCCACTCCATTCCGGAACCCTAACCTCCATATCAGTCTCTGCATCGCTCCCGCCTTCTTTTTTGTTTCACTCAAAAAGACCACCGCTGGGTTGTACGACCGTATCAGGTCCCTTAGTTCGCCAACTGTCGAGTCCAACCCCAGTCCTCGACAGTTCCAGGCCAAGATATTCATTGGTCGGGGTGGCCCTGTACCCCAGGGTCCGTCGATGAATCTTTCAAATCAGCAATGCGGTCAAACTCCGAGGAAGTCTTCTGCCTCGTGTCGCGAATGAACGCATCATTCTCAGTCATCCTCTCATGCTCCCCCTTAGCCACCCACATTTGTTTAGGGCCCCTCTTCCTGCTTTCCTTGCGAACTCTCCCTCTGGGATCATAGTGATCAGAATACCCGTACTCGTTCCTTGGCTTCCTGCCGAACGTGCCTCTTCGTCTTCCATGTACACCATTCCTATCGGGTCCCCCCAGTGGGTGACACCAGCCCAAACCATCATTGCGCCCTTCTGCATGGCGCCCGTTATCAAACCGCCCATCATCATGGCACCCAAATGGCCCATTGGCTGAATATTTTCCTATCACGAAGGTACCAATTACACCTAGCCTCTGCAGCAATAAGATGTCGAAAAGAGATCAAGGATCCACACAACCAAGAAAAAATAAAAAAGAGAGAAAAAGAAAACAAGGACCCCGTCATGCTGATGAAAGACTCGCAACAGCAGCACTCTAACCACCATCAAAGGAAATACCGGTACTACAAAAGTGATTGTCCAAAAGCAACGCCTCCAAGAAGGAAACTATGCACAAACGTTTTCGTCCCCCGTCGAAGATCCTGGGTTTTGTCCCTAGAGAAGGTCTAAGTTTCCAAAACAATGCCTTCAACAAGGCGATTGCCAAGTACAACCAACGAAGGCCGGATTTTGTGTATTCACCTTGGAAACCGTGACTCGGTACTCGAGGAGTACCTCTAAAAATGCAATTTTTATGTGCTGCCACCTCCTCTTGCAAGACTGGTGCTCCAAGTCATCAAACACTTGACACACAGGGAGAACCTGTGCCGTATAGTCTTCATTGCAACCAATACACAACTCCGATCGTAGCCAACATGATTTTCTCCACCTCTGGAGATTTCATGGAAATCTATATTTAGACATGTCCCATAACACCGACCAGAAGGTGAAACTTCGATCGACGCCCTCATGAAGCATGACTAGCTGAAGGTGAGAGCACGCATGACCGGATCAATTCCAATCTTGATGTCCAGTGTCGTCATGCGCCAACCATAGGAGATCTTCGGCGAGAAGTCCAAAACTCATCAGTAGCCAAATCGAGGAGGCCAACATCAAGCAAATCGGCTACTTGGTGCTAGGCTTCTCGCCCCTCGTTGGTTACCCCAAGTGGAAGGTGTGAGATGTAGTGTTGCGGAAGTTTTTTCCCTTGGCAAAGATACCAAGGATCGTATCCCCAGAGACTCCTAGGTTCAACAAAAAGGTGTCAACTGCTACGGCGCCAGATATTAGCAATCAACATGGACCTGCACACAGATACAAATAACTTTGCTCCCAACGAGTACAGAGAGGTTGTCAATCCCTCCGGCCTTGTAGTTCACAAAGGATTAAACACAAGTGATAGTATGATAGATATAATTACAATAGTAAATAATAGCGAAAAGTAAATAGCGGATGTGATCGATGATGGTAATATGGACCGGAGTCTCATGATGTTCACTAGTGATGTCTCTCTCCCAAAAGACGATAAAACAGCTACTTGAGGTAAACGAATTACAGCTGGGCAATTGACATGACCATGTGCGCAAACCAATACTGACTACATTGCAAGAAAGGTTGAGGTTCAAAGCATGGGCGGTACGCCAAAGTAAGTAGACCGAAATCCATCAATATCTACTACTAATCATCCACCTTGAGATATCTATCCAGAACATCTCGCTGGTATTAAGTTGCGAGTCCCACCCATAGTGTAAACTCAATGCAACAGACAACTGCATTAAAAGAACTTTGCGTAAAGTAAACAATCCTTGCACCCGCGGGCACAAGCACCGTTGTTTTCCCCCTTGTGGCAACAGCACATCCCCTAGACTCATGTTTCTGTCACTGAAACAAGTCATCGACAAGCATAGAGGTGTACACAGGCTCGAGGTGTACACAGGCTCGCTGACAAACTGGGAGAGACATTTTAGAGGTTGTATTGTTGCCAGAAGATCTGAGCACCGAGTTGACGGCAATTGATACCATTGCCGAGGTGTAGCCACATCACGGTCTATCAGACTCAAACACGGATGAACCGTGTCACCAAGTTGTGGAGGAGAATGGCCAAACTGATAGGTCGACAAGCATATAGACGACCATGAACATGATCCATGCTGTGATATGCTGACGCAGCCTTTATTGAACTAATTTCTTTCTATACCTTCACACCATTCATATCTTTGCTTCGTCCACCCTGCTAGGAATTGGAAGTTAAAAAAATCCAGATTATTTACATCCAAAGCGTACATGTGATCGGCATGTAAACAACCGAAAACTACACACACAGCTCGCTCATGTGAGAAACACAATTTGCTAGTCCTCACGAGTTTCAGTCACATCACACTTATTGCACTACTGACGTTTTGAACATTGCCCACATTGTGTCTTTATATACCCCTAAGCCATATGCATCTTTTTTGTACACTCACTACTGAATTTTTTATATTGTTTACTGGCTAATGAGTTGAGATATTAGAAGAAAATGAAATCAAATGTGGACAATTCATGAGTAAGATGGGTGTGCTTGTCAGTATGTGGGAATTCACAAAAATTAAGCAGGAAATCCTCTCTTCCCAATCCAGCACGTATAGACCTAATTATTTCCCATTGAGAAGCATGCCAGCCTGGGTAAAATCTATTCGAGTATATGTGTGTACAGTGTGTACAGTTGAGAAGCCAGAGACCAGATGGATCAAAGCGCATAGAGTTGAGCTAAGTATGTTATTCTTTTTTTTTTGCTTGTACCAAGTCCTCAAATATGCTGACAAAGAAAAACTACAAGAGACAGGTTTTTCAACTCCCGGGTGTCCGTACACCCTCCATAGAATTTACTGTTCATAGAGAGTGAAGGGAAATTTACTGGATTTACTATTTATTAGTTGAGAAGAATGAGATTGCACGAATCGATAATTCCATTGATCGTGTGCATGGCACATATATAGGTACAGGGTGGACCGGCCTCTACTTGTCTCCCAAGATGTACAAATATACGAGGGGAGAGAGAGAGATACAACGGTATAAATACAGACCCCTAGTCCTATACATGTACGGTGGACAACGTATACTCAACACCCCCCCGCAGTCGAAGCGTCGCCGGAGACACAGAGACTGGACCGAAACTCCTCAAAGACTGGGGTCGGTAGTCCCTTAGTCATGACATCGGCAAACTGCTGAGTGGTAGGAACGTGCAAAACACGAACCTTCCCAAGGGCCACCTGCTCGCGAACGAAGTGAATGTCGAGCTCAATATGCTTCGTACGACGATGGTGGACCGGGTTGACGGAGAGGTAGACGGCGGAGACGTTGTCACAGTAGACGATCGTGGCCTTAGGGACCACACAAAGCAACTCCTGAAGCAGCTGACGGAGCCAAGAGCACTCGGCAACGGCGTTAGCCACTGCCCGATACTCCGCCTCGGCGCTCGAGCGGGAGACCGTGGGTTGTCGCTTGGACGACCACGAAATCAGCGAGGGCCCGAGGTAGACGCAGTAGCCTGACGTAGAGCGACGCGTATCCAGGCAACCGGCCCAGTCAGCGTCGGAGTAGGCAACCATGTCGATGGAGGTGGAGGCCGTCAGAGTGAGTCCCATGCTCATGGTGCCGCGTATGTATCGGAGAATACGCTTCACCAGAGTCCAATGAGAGTCACGTGGAGAGTGCATATGGAGGCACACCTGCTGGACTGCATACTGCAAATCAGGCCGAGTGAGTGTGAGATACTGCAGAGCGCCAACAATGGAGCGATAGAACGCTGCATCCGGCGCTGGGGAACCCTCCAAGGCAGACACCTTCGCCTTGGTGTCAACAGGCGTGGACGCGGTTTTGCAATTAAGCATGCCCGCGCGCTCAAGAAGCTCATGGGCGTACTTCTGCTGATGCAGAAAAAACCCGTCGGTGCGGCGAACGACCTCAATGCCAAGGAAGTAATGCAGTGCTCCCAGATCCTTGAGGGCAAACTCATCGCGAAGACGAGCCGTGAGCTGCTGAAGGAGCCCAGGCGAGGATGCCGTCAGGATAATGTCGTCCACATAGAGCAGCAAGTAGGCGGTAGCGGCGCCCTGATGATAGACGAACAGAGATGCGTCGGAGCGGGTTGTGTGAAACCCAAGCTGCTGTAGGAACCCAGCCATACGCTGGTACCACGCCCGCGGGGCCTGCTTCAGGCCATAGAGAGACCGAGAGAGCAGGCAGACATGATCAGGATGCTCGGCGTCGACGAAGCCAGTCGGCTGCTCACAGAGAACCCGTTCCGTGAGATGACCATGCAGAAAAGCGTTGGAAACGTCCAACTGATGCACGGGCCAGGCACGGGAGACTGCTAGCTGGAGCACCGTCCGAATCGTGCCCGGTTTTACAACCGGGGCGAAGGTGTCGGTGAAGTCCACTCCTGCGCGTTGGCGAAAGCCACGCACCACCCAGCGAGCCTTGTAGCGCTCGAGAGAACCGTCAGGGTTGGTCTTGTGGCGGAACACCCATTTGCCACTGATGACGTTGGCATGAGGGGGTCACGGCACAAGCTGCCAAGTGAGGTTGCGCTGTAGCGCGTCAAACTCCTCGCGCATCGCGGCAAGCCAGTGTGGATCACGGAGGGCTGCGCGTGCAGACGAGGGAATGGGCGACGGTGGAGAGGATTATGTCGACACCGCGCACGCGTACTCATCAGCATCATAACGCGTGCTGGGGCGGTAGATACCGGCGCGGGACCGGGTCACCACGCCAGCGGGGCCCGTGGCGCCCGTCGGCGCAGCCGGACCGGCCGAGGGAGTAGGGTCAGGCGGGACGGCGCGGCGGGCCGCCTCTCCAGGCGGTGCTGCGGCGGCCGGGGGTCCACCCGGCGAGGTGGAAGTCGAGGGGCCGCCGGTGGCCACGCGGGGCCGCGCCGAGGCCGCAGAGTCGGCGGCCGGATCCGCAGCAGGGGCGGAGGCCGCCGTAGTAGGGCGCGCCGAGGAGGCACCGGGAGGAGCCGGCGGGAGCCGCGCCGGGGCCGGGAGAGGCCGCACCGGGAGCTGCACCGGGTCCGCATCCGATAGACCATGGGGTGCCGGGGCCACTGCAGAGGGAGGTACCTGGTGAAAAGGAAAAACCTGCTCATCAAAGTACACGTGCCGGGAAGTGTACACGCGATGGGACACGGGGTCGTAGCACCGGTAACCTTTGGTGTTAGGGGGGTAACCTAGGAAGATACATGCTACGGAGCGAGGGGCGAGTTTGTGGGGAGTGGTGGCGGTGGTGCTGGGGTAACACAGACAACCGAAGATACGAAGACCATATCATAGGACGGAGGGGAACCGAAGAGAAGGTGGTGGGGGGAATAGTTCCAGCGAGGACGACAAGGCCGGATGTTAACTAAAAGAGTGGCGGTGGCGAGAGCGTCGGGCCAGAACCTAGGGGGCACGTTGGAGTGAAAGAGCAGCGTGCGAACGCAGTCATTAAGAGTGCGGAGAAGCCTTTCGGCTCGGCCGTTTTGCTGGGATGTGTATGGACATGTGAGACGAAAGGTGGTGCCGTGAGAGGCGAGGAGATGGCGGGTGGCAGCGTTGTCAAACTCTTTTACGTTGTCAGTCTGGAAGGCGAGGATGGGGCGCCCGAATTGGGTAGTGATGTAGGAGTAGAAGGCTGTGAGGGTGGCGAGCACATCGGATTTGCGACGGAGTGGAAACGTCCATGCAAAGTGAGAGAAATCATCAAGTAACACAAGATAATATAAGAAGCCCGTGTTGCTCGCAACGGGAGAGGTCCAAACATCACTATGGACTAACTGAAACGGAAAAGAAGAAATAGTGTTTGACTCGCTAAACGGACGACGAACATGCTTGCCGAGACGACAAGCATGACAAGTGTGTTCGTCGAATTTATTACATGAAAATGAAAAACTCCTGAGAATCTGGCGAAGGACGGTGGAGTTGGGGTGACCCAAACGTGCGTGCCAAATGTCAACTCCGGCGGAGAGGGCGACTGGAGAGGTGGTGGCGGTGGTGGTGGAGGCGGAGTGCACTGGGTACAAGTCGTCAGGGCTGTCACATCGGTGCAGCACCATCCTGGTACGGGCGTCCTTCACAGAGAAACCAAGACCATCAAATTCAATGGTAAGAGGATTATCACGGGTAAGACGACGAACAGAAACGAGATTTTTAACTAGGTGAGGTGAGACAAGTACATTAGACATGTTAATAGGCGTAGAGTTAGATGGAAAGAAACTGTGACCGACATGAGTAATGGGAACGGAGGAACCATCACCGAAGGTGATGCGGTTCGAAGTGGTAATCGGGAGGGAGGAGACAAGGTTACCGGGGTGCGACGTCATGTGGGTGGTGGCCCCCGTGTCCATGTACCAATCACCGCCACCTCCGTAGTTGGAGGGAGACGGCGTCGAGTGGAGGGCAGCGAGCAGGGCGGGATCCCATGGTGCCGGAGGTAGCGGAGCGGACGCGGGCTGTGGCGCGTAGGGAGGGGGCATATAGCCACCTGGAACGTAGCCGCCGGGCGCATAGTCGCCGGCACCCGCCTGGTGAGGGACGGCGGCGAGATGCGCCTGAGGGCCGGTCGGGTGGGGCCCGAGGATGCCCGCGGCGCGTGGGACCGGCATGTGGTAGGCATGGACCACGCCGGTCCATGGGTTGGCGCCGACGGCCCAGGGCGGGAGGGGCGGGTGCTGGCGTGGAGCCCCTCCGTACCCGGGCTGCTGCTGCTGCTGTTGGGGGCGCCCTCCGCCCCCGCCCCCACGGCGCCGGTTGCGGCGGCCGCCACCCCCGCCGGACTGCTGTTGCTGCGGGGCAGCCGGGGCGGGCGGAGCAGGCGGGAGCGGGTAGAAGTCCGGGGGCGCCGGTGGTCGGGGATGATGCGGGGCGGGCGGTGGCGGGCCGCGGGAGGTCCCGGCGGCGAGGGCGGTGTGCTGGACCCGGGCCTTCACCTTCTTCATCCGTCGTTCCTCCAAGCGTAAATACGCCACGACAGACTGGAAGGTTGGGTTCGGCAGCAGGGAGAGGTTGGATGCCACGTTGCCGAAGTCCTCGTTGAGGCCGGCGGTGAGAGTGCTGAGCAGGAGCTCATCTGACACCTTGGCGCTGATGTCGCGGAGCTCATCGGCGAGGCGCTTGAGGCGCATGCAGTAGTCGTCGATGGAGGAGTCGTCTTGGTGGCACCCAAAAAATTCCTGCTGCAAAAACACAAGACGTTGAAG
Organism: Secale cereale; assembly: GCA_902687465.1. NCBI lineage: Eukaryota > Viridiplantae > Streptophyta > Magnoliopsida > Poales > Poaceae > Secale > Secale cereale. The sequence goes on along the minus strand of LR738712.1, from coordinate 815,730,457 downwards.
CTGGTTATCGGTGAAGAGGTTGTTGATCTTGGTCCACACGGCACACGCGTCGTCAGTATCCGAGACGACCGTGTGGAAGATGTCGGGGGAGATGGTGAGGTAGAACCACCGGATGAGAGAGGCCTCAATGGGTATCCAGTCTGGGTCATCCGCCATGCGATCGCCATCAACGGTCCCGTCGACGTGCTCGAGGATGTGGTACTCGCGGAAGACAAGGTTGAAGTAGGTCTTCCACGCGTAGTAGGAGGAGGTGGACTGATCGAGCTTGATGGGGACGCGGGTGTGGATGTCGAGATCGCGCACGGCGGTGGCATCGGGAACGGGGCCGGCGAACGGGTTGGTGTTGTTGGAGCCGGGAGAGGCCATGGGAGCAGCGGCGTAGGGAGAGGGCGGCGGCTCGGTGGAGGAAGAGGGGCGGCGGCGCGGGTAGAAGAGGGGCGGCGGCGCGGGTAGGGTTAGGGTGCGGCGGCGGTTGGAGGAGGGAGGAGGTGGAGGGGTGCAGCGGCGGCGTGGAGGCGGCGGCTGTAGGGAGGGTAGGGAGGAGCGGCGGCGGCGGCGGACAGCGGCGGCGCGGCGATGGCGGCGGCGGCTTGGAGCGGAAGACGGGAAAGGGATCGGCGTACTAAACTGATACCATGTTAGTTGAGAAGAATGAGATTGCACGAATCGATAATTCCATTGATCGTGTGCATGGCACATATATAGGTACAGGGTGGACCGGCCTCTACTTGTCTCGCAAGATGTACAAATATACGAGGGGAGAGAGAGAGATACAACGGTATAAATACAGACCCCTAGTCCTATACATGTACGGTGGACAACGTATACTCAACACTATTCATAGAGGGTGTAGGGACACCCGGGAGCTATCACACCTTTCTCAAACTACAATTCAATATAACTCACCCCGGGTGCATCTTTCGAGTACCCATCGCATATCCATATATAATTCAGACAGCAGCAGAAGTCTGCAAGGGCTGTGGGCCAAGCGGCAAAACTCTGTCAGCAGCAGTCTACCATAGGGAGGCCGGTACGGGAGTCTGTCCGGTGCTAACATCGGCCTCGGTGGGTTCGGAGCGACGCTCATCGACTACCCTGCCTGTCTTTGGTAACGAACGTCGCCCGTCAGCTGGATAGCAGACAACGCCTGTTGAGTCCTACTATGGTATATATGGATGGCTTGATTTCAGTTTTCTTCTTTCATTTGCTTGCTAAGTGCCATATGGTGTTTTCCATTTTTATTTAATCTTTTTCCATTCACGAGTTATATGTTGCCTTAACATCATTTTTCACGACATAAACTAAGTTTCTTGATTTGTAAACTTCAAGATAGTGAGTGATCACAATCATCATGGAAGTGCACTTTTCACTGAAAAGCACAAGGTGACCTTGATATAATCTACACCCTCCGTTAGGGGCGGAGCCAGCTCATTAGCATCGGGTTCAAGTGAACCCAATGAAATTTGACATGCATGTCCCTTATAGATTTACACCAGCTTAAGACTAAGCAAAGAACTGAACCCACTCTTGGAAACCGCGCGCTCTCATACCTGATTCACGGGGAAATCGCGGTCGGCGCCGCCACACATCCCAGCCATCTCGATCTCCATCCCCTCTTCCCCCTCCAAATCACCATCTCCACCTTGTGCCTCGGATGGCCGGACATGGCTGCGCGTCAGTATTAGACAAAAATTATTGACCACGGTCCCGATACGATGTGCCTCCTGTTCCACTGCCCCAACTCGTGAACTGCATTCCTATTAGTGCGGGCCACCACCGCGCTGCCGCGCCGTAAGCGTGTACAGTCTACCAGCTTTCCCTGCGATCTGAAGCGAATGCCTGTATGGAAACCTTACATGCTGCTGCAAGTTGGGGAATGATGAATGTGCAAGTGAAATCTGATTGTCAAAATCTGACCTGAGCAATACAGAGCAATGACTTTGACCTTGCACCAGAGGGAGTGCTTTTCAGGGAAATCAAAATCTTTGCTGAGCATAATTTCAACATTTGTAATTTCTCTTTTGCTCTTAGGGGTTGTAATAATTTAGCCCACTCGCTGGCTGCGATGGAGCTAGAGGTTCTGCTGAAAGGCAGCAATGGACGGAAGCACTTTCGGACCATGTGAATGTTATGCGTGCCAGCGTCTGTGCTGAGCCGGTGTGATGTATGGAATCATAGTGTTCCATTTCAAAAAAAAACTTTTCCTGCGCTTGCGCTGAACCCGCCCGCAAATACAACAGTTTTTGGAGCTCGCATGGAAAATATTTAATGCCATGTTGGCCTGCCATATCCGTTTTTTATTGTAATATGTGTCTCATTCATATCATAAAGATCAAAGTACAAATCATGTAAGATTCGTCATGACAAAACTGAAAAGATAGCAAAATATCTCTGAGCTTGACGTCCGTCACAACCACCGAATAAAGGAATGACGGATCAGCTCCTCACCCCAGCTCGAAGCGGCTCCGTCCCTGATATGCACCATTATGGACCTCCAGATAATGAGACTATACTAGTACATTCTGTATAGTCGCTCTTGTCATAATCGGTGTACCCACCCATACGTAGGCATCCTATAAACTTGTATTGCTAGCACTATCAAATAAAATAAACCTTGACTTATTGAAGTTAATTTAATTTCAGTGTGAGCAACTTTTTCTAACATGGTAGGAACACACATATTCATGTACACTCATATAAAAAACAATTTCACTCAGTTTATAAACATATTTCTCTTATTTCAAACAAATAATTTCACTAATTTCAAAAAAGAGATTTTGCTCAATCCTAAAAACGATTTCACTCATTTCAAAAAAATGACTTTACTCCTTTCCAAAAATATATTCACTTATTTTACACCACTGATTTCTCTTAGTTCAAAAATCAATTTCAATCATTTCAAAAACTACTTTCTATAATTAAATAATTTATTTTAGCCATTTCAACTCGTTTCACATATTTGGAAACAAGAACTGAAAACTATTTTTCGTAGACTCTCAGTAATAAGTTTCACAGACTAACACAACCATTTTGAGAAAACTGATTTCAATTATTTCAAACAACATATTTCGACCATTTTGAGAACCAAGTTCACATGTATTGAGAAAATCTATTTCACATTGAAAATTGAAATGGGTGAATGACTAACATCACAAATAAACTTGGTGAAATAAACGACTCAACAAAATATCAAATTTTAAATTTCAGTTGTATTTTCACAAATAACAGTTTTCACCTACTGAAAAATGCAGCTTCAAAAATAAGCAGTTTCACGCAATTAAATTGATCGAGTGAAATAGATGGACTGAAACACTGAATTTTATATATTTATGAAATGTATCCAAGATTGATCTTGTTCTAAAGGTATTGCCGTCAGTAGTCCAAATATATAGAAAGTAAAAAAAAGATTATGGGTTTTTTCAAGATGGAGGCAAAAACTTTGCCTCATCTCATTAACAAAGAAGAAGTAGAATTGTCCGGTTTATTTGTCGAAAAGCGGATGAATACCGGCACAACGACCCACAGGGCCAAATCAGCCGACCGGGCTACCCACACGAAGACACACCCCGCGGAGAGGAAAAGTATTGTCAAGTTTGCCACCTGGCGTCATCGTCATCAATCCTCCGCGAGCCAGCAACTCCGACTTCACCTTCGACGACCACCAACGAAGGCCTCGCCGCAACATACGTCGGCACCCATGTCAGCCCATGCCAAACAGTCGACCACTCGAGTGAAGACCAGACATCTCCGACTTGAGCGACAAACCAAGTAGGTGAAAAGTTCTGAGCTTGCGTCGACCAGGCCCGTCAACCGAACACCAATCCCATGCCATCGTCACCGCAGAGGCTCCTCCTCCGCCGCTCCGACTCCACAAAGATATGGTGAGGCATAGGGACCCCTCGGACATGCCAGAAGACAATCACTATCAAGACTCAGCCACAGACCAGATCGGCTCGCAGCCGCCATCGTCGCCAAGCAGGAGACCATGCCCCACAGAACCAGGGCCACGGCCCCAGCATCCCAGCAACAAACAACTGTAGAATGTTTTAAATGAGCTAAGATAGAATAAAGTCCGTGGATTTGCTTGGGAGTACTTTGGGCAACATTGAACTAACACTGATTTGACTTAATGTTACTACCTCCATCGAGAATTACTTGGCGCTGAAATGAATGTAGACAGAGGGAGTATATACCAATCTGTGAGATTGCAATACAGAAGTATAGATCTGTGTCATGGGCCTCTCTGGCGCGCGAAACTCATAGAACTTGGACGGTACAAGATGTGCAAGTAGGTACAGTTACTGGTAGAAATACCTTTGCGGGACACCCAGCTGTTGCACAGTCTCCGCGGAGTGGACTGGTGCGCGGAATGCAGTAAATATAAACCTGATTCCATACGTCGTATGTTTGAGTCAAAGTGTGTACATCGTGCTCCCTTGAAAAGCACTCAGTGTGTACAACTGAAAGTTATGCATACTTGGTCAATGATAGAAGCAATGTTACTCTTCATGAGAATCACAACATTATTCCAACAACATCACACCTATCGAGCTGATAACTTAACCAAAGTTGTGAGCATTGGCCAAATGGACATATATATATAACTCTAAACATGCAGCTTTTCTGCAGGTGTTGCTTCTGTTGCTCATGGGTTTACGAGATGTGCAATATCACTGAACTTTTGATAGGTTTTTCTTGTCAACGAGTTGAGATTTTAGAAGGAACCGAAAGTGAATGTGGACAATCGCCTGAAATGTGGCTCTCACATAGGAAAATGCGCTGATCCAAACCTAACATCCAGTAGATCTGCTTTTGTATCATTGAGAAGTGTGCGTACATTGTGTCAGAACTGTTATGTCCCTGCAGGCAAAAGTCGTTGTTCCATGCAGAAGCGCTCAGAGTTTTAGAATTTGTGTATAGTGTGTCCAGTTGAGAAGCACTCATAGTATCCATCGAGGGAATGAATTAAAGTGTGTATGTTGGATCAGCGCTGAAAGTTTTGGCCTTTGTTTCAATAATGATCAACGGTGGGGACTGTGGGTCAGGTGGCATAAGTCTCTTAGCATCAGCCTAACATAGATAGGTTGGCACCTAAGCCTGCCTGGTGCAAACACCGGCCTTCCCTGGTTCGCAGCGGGGCTCATCGACTACCCTGTCTGGTGACGAACGCCATTCCAGCAGGATTGTCAAAATTCCTTTTGTCGTCAACTAGATAGTAGGCAATGTCTAACGAGTCCTATACTCCTATTGCTATATTGTCACACCCGCATCCCCTGGATGATGCGGTGGACAAGGAAGACGTGGGTCCCCAGCCAGGGCCCACTGGCAGCTGTGTGCGTGTGCGCGCGTACTTAAGCGTGTGAGTTAGCCAGAGTGGGGCATGCGTGTTGTATCTGAACCTTATTCCTCACCTACCCTCTCTGTATCTCGCCCTCCTTCTCTGTTCCTCCTCATCTTCTTCTGCAAGTAAGAACTCTAGTCGATTTCTCATCCTGATCTCCTTGTACCGATCCCTTGTTCTGTTGGGTTCGTTACATATATATGGATTACTTGATTTCAGTTTCCTTCTTTCACTTGTTTGCAATTGCCATATGGTGGTTTTCCTTTTTCAATCGTTTTTCTTTCATGAGTTATGTTGCCATATCATCAATTTTCACAACATAATTTAAGTTTCTTGATTTGTAAACTTCAAGATAGTGAGTGATCAGAGTAAATTGCAAAAAACCACCATAATTGGGGACCCTAAATCAAAAAACCACCACCATTCGTTTTTTTTTTTCAAAAAACCACCAACATTGTGCTGATAGTTTTCAGAAAACACTAAATGCACTGTAAGCAACGTTTGATGTGAAAACTGACTGGTGGGTCCCGCTGTAAGTGATGACATGGCATGTGAAAGCTGACACTGTTTGTCTCCGCTGTCAAGGGCCCACCCGTCATACTCTTGTCCACACTCTCACCCCTTCTTCCTCCTCGGGATAAATGACAGGGCCGTGCTCCCGTCGACGCGCTCCGGGGAGGAGGCGGTGGCCGCCGCCGCGGCTGTCTAGGACAGCAGCCTCCTCCGCCACCTGCGGCCTCCAGTGCGTCTTCCATACGAACCAGTCGAAGGTGTCGAGTCCAGCAGCAGCTGCGGGTCGCGGTGGAGGTCCGTGCATCGCCGCCCTCGCTCTGTGCCTCTCCGGCATCGTCCTGCCAAGCTCCAAGGGCCGCACATGTCGGATTCATCCTGCCGCAGACGGTTGTGGCTCACCTGAATCACATGGCCGGAGATCGGGCGCGGCGGCTGATGGCCGTGGTCGGGGAAGAGAGGACCTAGGCGTCATCTTGAGGGCTTCCCGGCACGATTCCTTTGACCGCGAGGTCGAGCGTGGCATGGCGGAGCTTCTGAACAATGTGTCTTGCCCGAGGATGTCAGTTGGCCGCGGCGGTGACACCGGTGGCGGTGAGCGCGAGCCTGGAGCTTCGGCCGTGCGCGCGAGGAGCACGCTCCAGTGGATTTGGTGCACGCCTCTGCCGTCGCCGGGCATTAGAAAGGCCGAGGATTTGGTGCGCGCATCTGCCGTCGCATTCCCGGAGCCGTCCGAGCTTGTCGTTCTCCGGTGGGCTGCAACGCCGTCCAAGTTCGTCATTCGCCAGTGCGCGGGTGTTCCTGGAGGCGGTCAGGTCGCCGAGCGCGAGCCCCGTAGCCCCAGGCATAGATGTGTGTGCCTGACTGCCACTGTTCGCCGGCGACAGCAGCAGCAATGGAGTAGAACTTGTGGCGTGTGCCAGCTAGGTGTTCGGCGAAATGCCAACACCACTCAGGGAGGAAGAGGAGAGGTTGACTGGGTGGCTTAACGTCGTCTTCTTCTTCCGTTTTTCTATTGCCATGTCATCACATACAGCGGGACCCAGGCGCCAGGTTTCCACTCAAACCACTTTAATTAGTCAATCAGTGTTTTCTGAAAACTGTCAGCACAATGTTGGTGGTTTTTTGAAAAAAAAAAAACGAATGGTGGTGGTTTTTTGATTTAGGGTCCCCAATTGTGGTGGTTTTTTGCAATTTACTCTGAGTGATCACAATCATCGGGGAAGTGTAGTTTTCAGTGAAGCACAAGGTGTCCTTAATTACAGTATGGGGGTGGTACATACGAAATAAATGAACTTAACTAACTCAACACGCAGAGAAAAAGGAATAACAGACAGGCATACAGAGTGTCTCCCACAGTACTAGAACGCATCAACTTCAAGAGTAACATGGGCTAAACTAATTGATGATTAATACAGAAAGGAAGAACCGAGACAAGGGATGTGGGCTTTTTTATCTTCCATGATTTTTCATGCTCACTAATTTACACTGATGGAAGCTCCCCGGTTCTTCTGGAAAGGGGTCTGCAAGATCATATACATAGCAAACCAAACAATCACTCTGAATTTCTCAGGCTTCACTTACAGAGCAAACCACAGTTGACGAGTTGGAACCTTCCTGCAGGTTTCCTCATTAGCCATCCCTGGACAAATATTTATGACTGAAATAACCAAGGTCAACTTCTACGTAATTGTTGATAATTAGCTTAGTGCTTCGAAAGGTAGGGCTTACAAAATTGCATAGTAAACTAGACTGAGAACAGCAAGAGCAACAAATCCATGTCTTGTTTCATCCAATCTATCAGTAGTTTGTAAGAAGAAATAAGGGCATTCAACTTTACGACCAAGAAAAAATGAGCTTAGGTTTATTTCAAAATGAAACGAATATTTATCCCAACATATACACGCAATCTGCATGTGAACAGCAGAAGCTAACACGAGAAACAATGTCACACTTCATGAGCAACACACGATTCAGCAGCATCATGCTTAATGTGCTGCTAATGTAACCGGCCTTTAGAACATTACCCACTCAGTCTCTTTATATATCCATAAGCCATATGCACCTTCTCTATTAGGTTCCTTCCATTGGTCACCAGGTTATGAGATGTGCATGTAAAAAAAAGGTTATGAAAATGTTACTGTTAAATTGTGATCCAAATTCTAGTACCGTGTTGGACTAGACGTAGTACAACCGGTGTGGGCGTTGCGTTGACGTCGACGCGTACGAGTACAACTCGTTTATTTGTCCTCCAAGGACTCTCATGTATTGCCCTCATATATACCCCACGTAGTCGCACCTAAGACGGCATGTCGTCTCGTGCTTGTAATACTCCTTCTCATAGTGATTGCGCCTTCGTGCGTTCGTGGTTTTCTCCCGCAAGGGTATTCACGTAAAAATCCGTGTCTCTCGTGTCTTGTTTATTCTCGTTATTATCTAACAAGTGGTATACAGAGCTGAGGTTTGTGGATACGAGATTGGAGACGAACGAGAGAAGCTAGGGCTGCGTCGAGTTCGGCGCTGCCGCAAGTCGCCAGAGTCCGACAGGGTTTTGACGGCTCATCATCTGTCTCCAGATCAAGATCGGATACTGATTTTTCCTCTACACTGAGATCCAGACGAATCCGCTGCACCGAGCCGACGTGTTGCGTGATTTAATCTGGCCGCCGCTGCTCCCGAGTCTCAAGGCGAGAGAAGCAAAGCCGCAGCCCCACGCAAGTCAAATCCATCCAGTCATCTTGGTGCGCACGTGAAGACCGATTCCATCGGTAGTACTACTTCAAGCAATTCATCGCTGATTCTTAAGTCCACATCCCAAGCTACCATGTGCTATATATATTTTTCTGTTTGACCGCATAAATTAAATTATTTCAAGAATTTCTCTGCCGGCTTGTACTACTTTGTGCACTGATTTAATCTATCCATGGCATCCATGATGTATGATCTTCCGCTGCTGGATCGTGACACAAGGTTTACCCTATGGCAAGTCAAGATGCGGGCGTTGTTGGCACAGGCCGACTATGATGATGCACTGAATAGTTTTGGGAAGAACCGAATTGAGGACTGGACTGGAGAGGAGAAAAGAAGGGATCGTAAGGCTTTGTCACAAATTCAACTCTATTTGCATAACAATATTTTGCAGGAAGTTTTGAGCGAGAAAACTGCCGCCGCTCTATGGTTAAAGCTGGAAAGCATTTCCATGACAAAAGATCTTACCAGCAAGATGCATCTGAAGCAAAAATTATTCCTGCACAGGTTACCCGAGGGAGGTAATGTTTTGAATCATATTTCAGAATTTAAAGAGATCATATCCGATCTATCTGCAATGGAGGTTAAGTATGAAGAGGAAAATACTGCTTTAATGTTGCTTTGTTCACTGCCAAGTTCTTATACCAATTTTAGAGACACCATATTATACAGTCGTGATACTCTCACACTTAATGAAGTTTATGCAGCTTTGAACTCTAAGGAGAAGATGAAACTAATGGTGCCTCATGATGGTTCGAGTTCATCCCAAGCCGAGGGGTTATCTGTTTGTGGCAGGTCAAATGAGAAGAACTCCAATAATGGAAACAGAGGCAAAAGTAAGAACGGCCACAAGGGCCGGTCGCAATCCAGAGACGAGAAGTATTGCAGATATTGCAAGAGAGACGGGCATGACATCTCAGAGTGTTTCAAGTTGCAGAGTAAAGAAAGGAGGAAAGGTAACAAACAAGGTGAAAATTCTGCTAACGTTGCTCGTGATGATAGTTCCGATGATGCTCTTGTCGTTATTGCTGGATGTGCTGAAACCAATGATGAGTGGGTACTTGACACTGCATGTACTTTTCATATGTGCCCGCATAGAGATTGGTTTACTACTTTTGATTCCTCTACCGCTGCTGGTTCCGTTTTGAGTTTTGATAACTCACCATGCAAGATTGAAGGCATAGGTTCCGTTCGAATCAAGATGTTTGATGGCACAATCAGAACTTTGACAGATGTTCGGTATATTCCGAAGATGAAGAGAAATCTTATCTCTGTGAGTGCCCTTGATGCAAAGGGGTACAAGTATTCAGGTGGAGATAGTGTTTTGAAGGTCACCAGAGGTTCCCTTATTGTGATGAAAGGTCACTTAAGTTAGACCACTGGTCTTTATTACCTTCGAGGTTCTACCATTTCAGGTAACGCTACTCCAGTTATTTCAAAGAATTCTGATTGTGATGCTGCCAACCTTTGGCATATGCGTCTTGGACATATGAGTGAACTTGGTTTGGCAGAGTTAAATAAGGGAGGTCTTCTGAAAGGATACGAACCTGGTAAATTGAAATTTTGTGAGCATTGTATCTTCGGCAAGCACAAGAGGGTGAAGTTCAATACTTCGACTCATACAACTGAAGGTATTCTTGATTATGTGCATTCTGATTTATGGGGACCATCTCGCAAGAAGTCACTAGGTGGTGCTAGTTAAATGCTGACCATAATTGATGATTATTCAAGAAAAGTTTGTCCTTATTTCTTGAAGCATAAATGGCAAGCATTCTCATCATTTAAGGAGTGGAAGATTATGATTGAAAGACAAACTGAAAAGAATGTAAAAATACTTCGCACTGATAATGGTATGGAATTCTATTCTAAGCAATTTAAGAATTATTGCAAGTCTAAAGGCATTGTCAGACACTACACTGTTCCTTATACTCCTCAACAAAAAGGTGTTGCTGAGCGTATGAACAGGACCATTATTTCCAAAGCCCTTTGCATGTTGTCTAATGCAGGTTTGCATAAGCGTTTTTCGGCTGAGGCTTCTTCCACTGCTTGTTATCTCATTAACCGTTCCCATCTATTGCTCTTAATAAGAAAACTCCAATTGAGGTATGGTCTGGTTCACCTGCTGATTATTCACAGTTGAGAGTTTTTGGTTGCACTGCTTATGCTCATGTTGATAATGGAAAATTGGAGCATATGGCTGTTAAGTGCATCTTTCTTGGTTATAAGTCTGGTGTTAAAGGTTTTCAATTGTGGAATCCTGAAACCCAGAAGGTTGTTATTAGCAGAAACGTTATCTTTAATGAATTTGCTAGGTTACATGATGTTCCATCTACTAATGTTCCCGTTGAGGGTGAACAACAGGCTACTATTCAGCATCCTATTGTTCAGGTGGAGCATGTTATTGATTCAGGTGATACATCTGATAATGAAATTGTTGATGCACCTGATGAACCCGTCGTTGATGATGAACATGTCACTCCCACTCCAAATCAGCCTATTGTTCCACCCAGTTGGAATTTTGCACGTCATAGAGTTAGGTGGGGTATTGATAAACCTAAAAGGTTAATTGAAGAGTGTAATATTGTTTCTTTTGCTTTATCTGTTGCAGAGGAAATTGAAGGTAATGCCGAGCCTTCTTCATATTCTGAGGCTATTATTTCTGGTGATAGTAATAAGTGGATGACCGTTTTGCATGATGAGATGGAATCACTTGAAAAGAATGGCACTTGGGATTTAGTAAAATTGCCTAGAGAGAAGAAACCTATTCGTTGCAAGTGGGTTTTCAAAAGGAAAGAAGGTGTTTCTCCTAATGATGAGACACGATATAAAGCAAGGTTAGTTGCTAAAGGTTACAGTCAGATTCCAAGTATTGACTATAACGAAGTCTTTTCTCCTGTTGTGAAGCATAGCTCTATTCACACTTTCCTCAGTATTGTTGCCATGCATGATTTTGAGCTTGAACAATTGGATGTTAAAACTGCATTTTTATATGGAGAATTAGAAGCGGATATTTATGTGGAACAACCTGAAGGTTTTTTTATTCATGGAAAAGAAAACTTGTCTGCAAGTTAAAGAAATCTCTTTATGGATTGAAGCAATCCCCTAGACAGTGGTACAAGAGATTTGACACTTTTATGCTCTCTCGAGGTCTCAAAAGGTCTAATTATGATAGTTGTGTTTATTTGAAAACTGTCAAAGGTTCAACTATTTATTTGCTCCTTTATGTTGATGATATGCTAATTGCTGCAAAGAGTATGTTAGATGTTGATGAACTAAAGAAGCAATTGAGATGAAGGATTTGGGTGCAGCAAAGAAAATTCTTGGCATGGAAATATCCAGAAATAGGCCGTCTGGAAAAGTATATCTAAGTGAGAAGGGATATATTGATAAAGTTCTTCGTCGTTTTAATATCCATAATGCCAAGCCAGTAAGTACTCCGTTAGCTGCACACTTCAAATTATCATCAGCTTTATGTCCTAAGTCACATGCAGATATTGAGTACATGTCTAGAGTTCCCTATTGTAGTGCAGTTGGTTCACTTATGTATGCCATGGTTTGTTCCCGTCCGGATTTATCATATGCATTGAGTGTTGTCAGTAGATACATGGCTAATCCTGGAAAAGAGCATTGGAAAGCAGTTCAGTGGATTTTCAGATACCTGCAAGGTACTTCTAATGCTTATTTACAATTTGGGAAAACTGGAAATGGACTTGTTGGCTTTGTTGATTCTGATTTTGCTGGTGATTTGGATAAGAGAAGATCACTCACAGGCTATGTTTTCACCATTGGTGGTTGTGCCGTGAGTTGGAGATCAACTTTGCAGTCTATTGTGGCTTGTTCCACTACTGATGCCGAGTATATGGCTATTTCTGAGGCATGCAAAGAAGCTATCTGGTTGAAAGGTTGGTACGCTGAGCTTTGTGATGATTTATCTTGCCCTACCGTATTTAGTGACAGTCAAAGTGCTATATATCTTTAAAAGAATCCAATGTATCATGAGAGAACGAAGCATATTGATGTCAGTTTCACTATATTCGAGATGTTGTTGCTGAAGGTGATTTGAAGGTATGCAAGATAAGTATTCATGATAATCCTGCTGATATGATGAAAAGCCAGTTCCGACCAGTAAGTTTGAGCTTTGCTCAGGCTTAGTTGGTATTTCTCACTAGTCCTATGGACTTTGACGCACAAGGTGTTTATGCTGATTTGGATGGAGTTATTCACTTTCTTCGACTACTGGAGGGAATTTGGCTCAAGGTGGAGATTGTTAAATTGTGATCCAAATTCTAGTACCGTGTTGGACTAGACGTAGTACAACCGGTGTGGGCGTTGCGTTGACGTCGACGCGTACGAGTACAACTCGTTTACTTGTCCTCCAAAGACTCTCATGTATTGCCCTCATATATACCCCACGTAGTGGCACCTAAGACGGCATGTCGTCTCGTGCTTGTAATACTCCTCTTCATAGTGATTGTGCCTTCGTGCGTCCGTGGTTTTCTCCCGCAAGGGTTTCCACGTAAAAATCCGTGTCTCTTGTGTCTCGTTTATTCTAGTTATTATCTAACTGTGGTGTTGGCTTGTCTTTTTGATAATGAGTTGAGATTTTAGAAGAATCTGGAAGGGAATATGATTCAAATCAGCTACGTGCAGGTCTACCTAGAATACATGAAAATTCAGCACACCCAAGGGATTGAGGTGGATTTTGAACAGTTGGGGATTTAATCCAATACAACCGAACGAGGCCTAAAACGGGTTTTGTTCCATGCAAGAATGTGCAAACACGTCAATCTCACCAGATTCGGTTTGCTGGAGAGGTACATTCAATTGAAAGTGTGATTAAATGGACACATAGTTTTTCTCTAGCTATGCTACTCAACGAGAAAAAGTATATTTGTTTGATGTATATATTTGTCTTTATATTCATCCACTTCTAATCACTGATGACACCACCGTGTACCCGTTCATCACCATGCTCGTTCCGCTCAGGGACCCGCCCACGTCTCAAATAGCGGTAGTCCTGCCGGAGCCTCCGACACCGCCACCACCACCAGCACCGAGCACCGTCATCCGATTTGGTCCCGTCGGTGAGTTCCAGTGAATCCAGCTGGTGGTGCCTGGTGCGTCGCCGCTGGCGTTGGTTCTGGATGCAGCGATCTTGCTTTGGGTGCCGTGCTCACTCTCTTCTTGCTATGGCGTCACTGCTGGCGGCACGGTGACCCAAACACGAAGACCACCCCATGGCAGACTCCGGCGAAGGGAATTTTGAATCTTTTGATGTGGACGACGGTGGAGGCAATGGACGACTCATGACTGGACGTTCGCGAGGCGGTGTGTTCGCTGACCATGCACGACTACCGGATCTACAGAGCACTACATCAGGTCTCTCCGAGGAGCAGCGTATAGGGATTCGGGAACTCGTTGGTCTACCGCGTGGTGACGACGTGGGTGCTGAGACCGAGGTGAATGTTCTCGTGCGCCTCAACCACTCGAGCGGTCCAGCCTCTGCATGCACGGCGGCTGCACGTACATGGTGTTCGAGTTCGCCGAGAACGGCGCGCTCAGCGGCTCCACGCCCACAGCGGCGAGGTGCTCGGGTGGAGCCAGCGCGTGCAGGTGGCGCTGGACGTGTCAGGTGGGCACAGCAACACCGACCATCCGTACATGCTTCTGCGCGAACCTCTCAAACTTCGGCCTCGCGCTTGCGATCATCGTCGACGTCGACGCCGAGGACGGCGGCCTGTGGATGACCCGGAACGGTTTAAAAATGGTTAACGGGTAAATAAAACATTATATTTGTATTCTACACATTTTTCTAATCAATTTTCATATATAACATGTTAAAATCAAAGTTACGGTTTAAAAGATATGAATATTTTTTGAAAAAATATTTGAATCTATAAAAAAGTTTATTTTCTAGGCGGACGGTGGATTAATTAACCGAAATCTAAGGGGTTTTTCCAAAAGTGGGAAAACATTTTCTGTGCTCAATTAAAATAGGACCACAGGTACATTAATCGAAACCTCAGGGAGGTTTTATGCAAAAAGCAGAACTATTTTCAGTTCCCACTTGAATCTGAAACGCGTGTTGATTTCTCAAAGACAGAGGGAACCAGAGCACCAACCCTAGCCGTTTTCATGTTTTCCTCTATTCTTTATTATTAGGGACCATGCACGCGGCGAGCCAGTCGAGTGCGACAATGTTGTATATCACGGCCGCATGAGGTCCAGGCCGCACTTGGGCGTCGTCGGAGTCACCTACTGCAACCGCGTACACATCATATTTGAACAGCGGCCGGTACTCCGCTGGCTGTAGGATAGACCACGTACGAAGCGTGTGCGTACAGCGAAAAATAACCTGTAGAGGAGAAGAATTATTGTCATGAAAAACCAAATCATTTCTACATGGCCATAGCGATCACATTAAGGCATACCCTCCCACCCTTATTACCATTTTGAACCTATTTGGAATAATAACGTTCAAACAATGACCAAATTTTTTGGCTATACTTATGGGTGGATACGAATTTGAAGCTATTTAGATGACTGACCACGTAGAGCATGTAAACTTGCATTGGAAAAAAAGTGTTTGATTGTCTCGTCATGAGTAAAAAATAAAAAACACTTCCCACTCCCTTGCCAGTTGCGCCGTGGGAGATTGTCTTTGATTAGCACAACTTACATACAAAGACAATAGCCCCGTGGAGCCTCTTCAAGCGCCCACTGAGAAAATCCGCTACTGCAAATCTGTCATCCGCAGATTAGATTCTGTTCCACTGAGAAGCACACAAGTGTGTATAGTGTGTTCCACGGAGAGGCAAGAATCAACCTGATTCCATACTCCATTTGTTTGAGTCAAAAAAGTGTGTATAGTGTGTTCCATTGAAAAGCACTCGATACAACTAAAAGTTATGCGCGGCTGGCCAACGCAAGAAGCATTGTTACTCCTCATGAGAAACACACCATTAATCCAATAGCATCACACCTATGGCGCTGATAATTTAATCAAAGTTGTGAGCACTGCCCACTATGTCTCTTTATATATCTCTAAACCATATGCAACTTTTCTACAGGTTTCTGTAGCTCACGAGATTGTGAGATGTACAATAACACTGAAGTTTTGATATGTTTTCCCGTCAAGAAGTTGAGATTTTAGAAGAAACCGAATGTGAACGTGGACAACTGGCCCCAAGGTGTCCGGGGCGCAGGGAAATGCGTTGATCCAAACCCTGGATCCATTAGACCCGATATAACTGATTACGTCCCAGGCAAAAGTCGAACAAATATTATTTCATGCAGAAGTGATCCGTGTGTTAGAATCCATGTACACTGTGTCCATTTGAAAAGCACTCATATGGTCCATCTATACAATGAATTAAGCATAGGTTGGTGGTTGGAGCCAAGTACGACATTCATTTTCTTTTCAGAGTAATTAAAGAGCGCCTCTCCATGGTTATGCTAAAAATATAAAAGTTATTCATTTGTACAATGTACTCCCTCCGTCCCGAAATACTTGTCATCAAAATGAATAAAAGAGGATGTATCTAGATGTATTTGAGTTCTAGATACATTCCTTTTTGTCCATTTTAATGACAAGTATTTTGGGACGGAGGGAGTACATATTATCAATTTTTCACCATACATGCAAGCAATCGACTGGTATTTCTAAATTCTGTATTTTTGTATGTTTCTGTCCATCTGCGAACGGGTATCAGGAGGGAGGCTAACTTTCTCTGGATCCCTTCTGTGCAGTGGGCGTTGCATCCCGCCACTAGTAAATTGCTATAGAGAGACAACGCGTGGAGAAGGTCGCCAGAGGACATGATCTCCAAGCTGGGATCCGCCAGAGCCATAACCCAGAGCCAATGCCAGCCACCAGTAACAGATACTGCGTCACCGATACAACTGCTCCCAGCTGTTCATCTTCGTCCGCTAGTTCGACTACGTCCTTGTCCCATCGTCATCATCATGTCCACCCAAGCCGAGAAGAAGGCCCTCGAAGACACCGCAACTACTGCCGCGGATGCGGCTGCTTCGACCTGGCCGACTGGAGGGTATAACTTGTTTATTATCCCTCTCCTGTTTATTTCTATGTTGGCCGTAGTAGCATGTTACGTAGACGTTTCTGCTATATGCGTAGTATGTTTACATGATAAAATATCAGTACGATATTAATACTGTTTATGCCATGCTCATTATTTATTTCTGGATTTGGATTAATCAAAAAAATTCTAATCTACTCAATAGGTATATCATAGGTGTGCCAGTGCTCGCCGGGAAGCAATAGTCTCTGGATCTATCTTAGGGGAGCTGGCGGCGTAGGTTCGCCGGACAAATCGGGTAGTTTGTTGGCTTTACCGGGATGGCTGGGGGTGGCGGCAAGCCCGACGGTGGAGGGAGGTTAGGGGGAGTGCGGGGTGACGAGGCTGGAGCGTGGCGGCCACGGGTAGAGGAGGCAGCCGTTCGGCCTGGGTTGGAGGGCGGCAAGAGGAAGAAGAGGTTCAAATCGAGACCGTGGGGAGGAAGACAATGAAGTATTTTTTCAGGAGGTAGAGGAAGGAGATCTGACCATTCATTTTTCATCTAACAGCCTGGAACAAATCAAATGATCCGAAAAATAAATTAAGTTCACTTACCCCTAGCCATCTTCCTTTTTGGGAAAGTAGTGGCCGCATCCACGGAGTGAACAGTAAATTTATAAAAAAAGAAAAAAAATCAGAAATTCTGAAACTTCGTGGATGGGATTATGAACACATGTTTTTTATGCTTGCAAAGTTTGTTTACCAAAAACATCAAATGATCCCCATACAAAACATAATACAAATGATGCTCTGCACCCAAATTACTGTTCACATATTTTCAGCATAAGCTTTGATTTTTTTTCTGGGGTCCTCGGATGTCATTTCGCCACCAAATTTTGCAAGCATCTAAAACATTTGGTCAAAATCGCATCCACAAATTCATTTTTTTAATGTTTCGCTAAGTTTTTGATCGTTGGTGTACCGGGGGTGCAATGTCCGCGGGGTGTGCAAAAACCACAATGTTCTCTCCTATAATCACCCTTCCTATGTTCAGTTAGAACATGAAATGATGTCAACCATGAATATGCAACCTCTATTGTCTTTACTCTTCAAAAAGAAACCTATACTTCATGAGCTGAAGCATCAAAATAAGCTGAAAACTCTATTGTATCTACTCTTAGAAATCAATCCTATGCCGCTGCATGAGATGCAATTTTCAAAGAAGCTGAAAACTATCGATTGACCAATTTCCCAAAATGAACATTTTGGGAAATTACAATATCTCGGTTGATTCGGCAAACTGAATTGCATTTTTTTATCGCCTGGTCTAGACACTACAGTCACTGTATGCTTCATGCAGTGCTTGCAGTATGGTCATGCGATTCTTGGATGAGGTACAGTGGACCCCTACATGCAACTCTTGCATTATGAACCGACTAGTTACTTTTACTCCTCATGAGTTGCAACATTGAATATCACACTTGCCGTGCTATCGGTTTAACGCAACTATAGCCAGTGCTCTGCCTTGCTATATATCTTATCTTCCATTTCCTTATTACGCCTATGCATTTGTTTTGTTGGTTGTCAGGACTCGCGATATATGTCGATGTTCTTGCTAATGGGATGAGAGCTTAGAAGAAGCTGAAATTGAAATAAGATAGATGTTGGGAGAAGTTGGGATTGACATACAGTTAATAGAGCTCGGACTGAGACATGTAACATATGGTTTCTTGCATTGTTGATCATAGGGGCATTCACATAGCCCAAGTAGCTCAAGTGTCGTTCCATTTTAGTTTGTTTGAAAAACATCAGAGTAAATGCGGTACGCATGTGAGATATTTCAAAGAGAGATGAATCGCATGCACATGAGGTGAGACGTAGCGGAGAGAGAGTGCCCATCCCGCTGAAATTAACTCATGAATACGTGACAACCTTGTACTGATGAGATGTACTTATACTTTTGTGGCTGGCCAAAGTTTTTGCTGTATATCTTAGTAGATGAAAGCATGCACTATGTTTTTCTCATTATATTGCGTGTGTGCCATTCACAAGTATGGTTTTATCACATTATGCAACCTTTTAAGAACCAACAAATTCTAATCATCCCACATTATGAGTGCTTGGTCTAGCTTGAGCTTGTGCAGTCCTCATGGTATTTATCATGGAGGAGTTATGGCATGCTGTGTCAAACTCTTGATACACAGATTAAACTCATGCTTTTATCTCAGAATTTTCACTTTACAATGACAGGTATGACATTATTCCGTTGACTAGATTAAACACAATTTCCATTGCTAGGAGTGAGATGCATTTTATGTCCATGATAGGTAACTAATGCCCTGAAAACTCAGAGCGTGTGTTCTTTTTACTATTATATCAGATGTGAATTAAACGCTCCCAGCTCGGGATGGACCACATATTGAGTCTGGAAGACATGGCGATAATCCAAGACATCGTTATTGTCCTAGCATAAGGTTATAGGCTTGAATCATCAACGAAAAAGAACATGGAGCAGGGAACACTGTACAAACTGGTGTCATACTTGCCGCATGTTTCCCTTCCCCTTTAATTTTCTTAGGGATGGGCTCATCATATATCTGGACTGATATTTCACCATTGTTGTTTGCGCTATCCTTTTAGGCCCCTTCTCATTTCATCAGTAATCAAGATGCATAATTTATCATCCAATTATCATCTTTTGCAGATACTGTGGCCTATAAACATAAGTTGTGCGTACCACTTGAGATTTTGGCTAGGAAACTGATCAGCTTTTGAATTCGACTTGGCAATTTGGATAAAGGTTTTTTGAGGTCTTTGTTTGAAGGGGTTTTATCATATTTTTTTCGTAGTGCAAAATACATGCATCCCAACCTAGGGTTTTTATTTCCTCTCTAGAGCAAGAAGTGTAGATGTATAAAATCCAAAGCTTCAATAGTCAACATTTGTAGACATCTATGCTGCAAAGAACCGGAGATGGACTGGTTCCTAACTTTGTGTTTGCACTTAGTTAGTATATGTATAAAAACTGAGTTTAGGCCTTGTATTTGTCCTAAACGGACATGAATTTTACTAAGATGTATCATATATGCAAAATTCTGGATTTGCACCAGTTGGTCAACTAAGAAAGGAACATCTGATCTTTGTATTCAAAGAAAAGAGAGAAAAAAGATGAGCAGAAGATCTCACTAGTCCTGCATATCGTTTTATTTAGAGAATGGTTTATGCACCAAATAATGAGCAATCGAGCTCCGCAGCTATAATTTGTGCAACACATTCAGCAGAACGATCAAGCCAACAGTCAGACCAAGAACAAAGTCTACAAAACCCGGCCAACTCATGGTTAACACTATTATGGCCATGATGTTTTTACATTAAATTTTCGCTCTCCCCGCCAACTCAAACGTGCTAGGTTGGCGCCCACCTCCGACCTGGTGCATTGACAATGTCATGTAACCCGGGTGGTTAACCATAAATCTCCGGATTCCCTTTTGCTACTCAAATTAGAATCAAACCTGCGGAATTTTGTAAAAAAATCAAAATAAATTATGCTTGCTTTCAGTAATTCAGCTATATTTTTGACAATGAAGCATGTGACCCTGTATCAAATTACATTGAAGATTTAACTGAAGGCTTTGTCTCCGGCAGCCACTAATTTCTCTCCATGCCTCCAGAGTATTTATATCTACTTGTATTGGTGATATTCAAAATAATACTTCCTCCGTTCCAAAATATTTGTCTTTCTAGACATTTTAAATAGACTACAACATACGGATGTATGTAGATATATGTTAGAGTGTAGGTTCACTCATTTTTATTTGTATGTAGTCACTTGTTGAAATCTCTAGAAAGACAAATATTTAGGAACGGAGGGAGTATATGCTTGCTTTCGTCCATTCCATGAAGTGTTCAGAAATAAATGAGATGCAACATTACCTTCTTGAGAAAATGAGCTGATATTTTACAGGGGAGTGATTGATTGTTTTCGAGTATCATAAGTAGTATCATGCATGACAACTAGGCAATCTTGATCATGTGGCATAGAATTAAATGAAAAAAAAGAGATGATTGAGTATCATATTATGATACCGTATCATAATTAATGATCTGCTACTTCGTGTCATGCATGGCAATTAATGAACTCATCTATGATACTGACCTATGATACCATGCATTATAAAGGTAGTATAATACTGTTGGAATAAGCCACGGCGTGTGTGGTCGGGCTCGTCGGGCGCGTCGGGTACGCGTGGGATGGGCGGGACACGCTGGTGCCGTCGGGCTCGTCGGGTTCGTCGGGCGTGTCGGTGACGCACGGGACGGGCGGGACGTGCGGGACACACTAGTGCAGTCGGGCTCATCGGACGCGTCGGATGCGCGTGTGACGTGCGGGACGCAACGGAAACGTGGCGTGTGTAGCCAGTCTATTGGCGTAGCGTGTGTGTAGTGTGCCTACTTGTAGCAGTTGCATGTGTATGTGCTCGTGGTAGTAGTAGTAGACCGTTAGCATGGAGCTGGACTTTGGCAGCGCTGTGCGCGTCGTGCATGCTGGCCGAGCGATCCGCTCGCTCCGCTCCGCTAGGTGCGTGCATGCACCGAAGACGTGGGCGCTGCGTAAGCTGTAGGACTATAAAACCGCGGACGCACACATGTATTCGTTGAGAAGAGTGGATGCTCGGGAATAGTAACGGGGGTTGTGGTACGGCCGGCTGAAATTCCAGTGTGCCTTGTTCCTTCTTCTACCTTTAGTCTTTAGTGAAAGAGAGAGAGCGGCAACAACAAATACACTAGTATCATATGGATGATACTAGTACATGAGACTCACCATTACAACCAGCCTTACAAGTGATGTTGCCGTATAAGCAAGTATCACAATATAAATGAAGTTTCTCCAGTTCGTTCTTCAATAACAAACTTGAAGGTAGTATCAGATGCACGATCAACATAAATCTAGTACAGTTTTCACCGTCACAGGACCCACCAACTTCAAAATTAACATCAGCCAATTGATGATTATAAGAAAATGAACTATGCAATTCATTATTATAAAAAGAAATACAGAACGGAAGAATTGAGATGAGAGATGTGTACGATATCCATGTCCGTGGGCGCTTTCTTCTTCCAGTAATAATACACCAATGGAAACTGTCATGTCTTACAGATAGCAGTTTGCAAGATTATATAGATCATTGACCAAACCATCAGGCCTCGCTTGCAGAGTAAACCACACTTATTTCGAGCGACGGACCCTCCCTGTAGGTTTCCTCTTTCGCCATGGAGAAGGATTACGATTAAAATAACAAGCTCACCTTTACAGAATTTGTTGAGTACAAGCTTGGTACTTCGAAAGGAAAGACATAAATAAATGCATAATAGAAGAGTGTGAGAATGGCAAGAGCAACAAGCCATTCTCTGTTTTCGTCCAATCTATTACTACTCCCTCCGTCCGGAAATACTTGCCATCAAAATGGATAAAAGGGGATGTATCTAGATGTATTTTAGTTCTAGATACAACCATTTTTGTCCATTTTGATGACAAGTATTTTGGGACGGAGGGAGTAGTAGTTAGGAAAAAAAAAATGGAACTTTACCTCCCAGTGAAAAGGACCTGAGACCTTAGTTCGAAAGGAAAATAATTATTTACCCAACGCATAAATCTGATCTGCCGGGTCAACACGGGAAACACACTCATGAGCTACCTACTATTAAGCCGCTTCACACTTATCACACTGCTAGTGTAACCGGTATTCTGAACATTGCCATGCATGGTCTCTTTATATTTGTCTATATAAGCCATATGCATCCTTTCTGCTGGTGTTCCTTCGGTTGGTCATCAGCTTATGATTATACACTGCTTGCGGAACTTTTACGAGTATTCTTGGTGACGAGTTGAGATTTTAGGAGAAACTGGAAGAGAACGTGGACAAGAGCAGTTTTCCTCGGAGGGTCACGGACAAGAGCAGCCACTGGGAAAGCAGAAAGATGTCCTGCAGCAAATCCATCATCCGTAGACCTGATTCTGTCCAGCGGAGAAGTACTCAGTTTGTTTGATTGGACCGTGTCCTGTTGAGAAGAGCTCAGTTTGTGTGTCGGCGGCAACATAAATCGAAGTGGGTAGAGCACCAAACAATCCAACTGTACTTGTTTCGTTTTCACTTGTATTGAGTAAGTTATTAGCCGTGTTATACTTCTTCCTTTCTATGAATATATCTAACATACAAAAATAATCACTCATCTAAATAATTTATTTATTATCAATCTTCTCACCATCAAAAAAAAAATCCATACATACAAAATAAATATTTACTCATTTATTTTCCCATCAGTGAATTTGGGACCAGAGGGAGCTCGGCGTGCTCTCGCTCCCTAATGCTTGCCAATTTGTAATGTTCATGCGGCCGGAAATCAGGGGATCATTCAGGGGATTCTGGAGGACCTAAGGTCCCAGCTCGCGGCCGTTGATGCCATCTAGGGCTGCAAGTAAAGCTCGAGTCTCGTGAGCCATTTAAGATCGACTCATATTTTAGCTCGACTCGAATAAAAATGACCCGAGTATGAGTACATTATGTAGCTCGGTCGAGAAACGAGCCGATCATGAGTCAGCATTGGTTCGCTCGGTTTTAGCTCGATATCACATAAATATACTAAATAATATTCATGTCTATTACGAAAAATTAGGATCACCCATTGTTATTATGTTTTGTGCGATGTTTTTTCTTCATTTTAGCTACTAGCAAACATGGAAATAAGCATGGAGAAAATTTGGTCTCAATGTGACACGTGGCCAACCGCATGTTCAATATCTTTAATTTGGCCAAAGTTTGAGCGCGCACACACCTTCGTTGTCTTCTATCCATGATCTTTTAATATTAAATACTAATATTTTGTTGAGAAAGAATTAGCCAATTTTATAGTGATTTTTTGTGGCCTATCTTGCTTTAAAATAATTTTAACAATCATCATATTTAGCTCGAAACTAGCTCGAGATCAACTGAAGATTGTTACAAGCTGAGCACGAACCACTTTCTACAGCTCGACCTTGAGCTTCACACATTTTAAGCTCACTCAAATTTTAGTATGAGTTGAGCTGAGCCTAGACCAACTCGCTCGAACTCGACTAGTTTGCAGCCCTAATGCCATCATAGAGAGCATGTAGCGGACCAAGATGTGGCAACATCACGGTCTGCCAGAAAGTCGATGCAACATATCGTTACACGAGAGTAGGGACTGACATGACTACAACTATAGTACTGCATGTATCGTTGACGAAGCCTTAATAACAGCAGGAGATTCCTGATTCAGTTCACTTTTTTAGGTTTCTTAGCAGAGAGCTCCACTTTTTATTCTTTCTTTCAGGATATGTTGCTGTATCATCATGGCAATTGTCCCTTGTGTACCTACTCGTATATCTCAAGTTAGAATAAATGTGACATAAATGGAGATTCTGGTAAACTTCGAAACGAGGAGTTCATCCAGGATTAATGGATGTATTTTTTTCGATAAAAGATGTATTTTATTGACTCATAATGTAGCATCGAGTGATACAGCTATAATTATTACACATCCGGCCTCTGCATAACAAAGATGCATACAGCTAACACAACACACACGAACAGAAGTAATGGATGTATGGAACGCAAAATCTCGGGGACAAGAATTGTCTCTCGGTGAAACTGGTATGAGAATTTAGAGCGAACTGAAAATGACTCTATACCGCAACCTATATGTGTGACGGGCATGTGAACAGCTGAAAAGTATGTGGATCTGGCAAGGTGTGAGAAACACTAATTGATACTCCTCATGATGTAAGGCACCATTCAGCCCCATCACACTAATTGCGCTGCTAAATTGGCAGACTTTTTGAACATTGCACCTTATGATCTGTTTCTTTATATATCTCTAGACCATATGCACCTTTTCTGCAGGTGTTATGAGTGTACCCTCACTATTGAACTTTTGAACATTGTATTTATTGTCCTCCTACGTTCAACTTGGTCCTAAAACTTGCGTATTGCTTCAATACGGTCCCGGTACACAAAAATACGTGGTCAATATGGTCCCTGAGGTTAAAACAACATTCCTGACTCTACACATTGCATACGTATCGCGTATTCTCTCGTATGACACAACAACACGGGGCCACGTCAGCCTGGGACCAATATATTAGTGGGAGCGAGAAATAGCATAAACTAAAAAAAATGCATGTTGCCGCCGAGTTTCGAACTCGCGACCGCCCGGCGCAAGCAACCACAATAAGATTCCTCTTCCGATTAAATCATGATGGACAATCTTCTTTATACATAGCATTGTCCATTCCGCTATAGCAGGCCCAGATTTGTTTTTTAGAATGCGTGTGCTAGCGAAATAAGCTGGCATAGTATTTGTCTTTTTTGTTGTTGCGAAAAGCAGTAGTATTTGCTAGTAATAAGATGAACATGGTTTCACACCACACTTTCTTTTCTTTTTATTTTTTTGTTTCTTTTTTCTTTTCCTCCTTTTCTGTATATTTAATTTGAAAAATAATGTTTAAAGTATTCAATGTTTGTTACTGCTTTCAAAACGAGTTCAGAAATTTTAACGAATCACATTTTACGAAAATAGTTTGAAGTTTCAAAATTCGTCACGGTATAAAAAATAGTAGAAGTATTAAAAAATGTTATCATTTGCAAAAATATTTTTTTTCTTCTTATTTTCATTTTTTTCCTGGTTGTAAATTCTTGTTCAGCAATACAAAAGAAATCCCATTTTCAAAAAATATTCCAGAATTTAAAATAATGTTAGCATTTTTTATGAATTTTCTTCAACAAATCTTTTTTCATGTATTTATGTTCTTTGTATCTCTCACATACAAGCATGTGTACTGATGAAAAATTGCACAGTGATATTGCGCTACTATACATGCATATACATACAATTTTGGAATTTTTCAGGCAGTAAAAATCCATTTTTTTACCAAAAAATTCCATGCGTACCCC
>LR738712.1:815688634-815704740 GCA_902687465.1 Secale cereale | reverse complement strand
CCCCCATGCACCCAATACGCACAGAATTATTGAAACTACGAATATTTTTCAAATCATGGTTTTTTTCAAATTTGTGAATATTTTTTGAATTTACAAACATTTTTTGAAATTGCGTACGATGTTTTAGAACTCGTCAACAAGTTATTAAGCATAGGCGAACATTTCTTTAAATTTGGGAACAATTTTTGATATTCAGAAACAGTTTTTGTTTGTGACGAACATTTTTTAATTCATGAATAATGTTTTGAATCAGTGAACATTTTTTAAAAGATTTTGTTA
This sequence comes from Secale cereale, assembly GCA_902687465.1. Lineage (NCBI taxonomy): Eukaryota > Viridiplantae > Streptophyta > Magnoliopsida > Poales > Poaceae > Secale > Secale cereale. Next base: position 815,704,461 of record LR738712.1, on the reverse strand, counting down.
CATTCTCATACATTGTGAATATTTATTACAAATTCGTGGTCATTATTTTGAAGACATAAGCCTTTATTTTTCAATCTTGACCATTTTTTTAATCGATAAACGTTTAAAATAAACTCATGAACATTTTTTAAATTCACAAATTTTTAAAGATAAGAATATACATATAATATGCTGTGCATCCTCTTATATACAAGATCATGCGCTTGTTCTTGTGGCTTGTACAGGCATCAATGTGCCACAATTCGCTGGTTCGAATCCCGCCTGTGGCGTGCTTTTTTCCATCTTTTTGGTTTTTTTCCTCTGTCACTGTCATATGGGCCTTGTACAAACATCGCCTGAGCTTGCCCATGTCACCTACGCAAATACGAGATACGTATGCAATGTGTAGAGTCAGGACTGTTGTTTCAACCACACGGACCATATTGACCACGTATTTTCATGTACCGGGACTGTATTGGAGCAATACACAAGTTCTGGGATTAAGTTGGACGTCGCCAGTGACTATGAAGATTATATATGCAATTATCTCCCCAATCTATATGTGTGACGGGCATGTGAACAGCTGAAAAGTATGTGGGTCTGGCAAGGTGTGAGAAACACTAATTGATACTCCTCATGACCATATGCACCATTCTGCAGGTGTTATGAGTGTACACTCACTACTGAACTTATGATTCGTTTTCTCGCTAATGAGTTGAGATCTTAGAATAAATTGAAAGAGAATGTGGACAATCTGTGTGCCCGTCTTGGCCTCTAGGGTCTATGTGTGTGCCCACTGAGAAACCATGAAAATTCGACTGGAAAAATGCTTTGATGCAAATCCAGCACGTATAGAACTGATCAAGTCTCATTGACAAGCGTAGAAGCGCAACAATATCCTATTGATACTTCAGATTCAGCATCCATAGACCTGACTTGTCCCGTTGATCTGGAAGCCTTACAAAGTGGAGCTGATTTTATCCCATTTGTTAGATAATAACGAGAAATAAGCGAGACAGAGAGACATGGATTTAACGTGGAAACCCTTGCGGGAGAAAACCACGGACACACGAAGGCACAATCACTATGAGGAGGAGTATTACAAGCACGAGACGACAGACCGTCTTAGGTGCGACTACGTGGGGTATATAAAAGGGCAATACATGAGAGTCCTTGGAGGACAAGTAAACGAGTTGTACTCGTACACGTCGACGTCAACGGAAAGGCCCACACCTGTTGTACTACGTCTAGTCCAACATGGTATAATTTGGATCATAATTTAACAATCTCCACATTGATCCAAATTCCCTCCAGTAGTCGAAGAAAGTGAATAACTCCATCCAAATCAGCATAAACACCTTGTGCGTCAAAGTCCATAGGACTAGTGAGAAATACCAACTAAGCCTGAGCAAAGCTCAAACTTATTGGTAGGAACTGGCTTTGTCATCATATCAGCAGGATTATCATGAGTACTTATCTTGCATACCTTCAAATCACCTTCAGCAACAACATCTCGAATATAGTGAAATCTGACATCAATGTGCTTCGTTCTCTCATGATACATTGGATTCTTTGTAAGATATATAGCACTTTGACTGTCACTAAATACGGTAGGGCAAGATAAATCTCCACAAAGCTCAGTGTACAAACCTTTCAACCAGATAGCTTCTTTGCACGCCTCAGAAATAGCCATATACTCGGCATCAGTAGTAAAACAAGCCACAATAGACTGCAAAGTTGCTCTCCAACTCACAGCACAACCACCAATGGTGAAAACATAAGCTGTGAGCGATCTTCTCTTATCCAAATCATCAGCAAAATCAGAATCAACAAAACCAACAAGTCCATCTCTAGTTTTCCCAAACTGTAAACAAGCATTAGAAGTACCTCGCAGGTATATAAAAATCCACTGAACTGCTTTCCAATGCTCTTTTCCAGGATTAGCCATGTATCTACTGACAACACTCAAGGCATATGATAAATCCGGACGGGAACAAACCATGGCATACATAAGTGAACCAACTGCACTCGAATAGGGAACTCTAGACATGTACTCAATATCTGCATCTGACTTAGGACATAAAGCTGATGATAATTTGAAGTGTGCAGCTAACGGAGTACTTACTGGCTTGGCATTATGCATATTAAAACGACGAAGAACTTTATCAATATATCCCTTCTGACTTAGATATACCTTTCCAGACGGCCTATCTCTGGATATTTCCATGCCAAGAATTTTCTTTGCAGCACCCAAATCCTTCATCTCAAATTCATTACTCAATTGCTTCTTTAGTTCATTAATATCTGACATACTCTTTCCAGCAATTAACATATCATCAACATAAAGGAGCAAATAAATAGTTGAACCTTTGACAATTTTCAAATAAACACAACTATCATAATTAGACCTTTTGAAACCTTGAGAGAGCATAAAGGTGTCAAATCTCTTGTACCACTGTCTAGGGGATTGCTTCAATCCATAAAGAGATTTCTTTAACTTGTAGACAAGCTTTTCTTTTCCAGGAATAACAAAACCTTCAGGTTGTTCCATATAAATATCCTCTACTAATTCTCCATGTAAGAATGCGGTTTTAACATCCAATTGTTCAAGCTCAAAATCATTCATGGCAACAATACTAAGTAAAGTGCGAATAGAGCTATGCTTCACAACAGGAGAAAAGACTTCGTTATAGTCAATACCTGGAATCTGACTGTAACCTTTAGCAACTAACCTTGCTTTATATCTTGTCTCATCATTAGGAGAAACACCTTCTTTCCTCTTGAAAACCCACTTGCAACGAATAGGTTTCTTTTCTCTCGGTAATTTTACTAAATCCCAAGTGCCATTCTTTTCAAGTGATTCCATCTCATCATGCATAGCGGTCATCCACTTATTACAACCACCAGAAATAATAGCCTCGGAATATGAAGAAGGCTCAGCATTACCTTCAATTTTTTCTGCAACAGATAAAGCAAAAGAAACAATATTGTACTCTTCAATTAACCTTTTAGGTTTATCAATACCCCGCCTAACTCTGTCACGTGCAAGATTCCAACCGGATGGAACAATAGGCTGATTTGGAGTGGGAGTGACATGTTCATCATCAACGACGGGATCATCATGTGCATCAACATTTTCATTACCGGATGTATCATCTGAATCAATAACATGCTCCACCTGAACAGTAGGATGCTGAAGAGTAGCCTGCTGTTCACTCTCAACAGGAACATTAGTAGATGGAACATCATGTAACATAGCAGATTCATTAAAGATAACGTTTCTGCTAATAACAACCTTCTGGGTTTCAGGATTCCATAATTTAAAACCTTTAACACCAGACTGATAACCAAGAAAGATGCACTTAACAGCCCTAGGCTCCAATTTTCCATTATCAACATGAGCATAAGCAGTGCAACCAAAAACTCTCAACTGTGAATAATCAGCAGGTGAACCAGACCATACCTCAATTGGAGTTTTCTTATTAAGAGCAATAGATGGTGAACGGTTAATGAGATAACAAGCAGTGGAAGCGGCCTCAGCCCAAAAACGCTTATGCAAACCTGCATTAGACAACATGCAACAGGCTCTGGAAATAATGGTCCTGTTCATACGCTCAGCAACACCGTTTTGTTGAGGAGTATAAGGAACGGTGTAGTGTCTGACAATGCCTTCAGAGTTGCAATACTTCTTAAATTGCTTAGAACAGAATTCCATACCATTATCAGTGCGAAGTATTTTTACCTTCCTTTCAGTTTGTCTTTCAATCATAATCTTTCACTCCTTAAATGTTGAGAATGCTTGCCATTTATGCTTCAAGAAATAAGACCAAACATTTCTTGAATAATCATCAATTATAGTCAGCATGTAACTAGCACCACCTAAAGACTTCTTGCGAGATGGTCCCCATAAATCAGAATGCACATAATCAAGAATACCTTCAGTTGTATGAGTCGAAGTATTGAACTTCACCCTCTTGTGCTTGTCGAAGATACAATGCTCACAAAATTTCAATTTTCCAGTTTCATATCCTTTAAGAAGACCTCTCTTATTTAACTCTGCCAAACCAAGTTCACTCATATGTCCAAGACGCATATGCCAAAGGTTAGCAGCATCACAATCAGAATTCTTTGAAATAACTGGAGTAGCGTTACCTGAAACGGTAGAACCTCGAAGGTAATAAAGACCATTGGTCGAACTTAAGTCACCTTTCATGAACCTCTGGTGACCTTCAAAACACTATCTCCACCTGAATACTTGTACCCCTTTGCATCAAGGGCACTCACAGAGATAAGATTTCTCTTCATCTTCGGAATATACCGAACATCTGTCAAAGTTCTGATTGTGCCATCAAACATCTTGATTCGAACAGAACCTATGCCTTCAATCTTGCATGGTGAATTATCAAAACCCAAAATGGAACCAGCAGCAGTAGTGGAATCAAAAGTAGTAAACCAATCTCTATGCGGGCACATATGAAAAGTACATGCAGTGTCAAGTACCCACTCATCATTGGTCTCAGCACATCCAGCAGTAACGACAAGAGCATCATCGGAACTATCATCACGAGCAACATTAGCAGAATTTTCACCTTATTTGTTACCTTTTCTCTTTTCTTTATTCTGCAACTTGAAACACTCGGAGATGTCATGCCCGTCTCTCTTGCAGTATCTGCAATACTTCTTGTCTCTGGATTGTGACCGGCCCCTGTGGCCGTTCTTACTTTTGCCTCGGTTTCCATTATTGGAGTTCTTCTCCTTTGTCCTGCCACGAACAGATAATCCCTCGGCTTGGGATGAACTCGAACCATCATGAGGCACCATTAATTTCATCTTATCCTTAGAGTTCAAAGCTTCATAAACTTCATTAAGTGTGAGAGTATCACGACTGTATAATATGGTGTCTCTAAAATTGGTATAAGAACTTGCCAGTGAACAAAGTAACATTAAAGCATTATCTTCCTCTTCATACTTAACCTCCATTGCAGCTAGATCGGATATGATCTCTTTAAATTCAGAAATATGATTTAAAACATTACCTCCCTCGGGTAACCTGTGCAGGAATAATTTTTGCTTCAGATGCATCTTGCTGGTAAGATCTTTTGTCATGCAAATGCTTTCCAGCTTTAACCATAGAGCGGCGGCAGTTTTCTCGCTCAAAACTTCCTGCAAAATATTATTATGCAAATGGAGTTGAATTTGTGACAAAGCCTTACGATCCCTTCTTTTCTCATCAGCAGTTCAGTCCTGAATTCGGTCCTTCCCAAAACTATCCAGTGCATCATCATAGTCGGCATGTGCCAACAACGCCCGCATCTTGACTTGCCATAGGGTAAACCTTGTGTCACGGTCCAGCAGCGGAAGATCGTACTTCATGGAAGCCATGAGTCGATAAAATCTGTGTACGCAAGTAGTGCAAGCCGGTAGAAAAATTCTTGATAGAATTAATATGCGGAGCGAATAGAACAGAGTAAATAGCACCTGGTAGTATTAGCAGTGGATGTAGCGGGCAGATGAACGCAGAACAAAAAACTGAACTAATAGTGTACTAGCCTCACGTAGAGTAATACTAGCAGCACTAGCCGATCAATTTAAAAAAGCAACAATCGTGGTCCACTTCACGCCCGTGATCCACTTCACGCCAAGGAAAAAGTACCAGAAGCTGGCCTCCTCGGGACTTGATGGCAGCAAAACAATGCACGGCGGCTCGGCTGTTGGCTCTTCACGCGTGGACGCTGCCTACGGCGCCGCAGCGGCAACTCGGCGGATTAGCTGTCGGACACGAACAACAGATCTCTGCAGAAGCAGAAATCGATCCTCGATCTGGCTGGGATCAGCGGATTGCCAGATGCGTCGGCGGCGGCGCACAGACGCCGCAACCCTAATCTCCCGATCTCAAATCTCGTATCTGGAACCTCAGCTCTGTATACCACTTGTTAGATAATAACGAGAAATAAACCAGACAGAGAGACATGGATTTAACGTGGAAACCCTTGCGGGAGAAAACCACGGACACACGAAGGCGCAATCACTATGAGGAGGAGTATTACAAGCACGAGACGACAGACCGTCTTAGGTGCGACTACGTGGGGTATATAAGAGGGCAATACATGAGAGTCCTTGGAGGACAAGTAAACGAGTTGTACTCGTACACGTCGACGTCAACGGAAAGGCCCACACCTGTTGTACTACGTCTAGTCCAACATGGTATAATTTGGATCATAATTTAACACCATTTGTAGAAGAACTCAGTTTGATCGACTTCAAGTGTGTGGAGTGTGTCCCGTTGAAAAGCCGTTGGTGTGACCATAGAGACAAAATGATTCAAAGTGTCTAGGGTAAGCAAACTGGGTGACACGTTTTTCGCTTGTTCCGAATGATTGAAGAGCGTGACAATACTGTACTACTTCCTTCCTCAAGATTATGTTGAGAATCATGGAAATGGAGTTACCCATCTGCACAATGCTTATCTATCTCTATGTATGTATGTATGTATGTATCTATCTATCTATCTATCTATCTATCTATCTATCTATACCTATACTAATTAGGCAGTTCCAAGAAATTCTCACATTAATTAGAAATTAGGAGCCGTTTATCTGGTGGGACCAAATTATTACGGTGGAGCTCTACCGATGTCCTGCCATCTATCTCTTTGACAAGAAAAAAATATAGAAAAAAAAACAATCTCCATCTCTTTGACATAATAAAAAACAGAAAAAAAAGTACTATGAAAAAAAAACCCAGAAAATAAACAATCTTTATGTACTTCTTGAGCCCTCTCCTTCATGGGCTCTTCCTATCTATATACTCCCAACAAACCTCTCCATGTTGACCCACTTTAAAAAAAAGAATTCCCGCAATGCATGATTGCCTTTTCTCTTTGAAAAAGGTTACCTCTCCACTTCCAAATAAAAAAATAGCAAGACATCGTTGCGGAGCGCTTATCGACTTGCTTTGGAGGATCATCTTTGCTCTTCGTTGGGGCGAGCAGGGCACTGGACGGGCGACGAGCCGTTTGGGCTTTTATTTGGAGGTGCCCTGCTCCTCCCAAGGTTTGAACCTTTACCTGGCGGTTGATCACTAATTGCTTGCCCACTTGGGTAAATAAAAAACGTCGAGGACTGGAGGTATCTGATCAATGCCCTATCTGCGCTATGGAGCCAGAGGGCACGTTTCATGCCTTTTGCAGGTGCCCGCGGGCGGTGGCGTTATGGCAAGCTATGGCTGAGAGATGGAGCATTCCAGCTACGTCGTCGTTCCAGAGGACGGGCTTGGAGTGGCTTGCCCAAACTGTCTGTGACCTTCCTGACACGGAGAGGATGGAACTCCTGGCACGTACGAATCGAGATGACACACCACAAGCAGCTGCCCCCGGTCGAGGCCTCCAAAAGGTTCCTCCTCAGCTATGTCGACTCGCTTGTGGGCATACAAAATAACCCAAGTGCAGATCCAGTGAAGGGCAAGCAAGTCGTCAATGCAGTGGTGCAGACCAAACCCACATCACATGCTCCTGTTGCAGCTGGGCCGCAACTTTGATGGACACTTCCGCCTACTGACTGGACAAAACTCAACGTCGACGGCTCGTTTGGTGCATCTACTAGTACGGCTGGAGCGGGTATGATTATGCGCGATAGTGCCGGCGAGATCATATTCTCCTCATGCAGAGAACTGAGGTCATGTGCGGAACCCCTAGAGGCCGAACTGCTTGCGTGTATGGAGGGCCTTAACCTTGCCTTACAATGGACGCAGCAATATTGGTTGCAATGAAGACTATGCGGCACATGTTCTCCCTGTGTGTCAGGTGTTTGATGACTTGCAGCACCAGCCTTGCAAGAGGAGGTGGCAGCACAGACAAATTGCATTTTTGGTGGTACTACTCGAGTACCGAGTCACGGTTTCCAGGGTGAATACACAAAATCTAGCCTTCGTTGGTTGTACTTGGCAATCGCCTTGTTGAAGGCATTGTTTTGGAAACTTAGACTTTCTCTAGGGAGAAAACCCAGGATCTTCGACCAGGGGACGAAAAAGTTTGTGCATAGTTTCCTTCTTGGAGGCGTTGCTTTTGGAGAATCACTTTTGTAGTACCGGTGTTTCCTTTGATGGTGGTTACGGTGCTGCTGTTGCGAGTCTTTCATCAGCGTGACGGGGTCCTTGTTTTCTTTTTCTCTTTTTTTTTCTTGGCTGTGTGCATCCTTGATCTCTTTTCGACATCTTGTTGCTGCAGAGGCTAGGTGTAATTGGTACCTTCACGATATTAATATATTCCCTTTGTCGAAAAAGGTTACCTCAAACATGAAGGCAAAACACCTAGAATAAAAATAGATTGCATTAGTTGCAACTGCAACTCATATTCAAATATCAATATGTATAACTCAAAAATGAAAATTTGGACACTTATTTGTAAGATGGTATAGTACTGCATATTTGATTCCATGTCTACTTGCATGGTAAATGGTAGTATTTCAAGTGTATTGGAAAAACAGTTGATTAAATTGTTCACTACATTTCTTCTTCTGGTACTATAATCTAATTACTGGTTGAGTGGGTGTATTTTCAGAGAGCCCTGTCATTTCCATCCTGAAATTTTGGGCCGTTCACAATTGGTACGGCATAATAATTGAACAACTTAAAACCTACTGAATAAATGCCCAACCTTCACCTTGTATTAAAAGTCATCATAGACATGCATATGCATATGCATATGCATATGGAAAGGATGTTTCATCATACAAATGCTTCTACGTATGTTTATATATGTGGTACGGGGACAAAGAAGGCTCACTAAGGAACCATTATTTGAAAAACGAAATGCGAACATGTAGTTCATCCTGCGTCCAACATCACTATGTCGCATGGTCGCCCTTGGACGCCCAGTGTAGTTCATAGCTTGTGTGTGCCATTGCATATCCTGGTGACCTCTTCTTGACAGGGGGCGGAGGAGAGAAAGGAATAAAGGACCATGGAAATTAAATTAGTAGCATCTAGTGATGTTGTCTTAATTAAGAGCCACTAATATAGAATTTGTACGACTTGAACATCTATTGACGACAGCTATGAAATCATATGTATCAGCATGTTCTTATTTGCTTATCTGTGCATCCATCGCATGAGGGAAAACTGCTCCATACATGATGTACCTATGGGTCTTGAATATGGACCTAGGATGCGGCACAACTGATGATTTGTCCTGTCAGTACCGACAGACTGTGGTGACAGACTCCGGTGACTGTCAAAGGTAGCTCACTGATCAACTTATGTGGTGCCACGTTTGTTTTATACTGGAGAGAATCTGGAAAAAAAAATAAGAAGAATATACTGTCTAAGTGTCTATCATTTAAGTAGAAAAACAATCATGATCGAGCCACTTTTTTGCCTTAGCCTCATCAGGACTGCCAAATTACATGCCTTAGCCATCTTTTCCTGAGTACTTGCTTCTTCACGTGCTGGTCCAGGAGCACCAGATTCGTACATTTATTCTACACCATCAGTCTTCATTGAAGTGGATCTTGGTCTGGATGGATTCTTGGGGAGGCCTCCAAATATAGTCACATCAGACATGAATGCTGGATTAGCAGAACAGACATTGATCTGCCTGTGATAAAAAAAGATTGAGCTTCCCCGCCGGTTATCATCAGGGGAACAGTTTACCATAATATATTTAATTAATATCCGACAGTATTACCGGTAGTCACGATGAAAATTTCATGTACAACTTGAATAACCAAATGAGTCAGCAATTATATGCCACACAAGTACTATTAGAAGGTTCAGTTCGGATCATGTATTTTTTTATTAATTAGTGTTCGTATCAGGAAAATATTAACAACCAAATTATAAGGAGGCCCAAAACATGGAGAATTTATAGGTTACTCTGTTAGTCGTGATCTTCAACGTATGGGAAGTTGGTACATGCAAGTAGATGTCTGGGCATCATGCCTTGACTACATGGTGAATGGAAGAATAATCAGATGTACAACATCAAAATAATTGCTGATTTGGAGTGTACTTAAAAGAAAAATCATATATCTGCATAGAAAATAGCAATAGATTGTACTGGCCATGGAGAAACATCTACAATTATGCCTGATAGAAACAATGTTCGCCCTTTGATTAGATGATGTGGTGAATGGAGAGCTGTTGTTTGAATTATGTTCTGCCAATGGAGGCGAGATATATCACCCTTCCACTCTTTAAAGTGCATAACCAGGGAAAGAGCATCAATATCCATTCTGCTAATCCGATTTGTTCTTGATGAGCCAGTAAATACCAAACCAATCTATCGGGGCTCTTTCCATCAATTCAACAGATGGAGAATAGAGTGGCAGGAACACTGCAGAATTGACGGATCAGCTTCAATACACAGCCGCCACATGCTCACATCCGATTAGTTGATTGGCATGAAAAGGATGATCTGGACTGCAACGTGGTCACAACTTGATGTTGAAGACATCCAGTGGTAATCTGCATTCAATGAAAGAAGGATTGGATCATCCCCTTTTTTCAAGAAAGTCCAGCCTCCAGAATCTGGAGACAAATTTGAAGACCAGGATAGCGCCGAGATGATATATTGAGGTCGAAGAAGTGGGCCACACGTTCGATCGACTCCAGGGCGGAGGAGATGGAGTGGCGAAGAGAAGGAACATGCATTTGCTATTTATTTATTTTGCGGGTCAAAAAGAAATATTATTGATCACTCAGGAGCCAGTTCATTCTTACAAAGGTTAGGGATATCACCTGGACCTGAACCCAGCCACACGACGGTCCGGCATTCAGTTCTACCAAAGGAAGCAAGGTAATGGCTTATGCAATTCTGCTCTCGACGTACATGCACTAGCTTAACTTCGATCGACGCCCTCATGAAGCATGACCAGCTGAAGGTGAGAGCACGCATGACCGGATCAATTCCAATCTTGATGTCCAGTGTCGTCATGCGCCAACCATCGGAGATCTTCAGCGAGAAGTACGAAACTCATCAGCAGCCAAATCGAGGAGGCCAACATCAAGCAGATCGGCTACTTGGCGCAAGAAGACGTGCAGGGCCAATCCACCTTTATTCCCAAGCCGGTGACCCCCACGCCACCAAGTAGTTGCTGGGAGAAGACGAGGCCGCCACTGGTCTTCCGTCGCTGAACAGATGGAGCAACAGATTGGCACCAGATCGAAGGTTGCGCTGCGGCCTCCCCAACGTCACTGTCCCGCAATTGACGCGAACAGCCGCGTCCGGACCACGACCAGCAGGTCCAGATCAGACCTAAGAAGGGTCTGCGCCACCCCTGTCATCCGCGCGTCACGAATCAGAGCACTAGAGAGCCATCTGCTCGCTCCGCCAAAGGCCCGCACTGTCGCCTCGTCTTCCACCTCGTCTTCTCACCCGCAGACCTTCCTGCGTGCACGCCCTACGCCGTGCCCCTCCGTCCCGAGACATACCAGATGCGCGCCGCCGCTTCCCTCCGCCGTTCGGAATGGGTAGGGGTTGACTAGGGTTTCGGGGAGCCTCCGGAGTCGCTCGAGCCGGAGCTACCCGGGAGGCGTTTCAGGGAATCTTGTTTGAGGTAACCTACCCGTAAGGTGTGGCGTTCTGTTAGTTTACAATTTCTTAAGTTGGGACATCATTTGATTTCAATTAATTGGTTGCGTCATCACTTAGTTGCCATTATTTATCACTTGATTAATAATACAACACATCCTTTAGGTTCAAATAATATGCCACAACAATACAGTTGTACACAACACCTCATTATCTTTTGTATTTTAGTTCTACCATAATGTTATGTAACTAGCCCATGCGAATGTACGGGTTCACGACTAGTTCTATCAATTTGTCACTTTTCATAAAAGCAATCATCCGGTGTTACTAAATTGTTTATTCCATCATTATTCTGTCCATCCATGAATTGGGGTTATGAAGGAAGGGAATGTGCTCTGGTTCCCTACCTGTGACGACCTATCAGGGCTACTGATAAACCTTTTAGGTGTTAGGGGGTTGGATGAGGAGGTTCCCGCGGTGCCGGGGGGGGGGGGGGGGTTCTGATTTTCGATCTGGTAGATGTTGTTGCCCGACAGCCTCGCCTTGGCCAAGGTGCAACCACACTGTGGTCTGGCAGAGTTGATCAACGTTGTCGGCTTGCATGGCCAGCAGTGATGGACTTGGTTTCTTCCATGGCAGTTTTGGTCGTGCAATGTCCGTCTGGAAAGATTTTTTTTTACACGAAGTGCACATTTATTTCCACGAAGTGCCAATTATGCTTTGAAAAATTGTGATGATCTGTCTGGATCACCGACAAACCGGGAGAGACATTTTAGAGGTTGTATTGTTGCAAGAAGACCGGAGTACCGAATTGACGGCCATTGATACCATTGCCGAGGTGCAGCCACATCACGGCCTATCAGACTCAAACATGGATGAACCATGTCACCAAGTTGTGGGGGGAAATGACCAAACTGATAGTTCGACAAACATATAGACGATCATGAAGATGATGCATGTTGTGATATGCTGACGCAACCTTTACACGCTTTAACTTACAGAACCAATTTCTCTCTATACCTTCACCCCATTCATATCTTTGCTTCGTCCACCTTGCTAGGAATTGGAAGTTGAAAAAAGAACTCCGATTCTTTACCGCCAAAGCGTACATGTTATCGGCATGTGAACAACCAAAAAGTACACACACAGCTCACCCATGTGAGAAACACAAATTGCTACTCCTCATGAGTTTCAGTCACATCACACTTATTGCGCTGCTAATTCAACTGACGTTTTGAACATTGCCCACATAGTGTCTTTATATACCCCTAAGCCATATACATCGTTTTTGCAGCTAGCAGCTGTCATGAGTGTACACTCACTACTGAATTTTTTATCTTGTTTAGTGGCTAATGAGTTGAGATATTAGAAGAAACTGAAATCAAAAGTAGACAATTCGTGTGCAGGATGGGAGTGCTTGTTAGTATGTGGGAATTCACAAAAATTAAGCTCAATCTTTTTTTATCACAGGCAGATCAATCTCTGTTCTGCTAATCCACCATTCATGTCTGATGTGACTATATTCGGAGGCCTCCCCAAGAATCCATCCAGACCAAGATCCACTTCCATGAAGACTGATTGTGTAGAATAAATGTCACTTCCATGAGGACTGATGGTGCAGAATAAATGTACGAATCTGGTGCTCCTGGACTAGCACGTGAAGAAGCAAGTACTCATGTCATCAATAGATGTGCAAGTCGTACAAATTCTATATTAGTAGCTCTTAATTAATACAGCAACAGTAGATGCTACTAATTTATTTCCATAGTCCTTTATTCCTTTCTCTCCTCCACCCCCTATCAAGAAGAGGACACCAGGATATGCAATGGCACAAGCTATGAACTACACTGGGAGACCAAGGAAGATCATGCGACATGGTGAAGTTGGACACAGGATGAATTACATGTTCGCATTTTGTTTTTGAAATAATGGGTCCTTAGTGAGCCTTCTTTGTCCCTGACCACGTATATAAACATAAGTAGAAGCATTTGTATGCTGAAACATCCTTTCCATATGCATGTCTATGATGACTTTTAATACAAGGTGAAGGTTCGGCATTTATTCACTAGGTTTTAAGTTGTTCAATCATTATGTCATACCAATTGTGAACGTCCCAAAATTTCAGGATGGAAATGACAGGGCCCTCTGAAAATACACCCATTCAACCAGTAATTATATTATAGTTCAAGAAGAAGAAATGTAATGAACAATTTAATCAACTGTTTTTCCAATACACTCGAAATACTACCATTTACCATGCAGGTAGACAGGAACAAAATTGGTCATCAAATATGCAGTACTACACCATTTTAAAAATAAGTGTCTAAATTTTCAATTTTGAGTTGTACATATTGATATTTGATTATGAGTTGCAGTTGTAGCTAATGGAATCTATTTTTATCATAGGTGTTTTGCCTTCATGTTTGAGGTAACCATTTTCGATAAAGGGAATATATTAATATCGCGAAGGTATCAATTACACCCAGCCTCTGCACCAACAAGATATCGAAAAGACATCAAGGATGCACACAACCAAGAGAAAAAAATGAAAAAGAAAGAGAAAAAGAAACAAGGACCCCGTTGCGCTGATGAAAGACTCGCAATAGCATCACACTAACCACCATGGAGGGAAATACCGGTACTACAAAAGTGATTCTCCAAAAGCAACGACTCCAAGAAGGAAACAATGTAAAAAAGTTTCCGTCCCCCGATCGAAGATCCTGGGTTTTCACCCCCGGAGAAAGTCCAGGTTTCCAAAATAATGCCTTCAACAAGGCCATTGCCAAATACAACCAACGAAGGGCGCACTTTGTGTATTCACCCTGGAAACCGTGACTCTATACTCGAGGAGTACCACCTAAAAGGCAGTTCGTCTCTGCTTCCACCTCCTCTTGCAAGGATGGTGCTGCAAGTCATCAAACACCCGACACATAGGGAGAACATGTGCTGCATAATCTTCATTGCAGCCAATACACATCTCCGCCATAATAAACCTCCTATCGCAGCCAACATGATTTTCTCCATCTCTGGCCATTTGATGGAAATCTATATTTAGACATGTCCCATAACACCGACCAGAAGGTGAAACCTCGATCGACGCCCTTATGAAGCATCACTAGCTGAAGGTGAGAGCGTGCACGACCAGATTAATTCCAATCTAGATGTCCAGTGTCGTCATGCGCAAATCGTCGGAGATCTTCGACGGGAAGTCCAGAACTCATTACCAGCAAGATCGAGGAGGCCAACATCAAACAGATCGGCTACTTGGCGCAAGAAGACACGCAGGGCAAATCCACCTTTATTCACGAGCCGGCGACCCTCACGCCACCAACTAGTTGCCGGGAGAAGACGAGGCCGCCACTGGTCTTCCGGCGCTGAACATGCGGAGCAACATAGTGGCACCAGATCGAAGGTTGTGCTGTCGCCTCCCCAGCATCACTGTCCCGCAATTGACGCGAACAGCCGCATCCGGACCATGACCTGCAGGTTCAGATCGGGCCTAGGGAGGGTCTGCGCCGCCCCCATCATCCGAATGTAACGAATCAGAGCGCTGGATACCCATCTGCTCGCTCCGCCAAAGGCCAGCAACACCGCCTCGTCTTCCTCCTCGTCTTCTCGCCCGCAGACCTTCCCGCGTGCACGCCCTACGCCGTGCTCCTCCTCCCCTAGACACGGCACATGGGCGCTGTCGCTGCCCACCGCCGTTTGGCGAGACGGGCGCCGCTCCGACGGCGGTAGCGGCCAGGTGGTACGAGATGGGTAGGGCCGGGGTTGACTAGGGTTTCGGGGAGCCTCCGGAGTCGCTCGAGCGGGAGCGACCCGGGAGGCCTTTCGGGGCATCCTGTTTGAAGTAATCTACCCGTAAGGTGTGGCGTTCTGTTAGTTTACAATTTCTTAAGTTGGGATATCATTTGATTTTAATTTATTAGTTGCGTCATCACTTAATTGCCATTATTTATCACTTGATTAATAATACATCACATCCTTTAGGTTCAAATAATATGCCAGGACAATACAGTTGTACACAACACATCACTATCTTCTGTATTTTAGTTCTAACATAATGTTATGTAACTAGCCCGCGTGAGTGCACGGGTTCAGGACTAGTACTATCAATTTGTCACTCTCCATGAAAGCAATCATGCGGTGTTACAAAATTGTTTATTCCGACATTTTTCTGTCCATCTGTGAACTGGGGTTATGAAAGAAGGGGATGTGCTCTGGGGAATTCCCCGCGTGTGACGACCTGTCAGGGTCACTGATAAACCTTTTAGGGTTTAGGGGGGGTGGTTGAGGAGCTTCCCCGGGGGGGGGGGGGGGG
>LR738712.1:815664634-815682278 GCA_902687465.1 Secale cereale | reverse complement strand
CATGAACATTATATCTGGATCTTGTTTAATGCGAGACGGTTACTCATTTAAATCAGAGAATAAAGGTTGTTCTATTTATATGGGTAATATCTTTTATGGTCATGCACCCGAAGTAGGGGGTTTATTCTTATTGAATCTCGATAGTGATGATACACATGTTCATAACATTGATGCCAAAAGATGTAGAGTTGATAACAATAGTACCACTTTCTTGTGGCACTGCCGTCTGGGTCATATCGGCGTGAAACGCATGAGGAAGCTCCATGCTGATGGACTTTTGGAGTCTCTTGATTTTGAATCACTTGACACATGCGAGCCGTGCCTCATGGGCAAGATGACTAAGACCCCGTTTTCAGGAACAATGGAACGGGCAAGTGACTTATTGGAAATCATACATACTGATGTGTGTGGCCCGATGAGTGTCACGGCGCGCGGTGGATATCGTTATTTTCTCACCTTCACTGACGACTTAAGTAGATATGGGTATATATACTTGATGAAGCATAAGTCTGAAACGTTTGAAAAGTTCAAGCAATTTCAGAGTGAAGTTGAGAATCATCGTAACAAGAAGATCAAGTTCCTACGATCTGATCGAGGGGGAGAGTATCTGAGTTATGAGTTTGGCAATCACTTAAGAAAATGTGGAATTGTTTCACAGTTGACGCCACCTGGAACACCACAGCGTAATGGTGTTTTAGAACGTCGTAATCGAACCCTATTAGATATGGTGCGTTCTATGATGTCTCTTGCCGATTTGCCACTATCGTTCTGGGGATATGCGTTAGAGACAGCTGCATTCACTTTAAATAGGGCTCCATCTAAGTCCGTTGAGACAACGCCGTATGAACTATGGTTTGGTAAGAAACCTAAGTTGTCTTTTCTCAAAGTTTGGGGTTGCGATGCTTATGTCAAAAGGCTTCAGCCAGAAAAGCTCGAACCCAAAGCGGACAAATGTGTCTTCATAGGATACCCAAAAGAGACGGTTGGGTACACCTTCTATCTCAGATCCAAGGGCAAAGTGTTTGTCGCTAAGAACGGGTCCTTTCTCGAGAAGGAGTTTCTCTCGAAAGAATTGAGTGGGAGGAAGGTAGAACTTGATGAGGTTATTGAACCTCTGCTTCAACCAGAGAGTAGCGCAGCACAGAAAGATGTTTTTGTGGAGCCTGCAGCGGTTGAAGAGGAAGCCAATGATGATGATCAAGAAGCTTCTGATCAAGTTACTACCGAACCTCGTAGGTCGACAAGGGTACGCACTGCACCTGAGTGGTATGGTAACCCTGTCTTGGAGGTCATGTTGTTGGACAACAGTGAACCTACAAGCTATGGAGAAGCGATGGTGGGCCCGGATTCCGACAAATGGTTAGAGGCCATGAAATCCGAGATGGGATCCATGTATGAAAACAAAGTATGGACTTTGGAAGTATTACCTGAAGGGCGGAAGGCCATTCAGAATAAATGGATTTTTAAGAGGAAGACGGACGCTGACGGCAATGTCACCGTGTATAAAGCTCGACTTGTGGCAAAGGGTTTTTCACAAGTTCAAGGAGTTGACTACGATGAGACTTTCTCAGCCGTAGCGATTCTTAAATCCGTCCGAATCATGTTAGCAATAGCTGCGTATTTCGATTATGAAATTTGGCAGATGGATGTCAAAACAGCGTTCCTTAACGGTTTTCTTAAGGAAGAGTTGTATATGATACAACCGGAAGGTTTTGTCGATCCAGAGAATGCTGACAAAGTTTGCAAACTCCAGCGTTCCATTTATGGGCTGGTGCAAGCGTCTCGGAGTTGGAATCTTCGCTTTGATGAGGTGATCAAAGCGTTTGGGTTTGTACAAGTTTACGGAGAAGCTTGTATTTACAAGAAAGTGAGTGGGAGCTCTATAGCGTTTCTAATATTATATGTGGATGACATATTGCTGATTGGAAACAATATAGAATTTTTGGATAGCGTGAAGGGGTATTTGAACAAGAGTTTTTCGATGAAGGACCTCGGTGAAGCTGCTTTCATATTAGGCATCAAGATCTATAGAGATAGATCGAGACGCTTGATAGGACTTTCACAAAGTACATACCTTGATAAAGTTTTGAAGAAGTTCAAAATGGATCAATCCAAGAAGGGGTTCTTGCCGGTATTGCAAGGTACAAAGTTGAGTAAGACTCAATGCCTAGTGACTGCGGAAGATAGAGAAAAGATGAGTGTCGTCCCCTATGCTTCAGCCATAGGCTCTATCATGTATGCAATGCTGTGCACAAGACCAGATGTCAGCCTTGCCATAAGTATGGCTGGAAGGTTTCAAAGTAATCCTGGTATGGATCACTGGACAGCGGTCAAGAATATCCTAAAGTACCTGAAAAGGACTAAGGAGATGTTTCTCGTTTATGGAGGTGATCAAGAGCTCGTCGTAAAGGGTTACGTCGATGCAAGCTTTGACACTGATCCGGATGATTCTAAGTCTCAAACCGGATACGTATATATTCTCAACGGGGGAGCGGTAAGCTGGTGCAGTTCCAAGCAAAGCGTGGTAGCCGATTCTACATGCGAAGCGGAGTACATAGCTGCCTCGGAGGCGGCAAAGGAAGGTGTCTGGATGAAGGAGTTCATGACAGATCTTGGAGTTGTGCCTAGTGCATTGAACCCAATGACTCTGTTTTGTGACAACACTGGTGCCATTGCTCTAGCCAAGGAACCAAGGTTTCACAAGAGGACCAGACACATAAAGCGACGCTTCAATTCCATCCGCGATTCAGTCAAGGAGGAGGACATAAGCATTTGCAAAGTACACACGGATTTGAATGTTGCAGATCCGTTGACTAAGCCTCTTCCACGGGCTAAGCATGATCAACACCAAGACTCTATGGGTGTTAGATTCATTACCTTGTAATGCTAGATTATTGACTCTAGTGCAAGTGGGAGACTGTTGGAAATATGCCCTAGAGGCAATAATTAAAGAGTTATTATTGTATTTCCTTGTTCATGATAATCGTTTATTATCCATGCTATAATTGTATTGATTGGAAACTTAAATACATGTGTGGATAAATAGACAAACTTTGTGTCCCTAGTAAGCCTCTTCAGGACTAGCTCGTTGACCAAAGATGACCGCGGTTTCCAGGTCATAGACATGAGTTGTCATTTGATAACGGGATCACATCATTAGGAGAATGATGTGATGGACGAGACCCAAACGTTAAACATAGCTTTTGATCGTATCAGTTATCGCTATAGTTTTCTGCATGTCAAGTATAAGTTCCTATGACCATGAGATCATGTAACTCACTGACACCGTAGGAGTGCTTTGTGTGTGCCAAACGTCGCAACGTAACTGGGTGACTATAAAGGTACTCTACAGGTATCTCCGAAGGTGTCTGTTGAGTTGACATGGATCGAAACTGGGATTTGTCACTCCGTGTGACGGAGAGGTATCTCCGGGCCCACTCGGTAATACGTCATCTCAATGAGCTCAAAGTGACTAAGTAGTTAGTCACGGGATTATGTATTACGGAACGAGTAAAGAGACTTGCCGGTAACGAGATTGAACTAGGTATGGAGATACCGACGATCGAATCTCGGGCAAGTAACATACCGACGAGACAAAGGGAACTGTATACGGGATTGCCTGAATCCTTGACATCGTGGTTCATCCGATGAGATCATCGAGGAACGTGTGGGAACCAATATGGGTATCCAGATCCCGCTATTGGTTATTGACCTGGGAGTGTCTCGGTCATGTCTGCATAGTTTCCGAACCCGCAGGGTCTACACACTTAAGGTTCGGTGACGCTAGGGTTGTTAGTGAGAATAGTGCATGGTAACCGAAGGTTGTTTGGAGTCCCGGATGAGATCCCGGACGTGACGAGGGTCTCCGGAATGGTCCGGGGACGAAGATTGATATATAGGATGAGAGTGATCGGAGTCCGGAAGTGTTCCGGGGAGCACCGGGGAGTCGTCGGATGACCGAAAGGGGTTTTCGGGGGTCCCGGCAAGTGTTGCGGGCCTCATGGGCCATAAGTGGGAGACGCAACAGCCCTCATGGGGCTGTGCGCCCCCCCTTGGGCCCTCTCCACATGCGCCAAGGGGGCTGGACCCCCCTAGGGCTGCCGCACCCCCTAGGCTTGGGGGGCAAGGCACCTGGGGGGGGGGAAACCCTAGGCCCTGGCCGCCGCCCCCCCCCCCCCCCCCCCCCCCCTTGGCCGGCCCCATCTCCCCTTGGCCGCCGCCCCTAGGGGGAAACCCTAGGGCGCCCCTCCCCTCTCTCCCCCCTATATAAAGAGAGGCAGAGGGAGGGCAGCCACACACGTTCGTGCCTCGGCGCTGCCCTCCCTCCACCGTAGAGATCTTCGTCTATTCCGCAGTGCTTGGAGAAGCACTGCTGGAATCCCTCCACCACCATCTCCACCACGCCGTCGTGCTGCTGGGTTTCTCCGTCAACTTCTCCTTCCCCCTTGCTGGATCAAGAAGGAGGAGACGTCCCCGAGCTGTACGTGTGAAGAACGCGGAGGCACCGTCCGTTCGGTGCTAGGATCTTCGGCGATCTGAATCGCGGCGAGTACGACTCCATCAACCGCGTTCTTGAACGCTTCCGCTTAGCGATCTACAAGGGTATGTGGATCCAACTCTCCCCTCGTAGATGCATCTCCTAGATTGATCTTGGTGAGCGTAGGAAATTTTTTTGTTTCCCATGCAACGTTCCCCAACAAGAGAGGCCTAGCAAGGTCGGTGCATTAATTTCTGATCTGAAGATGGATTGGTGGAAGACGGCGGCGACGACACATGAGAGTGTCGGACTAGTTTGTACCCCAAACCCAGTGTGTGGCTAGGTTGGGACCTCTAGCTTTATATGTTGGGCTTTTGTACGATGTCTGTTTGGTATTAGGCTCGGACTAACGACACCCCTTCATCGAGTGAATAGGTGTCATGACAGTTGTTGCTAAGATGGTGCCTTCAGACTACCAGATGTAGTACTTTGTAAGGTCCTTATGAATAATTAATAAAATGGCTACATGCATCGCCCAATGCAGAGGCCGGGGGTAATCCTCCTTTTTAAAAAATAAGGTTATAACGTGTGCATGATGCTATTGAACTATTGATATGTTATCTTGATAATGAGTGGAGATTTTAGATAGAAAGAAAATGAATGGAAAAGTAGACTATGGCTCTGTGGAACATCTGACATCTCCATACGCACACTGAGAAAATGTTGCCATCCCAATCCTGGGAATGGTAAGAACAGCGCAACCATTGTTGGCGCTGCAAGCAGATGGAAAGTCTTGCCACCAAAAAACTACTCCCTCCATCTCAAAATATAAGAACGTTTTTTACACTAGTATAGTGTCAAAAACGTTCTTATATTATGGGACGGAGGGAGTACGAGAAACTGAGCTTTGGCCATTAGGCAGCTGAAGGATGGAGGCATGGAGCCATGGTTTTGCTTTTGTGTGCTGCTGAACTTGAGCTGGCCCCACCTCGCATAAATAGGCGTTCATATATTGAATCAGTGGCAAATGCACGACTCGTGGCACTTGCCGGGCCCAAATGCAACAGCTCACCTACTTATGTCCATTCAGGTGATTTAGAAAAAATGGATATCAGTTAACAAGAATACAAGCAGCTGTCTGCGCACACAATTCCTAACGAACGACGACTGGTTTTTCTAGCTTATTACTGCACAGAAACAGAACTCAGGAACACCTCTGATCATGACAGTGATATCCGAATTACAATGACACAAATATGAAATTCAAATACAGTCCTAACCCGCCACCATTTTTTCAGTGACTCCAAACTTGGTGCACTTCGCTTCCATCCTTTGTGCGGGAATGTTGCTCTCTTATGGCATCTTCAAAGCAGACCTGCAAACCGCCTGCATCCGTCTGGACCGCGCTGTTCGGATCGCGGAAGTCATCCAGTGCCGACCGGTATTGGTCTTCGGAATGATCCGAACGTGATTTCTCTGCAAACCGGAAACAAACGTGGGGGACTTCGCGGGAGTCCGGACCAATCTCACGGCCGCATCTGGCCATCCTGGCCCGCCCAACCTCTCCTCCCGCGCTCGCACACGTTTCTGCCCTGCGCCAACTACCCGCATTAATGTCGCTGTAGAGCCGCCGGTTTCCATTGAAGAGCGGACGTGACCTCTCACTCGTGCCAGTATTGAAGCGGCTCGTCGGCCCAACCCGCGACACGTCTTTGGTGTCCACACCTGTTCAATGCCGGAGACGTGTGACTAGACGGGACGGGCGGATAGCGACCACACCCGTTCATGCCCCGCCCGCCCGTATGCCGTCGTTAAGTAGGCACTCGCTAGTCGAGAAACCCACTCCGGAGGCCCGCACTGACACCTGACCTCACCAGAATCCACTATTTAAGGGTGGCCACACTCAGCTATCGACACAGCACAACACATCCGCTCCACATCCTTCTCCTTTTCTCCACATCCTCCAGGATCACCAATGGGAAAGCATTGTAGGACAGTCTGTCGCCTGATATGAAGCACGCGGGGGGCGCCTTTGCCGCGACCTTGTAGAGCTACCGTGCTAGGCCGATCGATGCCAGCCTGCCGGCAACGGACAGGTCGCGGACTCTACGGGAGGCGGTGGTGCCTTGTGCCCCATGTGGGCCAGTTCGTCTCCCGCATTCTACTCTTCCTAGCTGGAGACCGCACCTTCAGTTCATTGGTCTTATCACCGGTACTCATGGAGTCGATCGATGGAGGATGACACGGGCTTGGACGCCGGGCGCTGCCGCCCCCCGTAGGATAGGTTTAGGGGCAGGTCATTTTTTGTTCTAGATATCGAAATGTAATGAAAACCGCCGTGTTTGTATGAAATCCGTCATGTTTGGATGAAATTCGGCCGTGCTTGCATGAATTTCATATGGCTTTGTTGAAAAAGACTTTAAAATGTATGCGGCTAGCGTTGGATATCGTCCTCCCGCATCAGCATCTGCACACTGTTCCACCTGTCCGCGAACAAATGTGTGAGAAAATTTGCGGGCTGCCATTAGAGATGCGCTTATGCCCTTACGTTTTGCAGATGCTACAGAACCTGCTCCACTTGCTCATTCCTTTGTACGATGTCTTGTTCCCCGCGTTGCTTAGTTAGTCTCTCTGCCGGCGTCATCCTCAGGGGTGTCCCCCAACCCACTAAGCTGGTTTCTGTGACCCAACAACCTGTCCCCCGCGTCCGTACCAGCCACTCTAGGCTCACCGGCAACTTAAATGGCGCCATCACCACCACTGTTAGACGGCCGCGTTTTCTCACGAAGAGGTTTACCCTGATTAGAGCAACGAGAACTTTATTAGCATGGAAGAAAATTTCAGAACATAACATACAAAACTAAGGGTGAAGCCCATACCGAGCATCCATAAAACGATCTCTTGCATTGTCTTCGGCTTCATATGGGTTGGGCTGGCTCTTCCCATATCTCATACCGAAACCATGCTCCCAAGAATACAAATTTGAGAAATCATACGCCTCTGTGAGAGAGTCGAAGGTGAAGCCCAACTATGGCTTGATCACCTCTTCCCAATCCCTCTCTGCGAAGCCCTTATCGTCTTCTCCGTAGCACCAATTTTGCAAGTGCATGGTGCTCGCTCGCTCACAAGGACTCTGTCTAACAAAACAGACACGCGATTTAGTAGGTGGAACATACACTTGACCCCGCATTTGCCACATTTTTTCTACTCAGTACATCTATTTATGCCCCTTCCAAGGCTAACTGTATTTGGAGCTTCAGCCAAAAATAGGGGACACATTTTTTTTGAACACAGTACAGACGCAAGCGCTCGTACATACGTGCATACACTCACCCCTATGAATGCACACACGCACCCTACCCCTATGAGCACCTCCGAGAGACTGAGCCGCCATACGCCTCGTCGTCGACGGGAATGTCTCCTCCCTCTAACCATCCAACCACAGGTTGGTTCGCAAAAAAAAAAAATAGGCGACGCATTTAGTCATCATGACAACACGCAAAACAGAACACACAATGCATACTCACAGTCAGGCGCTACATGATCAGCAGCTCCAACACATCTCCCAGCACACACCCTTTGTCTTCCTTCTTCAGCCCTAACTCAAAACTAGTTTCCAAGACGGCCATTAGCCTATGGTTTTTTGCTTATTTTCTCGCGAATCGCAGACCACATCACTATGTAAGCAAGACAAAGAAAACCAGGGGAAACAACTTACCTTTTAATCCACCTAGGGGCTCGCTGATCCCGCTTGACTGCAGACTCTCCTGACTCTGCCGGTGCACTGCCTCTACTGCCCGCATCGTCCCGACTGGCGTAGAGGCCGTCGAAGTGCGGAGCCACCGACGACTGTCGCACCCCCACTAGACGTTGCCCCCGACCTTGTTTGCCTCGTTAAGATCGGAGCTTGCGGGGGCTCTCCTGGAGGATTGGCATCCAGTCACCGCGTGCAGAGGATTAGTACGGGCACGGTGGGAACCGCGCGCTCGCATAGCGGATCCACGGGGAAATCGCCGTCGGCCCTGCCATGCATTCCTGCCCTCTTGATCTCCATCCCCATCCCCACCTCGCCGACTCTTGCCCTCCACATCTCCATCTCCACCTTGTCGTTCGGATGGCCGGACACGGCTGCTCGTCAGTATTACAGAAAAAAATTATGGACCATGGTCCAGATACGATGCGCCTCCTGTTACACCGCCCCAACTCGTCAACGGCATGCCTATTAGTGCGGGCCACCTGCTTTCCCTGCGCTGGCGCTTACCCCGCCCGGAAATACAACAGTTTTTGGAGCTCGAATGGAAAATACTTAATGCCCAGTTGTCCTGCCATATGTACAAGTCACGTAAGGACTGACATGACAAAATAAAAAAAATAGCAAAACATCTCTGAGCTTGACATCAACGTCCATCACCACAACAGCAGCCACCGAACAAACGAATGACGGATCAGCTCCTCACACGAGTTCGACGCGGCTCCATCGTTGATATACACCTTTGCAAATCTCTAAAAAATATGAGACTACATGATAGTACGATCCGTATCAGCACCCTTGTCACAAGCGGTTTACCCACCCATACGTAGGCATCCTATAAACTTGTATTGCTAGCACTATCAAATAAAATAAATCTTGACATATTGAAGTTAATTTAATTTCTATGCGAGCAACTTTTTCTAACATGCTCATATACACCAGTATAAAAAATAATTTCACTCAGTTTAAAAACATAGTTCTTTCATTTCAAACAAATAATTTCACAAATTTCAAAAAGATATTTTGCTCAATGCAAAAAAAGATTTCACTCATTTCAAAAATATGACTTTACTCGTTTCCAAAAATATATGCACTTATTTCAAACCACTGATTTCTCTTAGTGCAAGAATTAATTTCAATCATTTCAAAACCTACTTTCTATAATTAAAAAAATTGTTTCAGCTAGTTTCACATATTTGGAAAAAAGAACTGAAAACTATTTTTCAAAGACTCTCAGTAATAAGTTTCACAGACTAACATAATCATTTTGAGAAAACTGATTTCAATTATTTCAAACAACATATTTCGACCATTTTGAGAAACGATTTCACTCATCCCAAAAGTGGATTTCACTCAATTCAGTTAGCCGAGGTTACTTGTTTTAGCAAACTAATTCAACTCATCTTTTTCACACACTGAAATAAGCAGCTTTGCAAATTGAAAACCAAGTCGTTACAAACGTGCTCGCCACGGAAGTTGGCTTTCTCCCTCTCTTCTGTGGCCTTGACGACAAAGCAACACCAACACCGGCTCCTCCAGGTCCCCTGGAATCACGGCGTGTGCTGCTGCCGTTCAGATCGGTCGTTGGCGTTGTCCCATGGATCCGTAGTCGTCCAGGTAAACGCGCTCGCCTTTGACCAGCATGTAGCGCTCGGACCTCGGCAGGCTGTCCCCGATCTGGCATCTAAGGCAGCCATCAAGATGAAGCTGCGACTGCGAGGAGGAAGAGAAGATCAGGCGAAAAAATTAGATAAGCTTGAAACAGGAAGGGTACAGGGTACATGTTGCAAAAGCGGGTCAGTACCTGATCTTCTGCCGTCAGTGTCACGGGTGTGCGTCTATATTCTGGTGTCTGAAAAGGACAAACGTACATAGAGCCTATGCTGGGTTAGAACCCACACGCGACCCTACGAGACCAGCGACCATAAAACATTCTGCCACGGTAATCGGTTCAGAGCAGCACGCCTAACCAAACTGCTGCACATCTTGAGGCACAATGCCATGAGCCAAATTGAGGGCGTGCGTAAGCTCAAAGAATCTGCATTCGTGGCGGCAGCGTTCGTGGTCAAGTACACTTGCCTGCAGTGGTCGCGGCCTTCACCCAAATTATGGGGCGGTGGCGGCGAGTGTACCACGTACAACGGCGGGCACAAGGCGTGCGACAGTGGTGGATTACCTGGTGCTCTTGTTGCATTATGATCATGCGAGTTAACTTCTCGTGAGCAAAACTCCATTCAGCAACATCCTACTTTTTGAATTGCCAAGCTAACGGCGTCGCCTGCCCGGGCGGCGGCTTGGGTTCCGAAATACTTCCGGATGTGGGTAAAATCCGGCTAAACTTTGCCCAAAGGGTCAAAACATCAAATTTAGCCGGTAGCAGCAGAACAGGCACACGTCTGACGCTCCGTATCGTATGCGTGGGCAGCGGTGGCAACGCGCCGTATCGGACAAAAAACGGCAGCACCCTTGTTATCAACGCGTACAAACAAAACTCCTGTCGGTCTCGATCTTGGTTAAGGAAGAGGGCAACGATAGGCGCCGGCGTGCCGGCCCAAATTTGTGCCGGTCGGCCCGCAGCCATCGGATTCGGTGCGCGTAACCGTTCGATCCGCTTCTTCCTCACAAGCAGGTACGAAGAAAAGAAAAAAGGCCCCTGCATCTAGTCGCTCCCCTTCGTCTCGCCGGCTGCATGTGCTATCCGCCGGCCGTCCTCGCCGGCGGTCGGTGCCCTCACCAGCCGTCCTCGCCGGTTCCAGCAAAATCAAAAGACAATGGTAGCAAATTTTTAGGATGGTTACAACAAAAACAAAGAATGGTAGCAAAAACTCCTGATGCTTCCAGGAAGAACATGATAGTAGCAAAAACTCCGGTGGTAGGAAATGGCATCTCCGGTAGTAGCAAAAATCCGAGACGGTTGTAGCACAAAAAAAAAACATCGCCGCTGTTGAGCAACACCGCCGTGGGTGGATGTAGCAAAAAATGTCTTCAATTCCAGCAAAATCAAAATATGGATGTAGCAAAAAAGACAGGAAAAAACAGAAGATGGGTGTAGCAAAAATCGACAAACACCGGTAGTAACAAAAAATCGAAACGGTTGTAGCAAAATGCTTCATCGGTTGCAGCAAAAATCACCTGGTAGCAAAAATTTGGGCGGGTGGGTGGTAGCAAAAATTAATGATGATTCCAGCAAAGCTGGATCGCCGCCCAAGCCGTCGCAATAGGGCCGACGCCGGTTCTAGCATTTGTGTGGCTCGCTGCAGCTCCTCGAGCCTATGCTTGTAGCTCCGCCGAGCCGAGATTGCATCATCTTCTATTGGTAGTTGCCCTCTCCTGCGAGCGGAGCGGGGCGTTCAGATCTTCGTCTGCAGCAAGCCATCTGCTGAGGAAGGCCGCGGCGAGTAGATGCTGCCCTCGCTAGTGCTGCATGCGGCGTGCTACTGGGGCAGAGCGCGAGCTGCGCGTGTCCGCGACCAGCAGATGCTGCTCTCGCCGAAGCTGCAAGCTGTGCATGGTTTGTTTTGCCATGGATTTGTGTGATTTGGAGGAAGCACAGAGAACGAGGAAGATAGATTGCGTTTGGGATAGAAAAATGAGTGGAGGAGGACGTCCAGTGGATGAGATAAGGGCAATGTAAAGCGGTGCGTGGGCCACCTGCTGCGAGCGCCCAACTCACACGCGACCGGCCGAAACGCTCGGCCGGCGCACCGTAGGGGAACGTTTCCCTAAGGAAAAGGCTGCAGCGGAAAACCAGTCAATCTCAGCGACTGGCGGCGGTGCATGGAACACAACCCTAACTTCTCTCGTATCTCAAATCTCGTATCTGAAACTTGGCTCTGTATACCACATCTTAGTTAAAACAAGAATAAACAAGACACGATAGACATACATTTAATGTGAAACTTTTGCGAGAGAAAAACCACGGACGCACAAAAGTGCAATCACTATGATGGAGGAGTATTACAAACACGAGACGACACTCACGACAGACCGACTTTAGGTGCGACTACACAGGGTATATATGAGCATAATACATAAGAGTCCTTGGAGGATAAGTAAACGAGTTACACTCGTATGTGTCTACGTCAATACAACCCCCACACCAATTATACTACGTCTAGTCCAACACGATACTATAATTTGGATCATAATTTAACAAACCGTAAGATAGATACTAGGGTGATGACGGCGAGCCCCTTTCTTCTCTCTGGCGAGGTCCTCCCTTCTCCTTCCCTAATTCAAAAATTGACTAACGCCTAATTCGAAAAATCAGCCGACTGATGTGTATCTAATGTTCTAAACTTGTACTCCCTCCGTCCCATAATATAAGACATTTCCTGACACTACATTAGTATGAAAAAACATCTTATATTATGAGACGGAGGGTGTACAATATTGAACATTAAAATTGGACCCTCGGAGCTCCACCAGATTGGGAACAATAAGTCCAGGTTATTACACGGCGTGGTCACCGTTGGTGTGCTCTCGCCGGCCCATCCAGACGTTGGCATCCTATATATACTTGTATTGCTATCACCATCAAATAAACCTCGACAATTAGTTCAACGGGAACTCCTAATTAACAGCTGGCTGAATTATTTCGATCCTCCTATGAACTAAATGAAATTAAGTATTGGGTTACCCTGCATAGGATTGGCATGTGAACAGCTGAATCAGTTCATAAGATGTGAACAAGAGGAAATTATGGGCAGCTGGCTAACACCGGACTCGTGAGCTACACACCATTATTCCGTAGCATCACACGCTTTGCACTGCTAACTTAACCAAAGTTGTGACCATTCCCAACTCCGTCTCTATATATATCTCAAAACTATATGAACATTTCTGTAGGTGTTCCTTCTCTTGGTCATGAGGTTATAAGGTGTATGATTGTTATTGAACTTTTGATATGTTTTCTTGCTGATGAGTTGAGATTTTAGAACAAACTGAAAAATAATGCAGGCAATGATTCCTGGGAAACTTGCTGTGCACCCACCCAAATCTCGAGTATTGCAAACATGATTCTGTTCCACTGAGAAGCACACACGCCTGGAAAAAAATTATCATGATTCTGTCCCATAGATAGTACTCTGTTTCTTCGAGTCGAAGTGTGTACTAGTGTGTACAACTGAAAAGGATGAGTGGCTGGCCAATACAAGAAGCATTGTTACTCAATGAGCTACAAGCCATTAATTCAGCAGCATCAACCTACCGTGCTGCTAATTTAACCAAGACATATTAGCAGAATAGTTTCTGCTAACACTTCCGAACTGCATGCGCAACGGATGCGAGTGCACTTTCCATCGTAAAAAACTGCACTTTTTCGCTCTAGTTTTTAAACTGGTTGTCGGAACGAGGCAATACACCGCTGGAAAGCTATGGATTAGGCGCAACTTCGCATGTATAATTTTTTTCGAGAATCCTCACAGTTTAAGAGCAGTTTTGAAAACAGTGCGGCACACACCGAGTGCCAGCGAGCGTTTTTTCGCGTTTGTTTTTTCTAAACGGCTAGTCAAAATGAAGCAAATGACACGGCGTTGGAAAGATATTGTTGAGACGCAACTTTTTCATATGTATTATTTGCTCTAATTCGTTACAGTTTAAGAGTAGTTTTCAATTTACTAAATCGCGAAATTGTGTTTTTCAAAAAAATTACAATTTTCGGTACTATTTTCATTCCAGTTTTTTTAACAGTCGGTTCAAATGAGGCGTGTGATACGCTGTTGAAAAACTACGGAGAAGGCACAACTTTCATATGTACATATATATTTGATATTTCTTATGGTTTTAAGTTAATTTTTAAAATCATGCGACGGACGACGAGTGGCAGCGGCCGTTCTTTCATAATTTTTTTACAAATCGCTGGTCGGAATGATTCATGAAAGGGAGGACGAAGCTCTTAATGGTGGGCCAATATGTACGGTAGAAAGCAGGCCCAAAACCATCTGGGCCAGGACTGGCCTGAGGGTTCATTTGAAAGAAAGCTGTTTTTATTTCTGATTCCGTGAAATTTTCGTGCAAGACATGCAGGCCAGGGATGGGATGTGGGTAGATTTGATGGAGGTCGATTGCCCATGACGTGTTGGTAGGGGTACCGATGGGGGACACGAAAAAATCACGAAGGATCTTGGCCTTTTGGTGATGAGATGAGAACTCGTGGCCATTGTGAGTGAGAGTATAAATCTTGTTTTTCCTAAGGCGTTGAGAGGCAGATACATGAAAGAATTTTGTGTTTTCGCCACCATTGATTGCCCGGGAAACCTTTACACGCCACCTCCAATACATCATCTTTTCTTGGATAGTGAGTTTGAGAAGAGAGATGATAATCTTGCGAGTGGGGATCTCGAGATGCGATAGAGCCCTGTATTCTTCGGCATGATCCAGGGCCGAGATGGCTAATTTGCACCGTGATTCGCGGAGAGAGGTGGGGATGCGAGAACGTGCCCAAGCTTTGAGTGCAGATCTTGATTTTTTGAGAGCTACGGCGAGCGTGGTAGCCGAGTTGGTTGACGACGAGGGCGAGGGAGAGCAGCACCGGGAGATGATGGCGTTGCATGGACAAAATTTGGTCCAACCCTGCTCAAATTTGAAAAAGTTGGATCATGGAATCGTAGTGGTGACGTTTACAAGCAGCGGAACGTGGTCAGAGGTGAATCGTGTGAGAGAGGACAGTGAGGTGTTAGGGAAAGCATCTATCCATGCTAGATTAAAGAAAGCACGATCGATTCGTTCCAGAGTGGGCGAGGAGCGGTTGTTGGACCACGTAAATTATCGGTCGAGGAGAGGCAGTTCAATGACAGCTAAGGTGTCGATCACATAGTTGAATGCGTTAGCTTCTGACTGTCGGAAGGAGGAGTTATTTTTGTCTGAGGGAAAGCGAAGGAGGTTGAAATCGCCGAGAATAAGCCAGGGAATGTGGTCCAGTTGCGCGATAGAGAGGAGCTCATCAAAGAAAGTTTGTTTGAGGGTCCGTGTAGAGGGAGCGTAGATGTTGGTGATGGCGATGTTGAGGGCACATGCAGTTGATCTTAGAGTTACGGTGGAGGAGAAAATTTTGTGTGAGTGCGAGACAACCTGAAGAGAGGTTGAGTTAACGGCGGTTATGGTGCCGCCAGCCGTGCCAATGGCAGGCAGTGGAAAGGCTTCGTCGAGGTGGAAGGGGAGAAAGGAGAGGAGCTTGGCGTCGGTGTAAGATTCTAGTTTAGACTCATGCAAGAGGGCAACGTGAGGTTTGATCACCAAAAGTTCAGAGAGGACAGTGTTACACTTGTCATCATCACCCAGCCCACGTACATTCTCGGAGCAGATAGAGATTACATCATTACTCATAAAAGGTTTTGCGACACCACAGGCGGACGGCGGAAAGCGCGGGGAAGTACAGGAGACCTACTACATATGTTGGGACAGCAGAGAGCCAAACAAAAATGCAACACGCACAGAGTCCAAAAGAGCAGCGCAACATGACACACGTGACGACTAACAGGAACAGACGTAAACTTGCAGAGGGCCCCAGACGTCCTTAGGCCGTGCAGGGCTGGAGCAGCGATCATGGCTCGGAGTCGTCACCAGATGTGGCTTCCTCTGCGGAGAGGATGTCGTCAAGATGGCCGTCGTCCGCGCCACAAAGGAGCGCGATCGTGGCCAGGTCTTCGGCAGAGGTAGGTGGGCCGTCGGGAGCATCAAGGCGTGCGTCCTGGATAGCACGTCCAATGGTTGTGTCAACGTTGGAGACGGAGAGGCGAGCCGCCTTGGCCTTGACAGCTTTGGCGAGCATGGGGGAATACTTGGGGTCTTTGGCAGAGAGGCGTGCGCTCCTGCGCAACTTGTCCTTGGAGACAGAGCGATCGCGAGCTATCCTGCGGCGCTCCTTGTGAACAGTGCACTCATGGGTGTCAAGATCCTGGAGAGGGAGTGTTGTATCCGCCGCAGCAGGGTCCGAGTTAGAGTTTGTAACGGTGGGAGGAGTTGAAAGAAATGGAGATAAAGGGGGGGAGTTACCGTTTGCACGTGAAGATTCTCCGGCTGAGAAAGTGAAGGTGGACGGCGCTGGGGGAGCTGCTGTGGCCGGGGCGACGAGGACAAATGCCGACGTGTCGGACGGGAGCACGTGGCTCGTCATCACGCCGGCCCCACGTCAACAGGGAGGGCAGGAGGATCAACTGCTGCCACCCTGGGCAGCGGGCGGATGACAGGTGGACCCAACGCCGCCACCACGAGTGCATGCACCGCGTCCAGGGAGACCGAGGTGACCACATGCAGGAGGGGGGCGTGCATGCTTTCCAAGCCGACCGAGTCGTCGTCAGAGATGACAAGCGGTTCACGTGCAGTTCCAGGGGGTGGAAGGACGGCCGACAAAGCGGGGTCGCTGCTGGCGCCGCCAGGTGAAGTAAGAAGGACACGTGCATCAGAAGAGAGGCGGCGGACAACCGGGTTGGTCCCGCCGTAGGTGGGGTCCGTGCGCCAGCCCGCCCTGACGGCGGAGACCATCGGAGCAAGGTTTTGGGTGAGAGTGGGCGTGGTGAGCCGCGCTGTGAGAGAGGGGCAGAGTCCCCGTCAGAGGATTTGCCACCAAAGGGGTTGACGCCATCGCCGTGGTGCCAGCGAGAGACCTCGACTACCGTGGCTATTTTGATCTCATTGATTGGTGGGAGCTGGATGACTAGGCCAGGTGGAGCCGGCTTGCCGGACTGGAGCAGGACGAGAGCACGGACCAAGGTGTAGTCGATGACGTGAAGACAAAAGTCATCAACGGCACAGACGTCACCGAGGAACACAAGTGCGAAACGAATGCCATCGTTGTGCCAGAGCTCATGTGGGAATTCTAACACTTCGATCTCGGCGAGATCGGTGAAAACAGCAATGGAGAGGTCGGCGTTTTCTACTGGCTCAATAGTGACCAGGTTCCCCTCGAATTCGATGGGGCTGTGGTGGATGACGTCGGTGCGTGCAGCGGGAGTGTGGAAAGTGAGGAATGCAACCCCGCGCCAAGAGCCACCCATGATGAATGCCGGGTTGCCGCAGGTGTGCTGGATAGCACGGCAGATGAGAGGAGCAGGGCCGGTCCTGACATTTTGGGGGCCCGGGGCGAAACAAGATCCCAATCCCAAGAGCCCTAACATAAATACATTAAAAATATGAGAAAATATGTTGAATGTCAGCCAAAGCAAATATAGCTTTTCTCTTATAAATCTCTTTCTTTACTAATATATCCTATTATAATTAAACTATTTGGATCACAATCTAGAAGCGGGTTCATCGACAAGACTAGCAAATGATTTAAGTGCCTATGATCACTTGCTTGGATTATGTATAAATAAAGTCTCGCGTCTTATTCCTCCATTTCAACTGTCAGCATATCGCCGTACTACAAAATTTGATAACCCAATAATACCTATGGATAAACAGTATCTATCCCCCCC
>LR738712.1:815620388-815664558 GCA_902687465.1 Secale cereale | reverse complement strand
CCCCCTCTCAAAAAACAATAATATCTAATAAATCAATTATCACGGGCTAGTTGCGATAGTGAAGAGGCAATGTTGTTAATCATTTATAAATTTTGATCAATCATCTTGGTAAAATCACATAGGGGATAGACGGGGATAGACTACCTGTATAACTAGATATATCAGAAACATACCTTCTCATCTTTGTAACTTCTACAATATTTTGCTGGTCTCCATAACTTGTATATGATCTCGGAGATTTAGTGTGGTCGCATGGGAGGCAGCCGCATCGTTATCTCTGGCGGTCATGCACTGCTCCGACTCAGACCTGTTCTAGGCGGCAGTGGCATGCACCAAATGAATATCAATCGCCATGCAAGTGGTGTCCTGTTCCCTCAGCGCATGGTTGTACACTAGTAGTAGTAATCTCATGGATTAAGGAAACAAATTAGGAGATTTTTATTCATAACTGCCCTGAATAATCGCATACAATAACTCCTACGTGTTTCCCAATCGCGGCTTTGCTGGTAAGGAAGGAAAATAAAGATAAATAGTACCCTATTTTACGGATCGTAGATTAATGAAGGAAATGGTGGATTAAGGAAGGACACCACAGATTATGGAAGGAAATCCTAGAAAAAGGAAATACAAAATTAAGGACAATACGTAATAGCTCAGCATTTTGGGACCCCTCTCGCGCCGGGGGTTCGGGGCGGCCGCCCCGTTCGCCCCCTCTGAGGACCAGGCCTGGAGAGGAGTGGGGTTGGGAACGGGGGTTTGCAGGTGTGTGAAGGCAAAACGGAGGGGGCAGTGGACGAGGCATGGCGGGGCAGCGACGAGCGGCATATCATCATAGGGCGGAAGCAGGCCAGCCGCCCTTTTATTGGCTCAAAATGAAGCATCAAGAGGATACAAACACAAAAGGCACACACCCTGTCTCTGTATAGCTAGGATGCGCGCATCCAACCATAACGTAGGCACAATAAAAATATGCCGGGAAATATCAAAGTCATATGAGACCAAGGCTATGCATAGGCAAGGAAAAAAGAAAAATACCAAATGATCAAACCCGTGATCGACAAACTACAACAATGGCTATATCAGCACTTGAACAACAGCGCCTTCAAGAAGGGAAAGAGACTCAAGCATTGCCATCGCCGGATCAAACCCAGGAGCTTGTGACCGGGTGCTTGAGTAGCACCACCATCAAAGTAACGCAAGTGTTGTTACCGCCACTTTTCCGTGATACCAGCAGCTAAATGCGATGCGATTATCGCCGCTGCACAACCATCCCTCTACGTCATGTCGTCATCCATAATTTGCATCTCACCGCTGAAGTCAACCACTGGATCTTGAAGGATGAACACTCCCGAAGATTTTTCGATACCACCACGGTCATGGAGCCTTAGGAGGTAGCTGCAGCATAGTCTGCAGCACTCCACCGGCCGATCAGATCTGGAACATCATCACCAGGCCGTGGACAATAGAGCCACTGGCAGACCACAACTCGCGAGAAGTCCAGTAGCTCGCTACCATGATCTACCTTTCAGCAGAGAGCCCAACGCAGGCCGGCCACCGACGTCAAATCCGGATGGATCTGACCGAAGACCCGCCTGCACATAGGCGACCACACGCAGCACCATTTGGACTCACAGGCTTGGCGTCCTCGACACCAAGGGCTCGCTACAGTCGCATGCCTCCACGCTGTCGGGAGCCACGGCTCACGCTACCCCACCTCTCACAGAGCGTCCCCACCAACCCCTAACAGATCGACGCGCCTACGGGCGCCGAGCCCCGCCGCCCAACCAGACGCAGTGCCGCTGCGAGAGAGCGCCCCGCCGCCGGCACCGTCGCTGTCGTCCGCGCGTCCTTGGGTCGTCCTCCGGCGGCACAACGCCAGGAGTGAGATTGCGAGGGCGCTGCCAGCGTTAGGTTGTAGACGCACCCATGTCGCCCTGGGCAGGACGACACAGGCGAAGCGTTTTTCTCGGCTTCCGTTCCTTCAACAGTTCAACTCTATGACTAATGGAAAATTCTGTGCAGCTGGCCAACCCGAGAAACACTTACTTCTTGTGAGATACACACCATTCGGCAGCATCACGCTTATAGTGCTGCCAATGTAACCGACCTTGCGAACATTGCTTCCTGCGTCTCTTTATATATCTCTAAGCTATATGCACATTTTCTGCTGGGATGCTTCCCTTCCGTTGGTCATCTGATTAGGAGCATACAACTCTACACTGTTAATGAATTGTTGGTGTGCTTTCTTGCTAAGGAGTTGCGATTTTAGAAGAAACTGAAAGAGAACACGGACAAACACCCACGCGGCCGTGTAGTCAGTAAAATTCAATAGGAAAATGTTCTGCTGTCTGCTCCAAAGCCATGTGGTGTCCCATGCAGAAGTGTGTCCTTTTCCTCCGCCTGAAGACTAGTTTACCAAATGTGTTCCACATGTTGTTTCATGGAGCAAGGAAGTCCCGAGTCCAAGGAAACCAGCATAAATTGCCAATGAGCACTGCTACAGGGATGATGTTTCACAGCCGATTTCCACACGACAAACAATTGAAGCCATGTATCCTTGTCGATCAGTGGACTACAGCCGTGGATACGAGTGTCGTGTTGATTTCGTTCGGAACTCCATCGTTTGCATAGTAATTTCCATTGCCAATAACGAGTTGGTCATCTGGTTAGGAGTCTACATTTCTACACTGCTAATGAATTGTTGGTGTGTTTTATTGCTAAGGAGTTGTGATTTTAGAAGAAACTGAAAGAGCACGTGGACAAAAGCCCTCGCGGTCTAGTAATCAGGAAAATTCAATAGGAAATTGTTTTGTTTTCTGCTCCAAATGCATATTCTGTCCCATGCAGAAGTGTGCCCATTTCCTCTGCCTGAAACCTAGTTTCACAAATGTGTTCCGCATGTTGTTTAATGGAGCAAGGAAGTCGTGAGTCCGAGGAAAACAGAGTACATTGCCAAAAACCATCACAATTGTGCACAATTAATGCATCTAAATCCACTGTTTTGATAACTGTTTGCCAATGGCACCGTGTTTCTATAATCGCGTTGCCGAAACCACTAAATGCTCGGTTGATCGTGTTTTGACAGCAAACCTGACACCCCAGCCCCACCAGTCAGGTCCACATGATCAGTCTGTTGGATTTTTGAAGTGTGTAGAGTCCATTCGTTCTTATATTATGTTTTGATGCTCGTGTGTAGAATAATCGCATGCAAGGGTGTGTATGTTCTCTCAAGAGCAAGAACAGTATATGTATGAAATCCAAAGACATTCAGTACTTAACTTTTGTAGGACAAAATCCAGTGGTTATAGGACTTCTAATGACATAGGACTTTCAATTGCATATTTTTGACTTGAAAAAAATATAGCCACCTTGGGCGTAGCGCTCGTATCCATGGTGTATGATGAGTTCCTTCATGCTTTTACTGCATTCTGGTCATGCTATTTAATTCCTCATGACCAAGATGTTAGCATGTATTATATGTGTGTAACATGGTGTATATGTACACGTATTGTTTTCATGTACTCCCTCTGTAAACTAATATAAGAGCGTTTAGATCACTATCTTAGTAATCTAAATGCTCTTATATTAGTTTATGGAGGGAGTATTTAGGACCGTGACTCACGCCCTGGCCTGCGTGCCGCTTCTCTCGGGCACTCAGTTACGACTCCTCAATATAGGGAGTGCATTTTCATTACTCAACTTGGTATCAGACTCCGGGCTCTCCCATGGCCCCCGACTCCTCTTCCTCCTCGGCCACCAGCGTAGCCACCTCGCCGGGCTCCCTCTCCGGCACGGGCACCTTCGCCAGCACGGGCACCTCCGGCGCCACTGCCCCTTCCATCGCTGCTGGATCCTCGCCGTTCATCTTCGGTGGCACCTCGGCTCCCACCTCTTCCCAATTCGGCCCCCTCTTCTCCACCACTGCACCTCTGCCGCCTTTCTCGGCCACTTCTTCTCAACATCCCATTTTCAGTGACAGCATCCAAAACCACATCAAATTTCTCCTCAACCCCGACGACCACAACTATCATAAGTGGAAGTCTTTCTTCCTCATGGTCTTTATCCGCTACCGCGTCGCCCACTTCATCGAGCACCCACTCACGCCCAACGCCGACACCGCCACCCCCGAACTTGATGCCCATCTCGTTCTCTGGATCTACGCCACACTCGCCGACCCCCTTGGTGACCACGTCGTCGGTGCCACCTCCACGTACGAGCTCTGGGCTCGGATGTGTGACTACTTCCTCGCCAACCGGGCTGCCCAGTACATGATGCTCAACAGGAAGTACCATAATCTCAAGCAGGGGGATCTCTTGGTCGCGGAGTACGCTCATCGCATAAAGCTTCTCACCACCGGGCTCGCTGACATCGATCATGCGGTCACCGACGTGGACATCACCACCCAGTTCATCGTCATCGACAAACGCCTCGACACCATCTGCGTGGTCATGGGCAACACCGTTCCCTTGCCGCCGTTCGAGACGGTGTTCTCCCGCCTCAAGCTTGCGTAGGAGAACTAGGCCCAACGCACCGCTGACGAGCCCATCACGATCCTCTCCGTCACTGGCGGCGCCACTCCTTCTTGGAGCTCCTCCAGCTCTGCCGGCCCGTCGGGCATACGCACCGGTGATCGCGGTGACCACTCCGTCAAGCGCGGTCCCAACCGCAGCAGGCATGGGTACCAGCAAGGCCGCGGCTCCGGCACTCGCCAGGAGGGCGGTGACCGTGGACGCGGGCGCAGCTGGGGTCGTGGATGCGGCCGGGGCGACCAGAGGCAGCACGGCTTCAACAACTTCTCTGCGCCCCTGCTGAATCCCTACATGGGCTTCTTCGCCCCCTACGGCATGGCCGTGCCCAATCCACGCCCCGGCTGGGTTCCTTCGAACTCCACTGGCATGCTCCGTCCTCGGCCCGGCTCGCATGCCCAGGCCTACCAGATGATGTTCTCGGGATACCCTACACCACCTCCTCCACAACAGCCGTCGTGGGATCACCTCGCGATGTTGCAGGCTGCCTACAGCGCTCACGGCTTCCCCAACACCGGCTCTACTCAAAATGAATGGTACCTCGACAGCAGCGCCACGTCCCATGTCACCGGCAACCCTGGTAACCTCGACCACTCTAATTCTTCTTTAAAACGTCGTTTCTCTAGCATTGTTGTTGGCAATGGCACTCATCTTCCCATCCAATCTTCCGGATCTACCACCCTGCCCCCTCACAACTTTCATCTGAAAGATATCTTATTTTCACCACATGTTGTTACTAGTCTCATTTTCGTTCGTCAATTCACCAAAGATAACTCTTGATCAACTGAATTTTTTCCCTATGGCTTTCTTATGAAGGATCTTCGAACCAGGAGGGTAATCATGATCTCCGCTAGCTTCAGCGACCTCTATCTATTCTTCGGCAATAACAAGCCTTGGAGCACTGCCCTCTCCACCACTGTCTCCACCACGGACATGTGGTTCCGCCGGCTCGGCCACCCAAGCCCTCAAGCCATCTCATCATTAGCCGCTCATTATTTTCTTTCTTCTTGTAATAAACATGTGCATACTCCATGTAATGCTTGTCATCTAGCCCGCCAACCTCGCCTACCCTTTTCCTCATCTAGTAGTCGCACGCTTGCACCTTTTCAGTTGATCCACTGTGATTTATGGACAAGCCCCGTTGTAAGTTTTTTCGTATATCGATACGATTTGATTGTGCTTGATGATTACACCCATTATTCTTGGTCCTTTCCACTACGCCACAAATCGGACACTTCCTCCACGCTGCAACGCTTTTTCTCCTTCGTTCGTACCCACCACATGGAGCTGGAGACGACGCGAGCAACGCTAGCCGGTAGTCCCGGTGAGGTGAGCCCGCAGCTGCCCTTGAGCTCTTATGATGTGCGCATTAGTGCATGAGGTGAACATGCAAGTGTTGTGTTCTTCTACTCTGGAACAGACAGGTCGTCCTTCGGCGGTGGACAACGGTGGTGTGGTAGGCCACCGAGGATCTCGGGCCTGGTAAACGGCCCTGCCCCGCCATGGCTGCCGGGCGCCCAGCGTAATCTCTGCCAAGGCCTGCAGCCGGCTGATGCGGTTGCCGCGGTATTGGAATCCGCGGCGGTGGATGGGGATCACCCCGCCCAGCCATGGTCACCGGCATGATGCGCCGCACACAGCGCACGAACGGAGGGAAGCCAGTTGCTGTCTGTCGCCGAACCCTAGCGTCGTCCTCGTCAAACTTTGCCCGTCGTCCTTCCGAGAGTTTTGGATTTCGGCCGAAAAACACAATTTTCAGCCGGAATTCGGCCATTTCGTCCAGGCCCGGTAGATATGTTTGCCGGCCTAATATTTCGGCCTTATTTGAATTTTTGTCCAGCCCAGGTTTTGGCCCAGCCTCCCGTGGCCTTCCCGTGCCGTAAATGGTCCAAACAAAGTCTCGAACCCTAAACCAGAACTCTCCTCTGTAAACGGCGGCGCCTTCCTCGCGCCTGATATGCTCGCGTCGCCGCCGCTGCCGCGGCCGCCGCAGCCGTCTCCTGGATTCGTGACGCCTGATTGTCCCCTCCGTTGGCTGCTCTTATCCATGGCGTGTGCTTCCTATGCGGTTTGCTGGGGCGTAGGCGCACTCGTTCGAGCGGCCGGAACGGCGCCGGATGGTGGAGCAGTGCGGATGCCTCGGCAGCGTCATCTATCTACTACACTGGGAGCAAGATGACTAGTAAGTTATGTGGGATTCGTGCTAGTTGAACAATTTGAGTTTACCAACTGAATCTATTTGTGGGTCACTGACTGTCGTTGTTCAGTTTGCTGCAGGAGTTCAATTTTTGTATAATTTTGGCCATTTTTCGTTCATATTTCGCCCAGTTTTCTTTCGAAGATTCAAATTATGGATTGCTCTTTTCGTCCGAGATTTTCCGAAAAATATCCGAAATTCCGAATTTCGTCCATTCCGTTCGTGGGCGGTAAAATTGGAAAAACGAAATCCAAAATCTTGATTCCGATACGCGAGACATAGCACAAAACCGATAGAAAACGGTGTCGCCGCTGTGTCAGACTGGACCGTATACCCAGCTGATCCCGGCCCATCTCTCACCGGTTCGCACTGGGCCGTATACCCAGACAACTTCAATGGCGACGCGCACTCGCGTCCCTGCCGCCGCTTATGAGTGCTTGGTCTAGCTTGAGCTTGTGCAGTCCGCATGGTAGATGATGGAGGAGTTACGGCATGGTGTGTCAAACTATTGCCCCACTTTTTTGTCTAAATGTTTTCACTATATAATGACATGTATGACATAGGTTTTATGTCCACCATAGTTAATTAGTGTAGCGCCCTGGAAACTCAGAGCAGTCAGAGCAGCCGAGTGTTGTTCTCGCTCTTGTTTCAGATGTGAATACATGACTCCCCAGCAGATGGACCACATACCGAGGCCAGAAGGCACGATGAAAATCTAAGACGACGTTAATGTCTAGTTTGAGGTTGGATGGCTCGATCATCGACCAAAAAGAACAGGGGACACTGGGAGACTATCAGTATTCTTTAATCGGAATACGGATAGTAACTAGAAGATAGATAGCCTGACTGGACGAGGATTTGTGGCACCGAGGTGCTCCACCCACTGATATCCATGCCTCACGTTACTTCAGTCAGATCATGTCATTGAATGCTGAAATTCTTTTACAATTCGTAGATACACCCCGAATACATCTTCTAAATACCAAGAACTAGTGGGTCCATCTTTAAATGACTCATGTCCTTCTGACTCATGTACAGGCAGCAGTAGCTACAGTTATGAAAGTGATGTGGAGGTGCTGCAACCAAAACCTGCTGTCAACCCGGGAAGTTTTTGGGTGAGAACCTGGTTACAATTATCAATTCAATGCAGTAAATGCAGGAGAACATTTAGCCGTTGAATTTTTAGCATTATGCAACAGACATTGACATTCAGAGACTTATTTGTGTCCCCCTTAGCAATTCCTTCCATGCTTTTCAGGGGGATATTTAAAAAAAAATTGCTGGCAATTCAATCAATCAATTTTCAGAGAGACAGCTCTATATTTCATCACATAGCAGTGCCTTCTAGAATCTAAAAACTGTCAATTTCTGCCCAAATAGCAAAAACAAAAGTTGACTTTCAGAAACATTGATTCAGGCATAAAGATGAAACTTTGGAGACAGTAGAGTGGTTAGCACTGACGGTGCATTTGGTTTACAACACACTTCTGTAAACCAAAGATTACATGGGCCAATAAGATAGAACTGACAGTACATCACTTCAACACATTTGCAAATTTGAGGCTAAGAAATCCATCGGTTCACTGGGAATTAAAGCTGATGTAAGCTTCTTTTTCTACTTTTCGCTTGTTCACTGAACCTATATTGTCTGTAGTTAACTGTCAGCTTCCTGGTAGTTAATTAGCTAGTACTCCCTCCGTAAACTAATATAAGAGTCTTTAGATCACTATTTTAGTTATCTAAAAGCTCTTATATTAGTTTACAGAGGGAGTACTAACTAAACTGGAAATTACCACTACAATTTGGTACGGACAACTATACATGCAAGAACAGCTAAGTCCGTGCTGGCAAGAAAATTCACTGCCTAATTTTGATTAGCTGGAAACAACTCCTTTCATCAGACCCATCGATACATAAGAAAATCACTGCCCCATGATACATGATTCAAAAAAATTAACTTATCAGCGAATCTTGACACACTGATTTCAGATAACATGGTTCGTCAGCAAATACATTCCGAGACGGCAGATCCATCAACAAATTTACAACGTTGACAGTGAATACTTGATGAAATTGTTCTGTGATGTATCAAAAGTTAATTTTAATTACATCTCCATCAACAACTCATTA
This sequence comes from Secale cereale, assembly GCA_902687465.1. NCBI lineage: Eukaryota > Viridiplantae > Streptophyta > Magnoliopsida > Poales > Poaceae > Secale > Secale cereale. The sequence goes on along the minus strand of LR738712.1, from coordinate 815,655,705 downwards.
ATCAGTCGATATAACCACACAAAAAAGCATTGTGGAATTTCATTGATAAAAATGCTGATTAATCACCCAAATTTCAAATAAGACCAGGACAGTTCACCGCAAATTCTGAAGCTGAAAATTGCAAATCGCAGTCATGGAAAGCCTACTAAATTCCCGGATTTCTCCCCATCGAAGAAAAAAACCACATTTAAACAGCGCAAATCTGATCTTGTACAAAAAAAAATCAGGAAAGTTTTCAGAGAGAAAAAAAACGAGGAAAGAAAATGACTTGGAGAAGAGCTCGCTGGAAGCCTAGAACAATCTGATCTCGTACAAAAAATTCCAGGAAACCTGGAGAGAAAAATCAAGGAAAGAAACTTCTCAAAGAGAAAAAACGAGGAAATAAAATTCCGGGAAACCTGATTGATTACTCAAGTAATAATAAAAGGTAGCTTCTGCGATGGGCGACAGTGCGTCCGTAGTTCTCGAGGCAGAGATGGAGAGCCCCTGCTAGGTTGAGGATGCCACTGACGAAGATCCATCTGAGTGCGCCGAGGCTGTTGCTGGATTGATTGGGTGCGTGGATGAACAACATAGGCCACTTTGCACGGAGGACCACTTCCAGAAGCCGCACTTTCGGGTCTATATTGGGGATTCAGCAGGAACAAGTAGTAGTTTTGTCACATGAAAGAAATGGATGCAAATCTCAAGCAGTGGATGCAAGGAGGTGCTTTGATTGAATAAAATGGGTAAAGGGATGAACTCACCCGGTGATGCTCGTTTGCCGGGGTTCTTCTCAGTCTGGGAGACCCACCAGTGCACATCACGTCGCCATTGTTGCACCACGGGCAGTGGATGAGAGGAAGAGGAACCTGCTTCTATACGTAGGGTGCGAGTGAGTGGGAGGAGGAGGAGGAGGCACACATGTCGCCGGATCTAGAAGGTCGCCGCAGTTTAGATCGGGATGGAGCAGAAAAAGGGAGGAACGGAATGAGCTGTGAGGAAGAGGAACAGTGTGAGGCGGAAATATCAACGACCGCGGCGTCCATAAATGAGAACAGTGGGTGGGATAGCTTCTTCCTCCATGGTGGGACCACAGCTCGTACGGAAGTACATGCATATATGAGAAATTTTGTTTCAGCTAGTTCAGGGATACAGACCTTAATACATCGCATTTAACACAAGTGATCCGAATCTATATGCGGTGCAACGGTGGTGATGTGGGTGGGTGGAGCACCTAGGTGCTCCTGTGTATTTTCCTAGCCTGACTTTCTTATATAGTAGAAGAAATGTACTGACCTAACTTAAGTCCGTACATATATACCCAACAGCTCAATAACATGATTTGACTGATTATAAAGAGAGGAATACATCAACAATAATGGACACTGAGTTCTTATACTTTATCATCAGATTTTTATCATCCAGGAATTTCCAGATTTTGTTAGGAAATGCAAATTAGTAGAGTGCTTGGAAACATACAGGATACATGCAAAAGTTGGATAGTAAAAGAGACCAAGTATTTAGGCATTGTATACTCAAACGGATACAGATGCTACAACTGTTTCATCGCAGAATTTAATTTTCTGTCTGATTGTTTTAGCTTCTTCATGCTCTATAGATAGCAGTGCTAGCTATGCAATGGTGAGCCCACAATGATTCCGTATCAGTAGGCATCACAATATAAATGAAGTTTTTCATTCCTTTCTTGAATTGCAAACTTCGAGGTAGCAAGTGATCAGATGCACAATTAGCAGAAATCTACTACTCCCTCCAATCAAAAGTTATTGAAGCACGTACGTACAGCTAATACAACTTTACTAAGTGTGCATCAACTAAATTGGTTCGGACGGAGTATAGGTTTCACCGTCACTGGACCCATCAGCTTCAAGAATAACATCAGCCAATTGATGATTATAAAGAAATTAACCATGCAATTCATGGCTATAAAATAATAATATAGAGTAGAAGAACCGAGACAAGAAATGTGTATGTTATCCGTGTCCGTGGGTATTTTCATCTTCCAATAATAATACACAAATGGAAAGTCCCAACTCTTCCCGAAAGCAGTTTGCAAGATTATATACTCCCTCCGTCTCAAATTAAGTGACTCAACTTTGCAATAAAGTTAGTACAAAGTTGAGTCACTTATTTTGGGACGAAGGGAGTACATCATTGACCAAACTATCAGGCTTCGCTTGCAGAGCAAACCACACTTAATTCGAGCAACGGAACCTCTTGTATGTTTCCTCCTTTGCCAACCAAGGAGAAGGATTGCGATTAAAATAAGCAAGCTCAACTTTTACAGAAGTTGTTGAGAACTAGCTTTGTACTTCAAAAGGAGGGACATACAAAAAAAGCATAGTAGAAGAGTGCAAGAATGGCAAGAGCAAGAAAACCATTCTCTACTTTCCTCCACTCTATTAATAGTATGATTCAACTTTACCTCCGGGTGAAAGGGAGAGATCTTAGTTCGGAAGGAAAATGACTATTTGCCCCAACGTATAAATCCAATCAGCATGTGAACAAAATAAAATTATGAGCATGGGTCTACACGGGGATCCCGTTTAGCTATGAGCTGCACACCATTCAGCATCATCACACTTATCACCCTGCTAATGTAACCGCTGTTCTGAACGTTGCCAACTCTGCCTCTTTATATATCTCTAAACCATAGGCATCTTTTCTGTTGGGGTTCCTTCAGTTGGTGATCAGGTTATGAGTGTACACTCCTTGCCGAACATTTGATTTGTTTTCTTGGTATTGAGTTGAGATTTTAGATGAAACCGAAAGAGGATTTGACCAAGAGAAGTTGCATTCTATCGGTCATGGACAAGAGCGGCTGGCCCACTGAGAAAGCAGAAACTATCGCTGCCGCGGATCCGTCATCCATAGACCTGATTCTGTCCAACTGCGAAATGCTCAGTTTATTCGATTTGAAGTGTATTGACCATGTACCATTGAGAAGAGCTCAGTGCGTCCATTAGAGGCAACATAAATCGAAGTGGGTAGAGCACCCGAGTATAGAGCCAACTACCCGCTTCTTCTGCGGTTGTACTAACGAGTAATTTATTAGCCGTATGATACTTCTTCCGTTCGCGAGATTATATCTAGCGTTTATTGTCAATGTTGTTACGATCCAAAAATTAATTTAGCCGGTACATATAAATTATATTGTTTCTTATTTACTTTTCCATCAGTGAATTGGGGCCAGAAGCTGCACCTGAATATGCTCAAATCTTTGGCTGTCAACTCGGGCAATTCCCGATTCGTTATCTGGGTATCCCCATTCATTATCGGCGCTTAACTATAGCTGAATGGAAGCATGTAGAAGAGAGACTAGAGAAACACCTGGCAAGTTGGAAGGCCAAACTCTTGTCCTATGGGGGTCGATTAATTTTGATCCATTCGGTCCTCACCAATATGGTTCTATACATGTTATCATTCTTCCATCTCCCAAAAGGAGTGCTTCAGCGCCTAGTCTACTTTATATCAAGATTTTTTTTGGAAGAGTGATAATGAAACCAAGAAATATCTTCTGGCTAGGTGGAATGTATTATGTTGACCTAAAAGCCAAGGGGGGCTTCGAATCCAGGACCTTGAGATTAAAAACATTGCGCTTCTCCGCAAATGGGTGTACAAACTACTCACTGGGAATGATGTTTGGCAGGAAATCATTCGTAACAAGTACGTGGGTTCCAAAGCTATATCTCAAGTTTACTGGAAACCTGGCGATTCACATTTTTGGAGTGGAGTGATGAAAGCTAAGGAATTCTTTTTTCAATTTGGAACTTTCTCGGTCAGCGACGGGTCCCAAGTCCGTTTCTGGGAAGATACCAGGCTAGGGACCAACCCGCTTAGCGTGCAATACCCAAGTTTGTACCGTATTGTTAGACATAAATTTGTTACGATCAAACAAGCTATGGGGCAAGTAAACCCTGATATTTGTTTTTGTAGTGATCTTCTAGGACCTCGCCTGTCAGCCTGGAATGAATTACTCATCCGTTTGGGGGTCACTCAGCTGTCGGATGAACCGGATATTTTTAAATGGAAATTGCATCAGAATGGCAAGTTTTTAGTCAAGTCCATGTATGATGCACTGGTTCATAATGAGGTTCCGATTGATAACAGGAAACTGTGAAAGCTCAAAATACCTCTAAAAGTGAAGATATTCCTCTTGTTTATGAATAGAGGGGTTATCTTAACTAGAGATAATTTGGCACGACGCAACTAGCAAGGGTGCAAAAAATGCGTCTTCTGCCATCATGACGAGTCTATTAGACACTTATTTTTTGAGTGTAAGTTTGCTCGGTCTGTGTGGGCCATTGTTCAAATAGCTTCAAACCTTTACCCCTCACGTAGTGCACAGAACATGTTCGTCATTTGGTTGAGGGGAATCGAAAAATAATTTTCTGCACACATTCTAGTGGGGGCGGCTACCTTATGTTGGGAATTATGGCTTACCAGGAATGATATTGTGTTTAACAATAAATGTGTTTCATCTTCTATGCAGGTTATTCATGTATGTTCGCGATGGCTCCGTACTTGGTCTATCCTGCAGAGGCCGGAGGACAGAGACCTTTTTTTATAATGGCGTCTACTCGGCTGGAGCATATGGCTAGGGAGGTTTTCTATCCCCATGGATGGCGGTGTGATCTTCGGATAGGATCTGCCACGTCTTAGGTTGGCTTTTCAATTTATCTTAGTGGTTATTCGAGACTTTGCTTTTACCTTTTTCGGGTTTTGGACTTGTTGGCTGTGTGCATCTGGTTATGCAGAGGCCGTGCTTTCTTTCGATGCGGTTGTATCAAGTCGATAATTCAATTCAATGAAAGGCCCTTTATTGAAAAAACAACAATATTACTGTATGCTACCTGATGCACTTCCCTTTTTTGGATTTCTTGTCGGAGAGTTCCACTTTTTATTCTTCGTGTCTCGGCTTAGATTGGTAGGGTTTTGGTTCTCGTAAGAACAGCGCTCGGACGGATGGCAGCGCTTCTTCTTCGAGTCAGTCTTCTGGGCTCCGATCCTCCTCAAATTTATTCGCCGAGACGGCTTAGATGCAGCTCCGGCGTAGATTCCTGCCAGCTACTCGTAGCGGCGAGTTTAGCGTTTCTCACCGTGCGTACGCAACGACGAGATTTGGTGTCAGATTTTTCAGGTCGATTCAAAGATTCAATGGCGACGACTGTGGCTCCCGAACGTTGGTCCTTAGGGGCACGTGCAGTAAGACTTCCCGGTTGTCATCGACAAGGTGAAGCCATCTCCGGTATGGAGCGGTGACAGCGGTGCGTCGGCCGCTCGCTCTAGCGGCAGCAATTATCGTTCGGTTGTCCATGGATCTCGATGTAATTTTTATTATATTTGGGATGATTTATACTTCGGGTGAATCTCTATAATAGATCTGATATTTTCACACACAAAATGTAGCACATATAGACCTGATTATACCCAAAAAGCCTGCAAGCCCAAAAGTTTTGCTATAAATACACAGATCCATCATCCATAGACCTAATTTGTCCACTTGATCTGCAAGACTTACAAAGTGGAGCCGATTTTATCCCATGGAGAAGAGCTTAGTTTGTTCGACTTGAAGTGTGTAGAGTGCGTTCCATTGAGAAGCCCTCCCCCACATCAAGAAAAAAAAAAGCTGCAGGACCATCACGGCAACGCAACAAAGCATGCCCAGTCCTTCTAGTACTATACTACTCTCTTCCTCAAGATTATGATAAGAATTATGGAAATGGGGTTACCCGTCTGCACATGTTTATACTATCAATTTGTCTCTTCCATCAATACCAGAAAATCTCTTCTGTCAACGTTGATAGACACTAGAGCCCAATAACCATAAGCGCAACCAAAATAAGTGTTTCAACTTTAGTACAAGTTTGTACCAAAATTGTGCTGAAGTTGATACACTTAATTATTTTGAGACGGAGGGGGTACTTTCTGTGTAAAGAAGAAAGCATCATGATTTTCGTCATGTTGTTGCTATTTACTGATCATGCTACTTGACAACATTGTTCATGAGTTGTTCCATTCAGCATCACACGTTCATTGTTGCAGTTACCACAAGGTATCGAGGTCTGTCCTTTTCCCCACAAGGTATCGAGGTCTTGTATCAGTATATATTTCTCGACCTTTGCAGTTTGTAGCGGTTCTATCTAGTCGTAAATGTAGCTATATATATGTCCTTTGAGTTGCTTCATATGAAGAAACTCATGTTGAGCCGGTAGCACGTGAGATTTTAGAGTAAACTGAAATCCAAAATTACCAACTATTGTCCGTGATATCTGGTTTAGCACACTTTAGCCAAGGTGCCTTTTGACAGGTACTTAAATGGTGGTGAGTTAGCCTTTGCTGATTATTGTTTCAAGTCAGCTTTCTACATTTTCAATTGCTTATCATAATGTGGAAGTTATGATTTAGCAGCAATGGGGTCATAGCTAACGTTTTGGCATCTGCAGATAGTAGTTGTATGTATACTTTGGCATCTTGAAGTGGATCTGACATGTATCTGTGTAATGCTACGACTAGGGGCAGTTTTTTAGGGATTAGTTGGAGGCCTATAATTAGTTAGTTCGTGGGCTCCATAATGAAATTCTAGAGGATGATTAATAGGATTAAGGTAGAAAACCAGTTCCACAGGTGGATTCCGTAACCTAAGGCATGTAACTGTAGCGATTTCACATATATATCTCCAAAGGAATCTTCCAATATCTATACAAACTTGTTTCGAATAGCCTTTTTAGAAACTAGTTTCAAATATCTTCAACACCCAACTTGCTCCATAACATAAAATTAGTTATTTACCAATAGTTTATGCACGCGGTGTTTCTGCTCCCGAACTCATTTGCACCCGCGCTTAGGAAAAAAATCAAAACAAATACTAGAAAAATCAAAAAATACTCTAACCACCATCAAAGGAAACACCGGTACTACAAAAGTGATTCTCCAAAAGCAACGCCTCAAAGAAGGAAACTATGCACAAACGTTTTCGTCCCCCGGTCGAAGATCCTGGGTTTTCTCCCTAGAGAAAGTCTAAGTTTCCAAAACAATGCCTTCAACAAGGCGATTGCCAAGTACAACCAACAACGGCCAGATTTTGTGTATTCACCCTGGAAACCGTGACTCGGTACTCGAGGAGTACCACCAAAAATGCAATTTTTATGTGCTGCCACCTCCTCTTGCAAGGCTGGTGCTGCAAGTCATCAAACACCTGACACACAGGGAGAACCTGTGCCGGATAGTCTTCATAGCAACCAATACACATCTCTGCCATAATAAACCTCCGATCGTAGCCAACATGATTTTCTCCACCTCTGGAGATTTCATGGAAATCTATATTTAGACATGTCTCATAACACCGACCAAGATGAAACTTCGATCGACGCCCTCATGAAGCATGACTAGCTGAAGGTGAGAGCACGCATGACCGGATCGATTCCAATGTTGATGTCCAGTGTCGTCATGCGCCAACCATCGGACATCTTCGGTGAGAAGTTCGGAACTCATCAGCAGCCAAATCGAGGAGGCCAACATCAAGCAGATCGGCTACTTGGTGCAAGAAGATGTGTGGGGCGAATCCACCTTTATTCCCAAGCCGGTGATCCCCACGCCACCAAGTAGTTTCTGGGAGAAGACGAGGCCTCCACTGGTCTTCCGTCGCTGAACAGATGGAGCAATAGATTGGCACCAGATCGAAGGTTGCGCTGCCGCCTCCCCAGCGTCACTGTCCCGCAATTGACGCGAACAATCGCGTTCGGACCACGACCAGCAGGTCCAGATCAGACCTAAGGAGGGTCTGCGCCACCCCTGTCATCCGCACGTCACGAATCAGAGCGCTGGAGAGCCATCTGCTCGCTCCGCCAAAGGCTAGCACTGCCGCCTCGTCTTCCACCTCGTCTTCTCACCCGCAGACCTTCCCGCGTGCACGCCCTATGCTGTGCCCCTCCGTCCCGAGACATACCAGATGCGCGCCGCCGCTTCCCTCCGCCGTTCAGGATGGGTAGGGGTTGACTAGGGTTTCGGGGAGGCCGGAGTCGCTCGAGCGGGAGCTACCCGGGAGGCGTTTCGGGGAATCTTGTTTGAGGTAACCTACCCGTAAGGTGTGGCGTTCTGTTAGTTTACAATTTCTTAAGTTGTGATATCATTTGATTTTAATTTATTGGTTGCGTCATCACTTAATTGCCATTATTTATCACTTGATTGATAATACAACACATCCTTTAGGTTCAAATAATATGCACAACAATACAGTTGTACAGAACACCTCACAATCTTTTGTATTTTAGTTCTACCATAATGTTATGTAACTAGCCCGTGCGAATGCACGGGTTCACGACTAGTTCTATCATTTTGTCACTTTTCATAAAAGCAATCATCCGGTGTTACTAAATTGTTTATTCCGTCATTATTGTGTCCATCCATGAATTGGGGTTATGAAGGAAGGGCATGTGCTCTGGTTCCGTACCTGTGACGACCTATTAGGGTCCCTCATAAACCTTTTAGGTGTTAGGGGGTTGGATGAGGAGGTTCCCGCAGTGCGGGGGGGGGGGGGGGTTTCTGACTTTCGATCTGGCAGATGTTGTTGCCCGACAGCCTGCCCTTGGCCAAGGTGCAACCACACTGTGGTCTGGCAAAGTTGATCAACGATGTCGGCTTGCATGGCCAGCAGTGATGGACTTGGTTTCTTCCATGGCAGTTTTGGTCGTGCAATGTCCGTCTGGAAAGAAACCTTTTTTTACATGAAGTGCACATTTATTTCCACGAAGTGCCAATTATGCTTTGAAAAATTGTGATGATCTCTCTAGATCACCGACAAACTGGGAGAGACATTTTAGAGGCTGTATTGTTGCAAGAAGACCGGAGTACCGAATTGACGGCCATTGATACCATTGCCGAGGTGCAGCCACATCACGGCCTATCAGACTCAAACACGGATGAACCGTGTCACCAAGTTGTGGGGGGAAATGCCCAAACTGATAGGTGACAAACATATAGACGACCATGAAGATGATGCATGCTGTGATATGCTGACGCAGCCTTTACACGCTTTAACTTACTGAAACAATTTCTCTCTATATCTTCACCCCATTCATATCTTTGCTTCGTCCACCCTGCTAGGAATTGGAAGTTGAAAAAAGAACTCTGATTCTTTACCGCCAAAGCGTACATGTTATCGGCATGTGAACAACCGAAAAGTACACACACAGCTCACCCATGTGAGAAACACAAATTGCTACTCCTCATGAGTTTCAGTCACATCACACTTATTACGCTGCTAATTTAACTGACGTTTTGAACATTGCCCACATTGTGTCTTTATATACCCCTAAGCCACATGCATCTTTTTTGCAGCTAGCAACTGTCATGAGTGTACACTCACTACTGAATTTTTTATCTTGTTTAGTGGCTAATGAGTTGAGATATTAGAAGAAACTGAAATCAAAAGTTGACAATTCGTGTGCAGGATGGGAGTGCTTGTTAGTATGTGGGAATTCACAAAAATTAAGCTCAATCTTTTTTTATCACAGGCAGATCAATCTCTGTTCTGCTAATCCACCATTCATGTCTGATGTGACTATTCGGAGGCCTCCCCAAGAATCCATCCAGACCAAGATCCAGTTCCATGAAGACTGATTGTGTAGAATAAATGTCACTTCCATGAGGACTGATGATGTAGAATAAATGTACGAATCTGGTGCTCCTGGACCAGCACGTGAAGAAGCAAGTACTCATGTCATCAATAGATGTGCAAGTCGTACAAATTCTATATTAGTAGCTCTTAATTAATACAGCATCAGTAGATGCTACTAATTTATTTCCATGGTCCTTTATTCCTTTCTCTCCTCCACCCCCTATCAAGAAGAGGTCACCAGGATATGCAATGGCACAAGCTATGAACTACACTGGGCGGCCAAGGAAGACCATGCGACATGGTGAAGTTGGACACATGATGAACTACATGTTCGCATTTTGTTTTTGAAATAATGGGTCCTTAGTGAGCCTTCTTTGTCCCTGACCACATATATAAACATAAGTAGAAGCATTTGTATGCTGAAACATCCTTTCCATATGCATATGCATATGCATGTGTATGATGACTTTTAATACAAGGTGAAGGTTCGGCATTTATTCACTAGGTTTTAAGTTGTTCGATCATTATGTCATACCAATTGTGAACGTCCAAAAATTTCAGGATGGAAATGACGGGGCCCTCTGAAAATACACATATTCAACCAGTAATTATATTATAGTTCAAGAAGAAGAAATGTATGAAGAATTTAATCAATTGTTTTTTCAATACATTCGAAATACTACCATTTACCATGCAGGTAGACAGGAACAAAATTGGTCATCACATATGCAGTACTATACCATCTTAAAAATAAGTGTCTAAATTTTCAATTTTGAGATGTACATATTGATATTTGATTATGAGTTGCAGTTGCAGCTAATGCAATCTATTTTTATTCTAGGTGTTTTGCCTTCATGTTTGAGGTAACCATTTTCGATAAAGGGAATATGTTAATATCGCGAAGGTACCAATTACACCCAGCCTCTGCACCACAAGATATCGAAAAGACATCAAGGATGCACACAACCAAGAGAAAAAATAAAAAAGAGATAAAAAGAAACAAGGACCCCCTTGCGCTGATGAAAGACTCGCAATAGCATCACACTAACCACCATGGAGGGAAATAACCGTACTACATAAGTGATTCTCCAAAAGCAACGACTCCAAGAAGGAAACAATGCACAAACATTTTCATCCCCCGATCGAAGATCCTGGGTTTTCACCCTGAAGAAAGTCCAGGTTTCCAAAACAATGCCTTCAACAAGGCCATTGCCAAATACAACCAACGAAGGGCACACTTTGTGTATTCACCCTGGAAACCGTGACTCTGTACTCGAGGACTACCACCAAAAAGGCAGTTCGTCTGTGCTTCCACCTCCTCTTGCAAGGCTGGTGCTGCAAGTCATCAAACACCCAACACATAGGGAGAACATGTGCCACATAGTCTTCATTGCAGCCAATACACATCTCCACCATAATAAACCTCCGATCGCAGCCAACATGATTTTCTCCATCTCTGGTGATTTGATGGAAATCTATATTTAGACATGTCCCATAACACCGACCAGAAGGTGAAACCTCGATCGACGCCCTTATGAAGCATCACTAGCTGAAGTTGAGAGCATGCACGACCAGATTAATTCCAATCTAGATGTCCAGTGTTGTCATGCGCCAATCGTCGGAGATCTTCGACGAGAAGTCCGGAACTCCTTACCAGCAAGATCGAGGAGGCCAACATCAAGCAGATCGGCTACTTGGCGCAAGAAGACGCGCAGCGCAAATCCACCTTTATTCCCGATCCGGTGACCCTCACGCCACCAACTAGTTGCCGGGAGAAGACGAGGCCGCCACTGGTCTTCCGGCGCTGAACATGCGGAGCAACATATTGGCACCAGATCAAAGGTTGTGTTGTCGCCTCCCCAGAGTCACTGTCCCGCAATTGACGCGAACAGCCGAGTCCGGACCATGACCTGCAGGTCCAGATCGGGCCTAGGGAGGGTCTGCGCCGCCCCCGTCATCCGAACGTAACGAATCAGAGCGCTGGATAGCCATCTGCTCGCACCACCAAAGGCCAACAACACCGCCTCGTCTTTCACCCCGTCTTCTCGCCCGCAGACCTTCCCGCGTGCACGCCCTATGCTTTGCTCCTCCTCCCCCAGACACAGCACATGCGCGCTGTCGCTGCCCTCCGTCGTTTGGCGAGACCGCGGCGCCCAGGTGGTACGAGATGGGTATGGGTTGACTAGGGTTTCGGGGAGCCTCCGGAGTCGCTCGAGCGGGAGCGACCCGGGAGGCCTTTCTGGGCATCCTGTTTGAGGTAATCTACCCGTAAGGTGTGGCGTTCTGTTAGTTTACAATTTCTTAAGTTGGGATATCATTTGATTTTACTTTATTGGTTGCGTCATCACTTAATTGCCATTATTTATCACTTGATTAATAATACATCACATCCTTTAGGTTCAAATAATATGCCATGACAATACAGTTGTACACAACACATCACTATCTTCTGTATTTTAGTTCTAACCTAATGTTATGTAACTAGCCCGTGTGAGTGCACGGGTTCACGACTAGTACTATCATTTTGTCACTCTCCATGAAAGCAATCATGCAGTGCGGTGTTACAAAATTGTTTATTCCGTCATTTTTCTGTCCATCTGTGAACTGGGGTAATGAAAGAAGGGGATGTGCTCTGGGGAATTCCCCGCCCGTGACGACCTGTCAGGGCCACTGATAAACCTTTTAGGGGTTAGGGGGGGTGGTTTAGGAGCTTCCCCCGCGCGTTTTGAACATTGCCCACATTGTGTCTTTATATACCCCTAAGCCATATGCATGTTTTTTGCAGCTAGCAACTGTCAGGAGTGTACACTCACTACTGAACTTTTATATTGTTTACTGGCTAATGAGTTGAGATATTAGAAGAAAATGAAATCAAATGTGGACAATTCATGACTAGGATGGGAGTGCTTGTCAGTATGTGGGAATTCACAAAAATTAGAGTGGAGCTCTGTGACAGTACCAGATTTGTTTTGATGGAGAAGTACCTTGAATTGCAAGTGTGCTTAAATGGACACATAGTTTTCTCTAGCTATTCTACTTAAAGAGAAAAGGTACTGTGCTCGTTTAATTTATTTATTTCTCTTTACATTCGTCCACTTGTAATCTGCAGTGGTCTGTGGATCGGGCGCAATACGGGGTCCAGACACGCATGACGGGATTTCACAAGCGCAGCTCTGCGACACGGATCCCCAAATGGTCGGTACCGCAAAGAATTCCAATGGTGTCAACTATGTACTAATGGTATTTCGAAAAAAACTATGTACTAATGGTGTTATCTATGCAATTAAGCAGTTACTAGTACGAAATTAGTGAAGAAATTACAGAAATGAATGGTGTCAACTAACCCCAGTGCCTCTATGCCAGCCTCTCGTCCTGATACATAATCCGCGAGCTTCTCCCCATACCTTGCTTATCATGTGATTTTAGTAACTGAAAATAATTCTTTACACCATGTATACATGTGATTATCATGTGAACAACAAAATTACTCCGGCGACCTAGTCAGCTACACACCATTATGTGGCATCATACTTATAGCAACTCTAACCGATCCACTATAAGCGGTTAGAGGAGTAAAAATTCTGGTTTACTCGTCAAACCGGAATCTAGCCGATCTCTTTTAATCTTTAGAGGAACAAAATGTTTACTCCATGGCCTCATGAGGAGTCAATATACTCGACTGAATCGGTCCAAAGAATAAATCTCATCGCTCATGCCGACCCCGTTCGCGCCATGGCGGCCAGCGGCCTAACTGCCACCGTTGTAACCTCCCTCCACCCCCTCCGTCCTAGCCTTAGCCAACCACATTACTGGCTGCTGCCACCAGGACTGCATGTGTTGAGCGTCGAGGCAATGGCAGCGGCGGCGTACCCACCCTAGTGAGCAACTCGGTGAAATTTGACCCGGACTTCATGGAGGGGGTGGTGGCGACGGTGACCTCCTTAGCTGCTGGTCACTCCCCCTCCCATCCCTCCCCTCCGCCATCGCTGGAGGAAGCCGCCAGGCTAAGCACGGACGGCTGACGGCGGTGGCGGAGGAGCCTCTCCTTCTTGCGCGCGAGGGTGGCGTGGGGCACCCAGCGAGCGGAAGTGCAGCGGCGGTGACGGATGGCCGCGACGTTGCGGCGCCTCGGATCGATAGTGGCCTGGAGGGCTTTGGTGGACTGGTCGGCTGCGGGCGTTGTTGGCCCTCTTGTCAGATTTGATTTGGCGAGAGTGGCTTGCTCGCTCCGCGGCGGCAGAGATTAGTGGTGGTCCGTGCGCACGATACAAGATGGAGGTACGTCGAGCGGATCCGGGTGAAAACCTCATTCTCGGCTTGTTACCAAGACCGGCAATGGCGTCACTCACTTGTATTGTTACCTTCTAGAAGGCATCGCCGTGGAGTCTCCAGACCTCTCGCCACTACCTCCGGGGGAAACCCTAGATCAGTAGATCGATGACTGCCGCGCTCTGGTGTCGTTTCCCCCTAGGGGGCGTCATTCTTGGAGGTTTATATGGGCTCGAGGGACTAGTGGATGGCTTCATTGGTGGAGCGGTGCTTCATCTTACTCATCGATGGCGGCGGATCTCGGCGGCATGTCACAGTGGAGACTCGGCGCCCGATGCACGAAGATGGACTCGCGTAGGAGGAGGACGTTGTCTGGCGTCATGGTGGCGTCGATGGCAGAGAGGCCTAGCAATGTCGGTGCATTAATTTCTGCTCTGAAGATGGATTGGTGGAAGACGGCTGCGACGACACATGGGAGTGTCGGGCTGGTTTGTACCCCAAACCCAATATGTGGCTAGGTTGGGACCTCCAGCTTTAGATGTTGGGCTTTTGTACGATGTCTATTTGGTATTAGGCTCGGACTAACGGCACCCCTTCATGAAGTGAATAGGATTAATGATAGTTGTTGCTAAGATGGTGCCTTCAGACTACCAGATGTAGTACTTTGTAAGGTCCTTATGAATAATTAATAAAATGGCTGCATGCATCGGTCAATGCTGAGGGGGGGGGGTAATCCTCCTTTAAAAAAATGAGGTTATAACGTGTGCATGCTGCTATTGAACTATTGATATGTTATCTTGACTAGCAAAAATGTCTGTGCGCTGCAACGAGTGAAAAAAAGGAGCACACGCCAGTGCTCGTCAAGCACGTCACCGTGCTTTGGCTTCTCAGTCTGTGGTGCTTGCTCGCGCCATCGCTACATTTAGCCTCGTGGTCTTATGTTGCCGCCCACTGCGTTGTCGGCTACCACTGGTTTGCCGTGCCCCTGCCGGCAGATGCACATCACGCAGTCTCGCCTGTCGATCTTTGCCATGTGTGCATTGACGCAAGTTGCATGCCTATCAGCAGGAGTCGCCGCATCACTCCTAGATGTCGCCACCATGGCCCGCTGCCGCTGCCAACCACGCGCTTGGATTGGCACGCCGCGAGCATCGCGTACTATGACCATCGCATCGCACGAGCTATGCCCGTTGGCAATCGCCGGGTCGCAGACCCGCACCATCATGCCAGCATGCCACTGTGAGTCGTAGTGATGCAGACGTGCCTTGGCCGCCCACTATGTCGTCGGTTGCTGCTGGTGTGCCAAGCCCCTATGCCGGCAGATGTGCATCACTCACTCTCGTACACTGGCCTTCATCCCGCATGCACTGTCGCGAGCTTCACGACTACCAGCAGGAGTCGCCGCACCGCTCCTAGTCATCGCTGCGATGCCCTGCTAGCAACCGTGCCCCGAGCGCCCACGCGCCTTGGCCCAGCTGGGTAAGAGCGTCATGTGCTACCACCATGAGCCGTAGGGATTCAGACATGCATCGACCGCGCCGGATGCACGAGCTAATCCACCTAGGCCAGCCAGAGACGCTGCGAGCGTCCATCTGCCGAGTGTCACAGTTTTAGTTGGGCTCGACCTGGACTTAAGTGGCGAGTTCAACTCCCGTGGCATATTGTGCCTAACGTTGATAAATTGTTCTCTTTTTTATAAACTGTTCTCTTTGACGGACAAGAAGAGAAAGCAATCATTTATTTTTTTCTCACTTATGGGTGGCATTGGTGGGTAATTTTCATCAACTCTAGACATACTTTAAATCTCAACCATCGATCTTTATAGTTAACATAAAATTAACGGATATAAAGGGGTGATGGATGGAGAACTATGAAAGACTCTGTCATTTATTATTATATAGGTAAAGATAATGAGTGGAGATTTTAGATAGAAAGAAAATGAATGGAAAAGTAGACAATGGCTCTGTGGAACATCTGACATCTCCATACGCACACTGAGAAAATGCGCTACTGCAAGTTTGGTGACAATGGACGCCATGTCGCCATCCCAATCCTGGGAATGGTAAGAACAGCGCAACCATTGTTGGCGCTGCAAGCAGATGGAAAGTCTTGCCACCAAAAAACTACTCCCTTCATCTCAAAATATAAGAATGTTTTTGACACTAGTATAGTGTCAAAAAGTAGTGTCAAAAACGTTCATATATTATGGGACGGAGGGAGTACGAATTCCGGAGCTGTCCAGACTCCAGACCAAGCCAGAGGTCACAATGCCAGAGCTTTGGCCATTGGGCAGCTGAAGGATGGAGGCATGGAGCCATGGTTTTGCTTTTGTGTGCTGCTGAACTTGAGCTGGCCCCACCTCGCATAAATAGGCGTTCATATATTGAATCAGTGGCAAATGCATGACTCGTGGCACTTGCCGGGCCCAAATGCAACAGTTCACCTACTTATGTGCATTCAGGTGATTTAGAAAAAATGGATATCAGCTAACAAGAATACAAGCAGCTGTCTGCGCACACAATTCCTAACGAACGACGACTGGTTTTTCTAGCTTATTACTGCACAGAAACAGAACTCAGGAACACCTCTGATCATGACAGTGACATCCGAATTACAATGACACAAATATGAAATTCAAATACAGTCCTACCCCGCCACCATTTTTTCAGTGACTCCAAACTTGGTGCACTTCGCTTCCTTCCTCTGTGCGGGCATGTTGCTCTCTTATGGCATCTTCAAAGACGACCTGCAAACCGTCTGCATCCGTTTGGACCGCGTTGTTCGGACCGCGGAAGTCATCCAATGCCGACCTGTATCGGTTTTCGGAACGATCCGAACATGATTTCTCTGCAAACCGGAAACAAACGTGGGGGACTTCGCGGGAGTCCGGACCGATCCCACAGCTGCATCTGGCCATCCTGGCCCCCCAACCTCTCCTCCCGCGCTCGCACAGCCCCGCGCCAACTACCCGCATTAATGTCGCTGTAGAGCAGCCGCTTTCCATTGAAGAGCGGACGTGACCTCTCACTCGCGCCGGTATTGAAGTGGCTCGTCGGCCCAACCCACGTCACGTCTTCGGTGTCCACACCTGCTCAATGCCGGAGACATGTAACTAGACGGGACGGGCGGATAGCTACCACGCCCGTTCATGCCCCGCCCGCCCGTATGCCGCCATTAAGTAGACACTCGCTAGTCGAGAAACCCACTCCGGAGGCCCGCACTGACACCTGACCTCACCGGAATCCGTTATTTAAGGGTGGCCACACTCGGCTATCTACACAGCACAACACATTCGCTCCACATCATTCCCCTTTTCTCCACATCCTCCAGGATTGCCAATGGGAAAGCACTATGGGACAGTCTGTCGCCAGAGATGAAGCACGCGGGGGCCGCCCTTGTCGCGGCCTGGTAGAGCTGCCGTGCCAGGCCGATCGAGGCCGGCCTGCCGGCAACGGACAGGTCGCGGACTCTATGGGAGGCGGTGGTGCCTTGTGTCCCATGTGGGCCAGTTCATCTCCCGTGTTCTACTCTTCCCAGCCGGAGACCGCACCTTCAGTTCATTGGTCTTATCACCGGTACTCATGGAGTCGGCCGATGGAGGATGACACGGGCTTGGACGCCGGGCGCTGCCGTCGTAGGATAGGTTTAGGGGCAGGTCTTTTTGTTGTTCTGGATATCGAAATGTAATGAAATCCACCGTGTTTGTATGAAATCCATCGTGTTTGTATGAAATTCGGTCGTGCTTTCATGAATTTCATCTAATTTGTTGAAAAAAACTTTAAAATGTATGCGGCTAGCGTTGGATGTTGTCCGCCCGCATCAGCGTCCGCACACTGTTCCACCAGTCCGTGGACAGATGCGGAAGGAAATTTGCAAGCTGCCATTAGAGATGCGCTTATGCCCTTACCTTTTGCAGATGCTACAGAACATGCTCCGCTTGCTCATTCCTTCGTACGATGTCTTGTTCCTCGCGTTACTTAATTATTAGTTTCTCTGCCGGCGACATCCTCAGGGGTGTCCCCCAACCCACTAAGCTGGTTGCTGTGACCCAACAACCTGTCCCCCGCGTCGGTACCAGCCACTCTAGGCTCACCGGCAACTTAAATGACGCCATCACCACCACTGTTAGACGGCCGCGTTTTCTCATGAAGAGGTTTACCCTGATTAGAGCAACGAGAACTTTATTAGCATGGAAGAAAATTTCAGAACATAACATACAAAACTAAGGGTGAACCCCCATACCGAGCGTCCACAAAACGATCTCTTGCATTGTCTTCGACTTCATAGGTTGGGCTGGCTCTTCCCATATCTCATACCGAAACCATGCTCCCAAGAATACAGATTTGAGAAATCATACTCCTCTGTGAGAGAGTCGAAGGTGAAGCCCAACTATGGCTTGATCACCTCTTCCCAATCCCTCTCTGCAAAGCCCTTATCGTCTTCTCCATAGCACCAATTTTGCAAGTGCATGGTGCTCGCTCGCTCACAAGGACTATGTCTAACAAAACAGACACGCGATTTAGTAGGTGGAACACACACTTGACCCCGCATTTGCCACATTTTTTTCTACTCAGTACATCTAATTATGCCCCTTCCAAGGCTAACTGTATTTGGAGCTCCAGCCAAAAAGAGGGGACACATTTTTTTTGAACACAGTACAGACGCAAGCGCTCGTACATACGTGCATACACTCACCCCTATGAGCACCTCCGAGAGACTGAGCCGCCATACGCCTCGTCGTCGACGGGAATGTCTCCTCCCTCTAACCATCCAACCACAGGTTGGTTCGCAAAAAAAATAAGGAACACATTTAGTCATCATGACAACACGAAAAACAGAACACACAATGCATACTCACAGTCAGGCGCTACATGATCAGCAGCTCCAACACATCTCCCAGCCCACACCCGTTGTCTTCCTTGTTCAGCCCTATCTCAAAACTAGTTTCCAAGACGGCTATTAGCCTATGGTTTTTTGCTTATTTTTTTGCTAATCACAGAATCGCAGACCACATCGCTATGTAAGTAAGACCAAGAAAATCAGGGAAAACATTTTACATGTTAATCCACCTAGGGGCTCGCCGATCCAGCTTCATTGCAGATTCCCCTGACTCTGCCGATGCACTGCCTCTGCTGCCCTCATCGTCCCAACTGGCGTAGATGTCGTCGAAGTGTGCAGCACCGACGACTGCCGCACCCCCACTAGACCGCCGGCCCCGACCTTATTTCCCTCGTTAACATCGGAGCTAGCGGGGGCTCTCCTGGAAGATTGGCAGCCCGTCACCGCGTGCAGAGGATTAGTACATGCGCGGTGAGCGTGTAGGGGGTGGGGGGGTGTCAGATGCGCCCTCTATGGAAACCGCGCGCTCGCATACCAGATCCACAGGGAAATCGCCGTCAGCCCTCTCGATCTCCATCCCCATCCCAACCTCGCCACCTCTTCGCGCTCAACATCTCCATCTCCACCTTGTCGTTCGGATGGCCGGACACGGCTGCTTGTCAGCATTACAGAAAAATTAGGGATAAGTATATTTTTTCTCCCTCAATCTTTACCTAATAATAAAGAAAATAGGGTTTCAGCCCGTCCGTCGTGATGTTTTGCAAAAAAGCCCCTCGGTTTACAGGAAATCAACCCGCAATCCTCATGTTAGTAATCCCGAACCGGTGCGCGGTGCGTATATGAGATAAAAAAAACAACCACCGACACGATCCTGCCTCCCTCGACACCTCCAGCGCGCCGCCGCCTCCTTCCACGCCCCACCCCGCCTCACCGCGCGCCGCCGGCCGCCGCCACGGCGCGCCGCTGGCCGTCGCCCACCCCGCCGGCGCGCCTACCCCTAACCCAAGTGCCCCCACACCCACAGCGTTCCTCTGCCGGCGACCCTCGGCCTTCCACCGCCGCCGACGAGGAACTGCCGGATCTCGACGGATTCGGTGGGGAATGGCGCACAGGCGGCGAATCTGAAAGGAAGGTGGCCGCATCTTGGAGCACGACGGCTAGCCGGGGCGCCATGTCATCGGGTAACTGCGAGAGAAGAGAGGCGAGCTGAAAGAAAAGGGAGGACGGGAGGAAGCAGATGGGAGGCCGGAGGGAGAGAGAAGAGAGCGGTGAGGCGCGGCGGCGGTCCTGCTGCTGCTGCTTGCCGGTGGTTCGCCGGCCACCGGCCGCGGTGGGACTCGGGTGCACGTAAGCTACATCCCCTCTCCCTTCCCCATTAATTTGCTACCTTCGATTAGATTTCTCTGGTTGAAATTGGAGCCTCGTGTAGTTTAGTGTTGATCTGAGCTACACAGTAGCGATTGCACAAGGTTGTATTCAAGAGAATTTCGGATGGTTGCGGCTCCTGCTGCTGGATGCAGTTGTTAGAACTGTATAAGGGAATTCAGTGGATAATGTGTCAGCAAGTTAGACAATTTGTACCAACAGGAAGGAATTCTAGACCCATATCTTCTTCTGCTTGCTGCACTTTCCGAAAATTTGTTTCCAAATAAGCACACACACTGTCGATGGGCACTTATGAAATCCTGATTCCTCGCTATTAACTAACGATCCATCCATGTACACTGAAAACTAATTTCGAGTAATTCATGAAGAATGCCTGTGTCTCCCGTCAATCCGGTCGCCTGTGAGAGGGACGGATGCGATCACGAGTTCATATCCATGTGTTGTGCTGGCGGCGGAGGAGGCGGAGGAGGGCTCAACTCGAGGTGGCTCATCCTTGCGTCGGGGTCGTCGACAGGGAGCAATTGACCGCCGGCATGCAGCGGCTCAGTTCCGGACTGCTGCGCGGCCATGGGGCCATGGCCAGGCGGATCCACAAAGCCCGGGTCAACGAGAGCGTGGTCCTAGACCTCTACTCCTTCAATGATCCGGGGCTGCGGGCAGATGATCTGGAGCGTGCACGAAAGGTGTTCAATGGTATGTTCTGCGGGCAGTTATGAAGAAAAGTGTGGATTATCTGTGGGCATGCATAGTAAGGTGCACGGGAGGCTACACAAGAGATTCCGGCCAGCATGACACGCCGCGGTATCCCTCAATCACATTATCTGGTTGTTGATTGTTTCCTGAAGAATGAGCAAGCTGATGCAAAGACAACATTGAACAACACGATGGAATAGAGTCACTTACCAAGGCCAGCTCCATTCCAGTGTGTCTTGGTGGCACTTTTCAACGATGGTCAGGTTTAGACTACAAGTAGGTCATGAAGAGTATGATTGAGAAGGGAGTCACACAGAACATGGATAAGATGCTAGAAGGTCTCTTCATGACGGGCCATATGGAAGAGGCATTTGGTCATGTCAGTCTGATGGTGGAAAATAGTTGTATGCCTCATCTACATAAGTTGTCATTTTTACCCTTTTGATCAGTGCGGAAATTCCAAGGTTCGCTTTTTTGAACTTTCACTCATGTATTATTTGAGAAGAGCATCGATTTTTGAACCATTATTTAGCTTAGAAAACCTCCTGGAGAAACAAAACTGCTTAAGAAAGTAGAGGCAAAATATTGGATTACAGGTCACGGGTTAGTAGTTAACACAGAATATTGAACACAGGTTAGTAGTTCACTGCAGAATAGATGTTCAGTAGTCAACTGCAGAGTATTTGGTCTTTGGGATACATGTGAAACAGAACGTGAGATTTTAATCCACATGCTCTGTTTTTCCTTCATAGGTACATACTTTATACATCATATAATTTCATGTTGTCTTGAAGTTCTCTCCTACAAATTTAATAATGTGCCCAAGACATTTGTGTTTAGTAACCAGGATTGCAAAAGACTTTCAAAACTGTAATTGTATGGTTCCTTTCCATTAACATTGTAATTAGTATGTGCCAGTCTGTATGGTGTATAGATTGGAGTGGAGTAAGTGGGAACCAGTACATAATTTTAAGTTGAAGCTTGCTAATTGTACGAATGTGTTGGTGTGCGTGCCACTTTTTCCTGAAACATGCAAAAAATGGACAATTTTTCAAGTGTATGAAGGTGGTTAGCTAGCACCATTTGGAACAAGTACATCAAATCTTGGATCTGAAGTGATCAATTTGCAACTTCAAAATTTGTTTCAGAAAAGAAAGCAAGGTTTGGCAATAATTTACTCCCTCTGTCCCAAAATATAAGAACGTTTTTCACACTACAGTAGTGTCAAAAACATTCTTATATTATGGGACGAAGGGAATACTAAGCAATTTTCATGACTGATGGGATGTCATTGGAATTGTCTGATTGCGGATTGTGACCCGAAGGCCTCTACACGCCGCCGGCCGACTGACTGCGTTACGGCACTCCAATAACCTTCTCTTTCTCTTTGACGTCAAATGACCCTCTTGAGGGTCATCATGTTAATCTTTTAGGAGCACTAACAAATGTCCTATCACTGGTTTTATCAGACATGAAGGTGGAGCGGCCCAGCAAGGAGTCCCACTGGAAGGGTGATTAATTTGCATGCCTGAGCATGGTAGAAACAAGCCCCTCAAAACATTACTCATCCTCGATGAGGGTAGACCGACCTAAGAGGTATGCCTTGGGTGCTGAACTTGGAATGGGATAATGGAACACTATCTGTTGTTATATTCTAATTTCAGTTGCTTTCGAGTTCTAATTTTTTTTCCATTTACTGGGGCGACCTGCTGTTGCACTAATAGTCTTCACGGAGCACTGGCTGCCTGCTCCTCGGGACCCACCGCCTGCCGGTGGACGCCCTGGTTGTGTGCAATGGTCTGCTGGTGATGGCTATGTCCATCAAATTTTTTCACCATATATCAGAGAGTAGAGATCATATCATGGACTTGTCTTTCTTTGGAAATGTGCTCCCGTCATTGTTGGCTATATAATTCACGATGTAATTTGTCCCTACGTCCATGTCATCACGAGTCCATCGTCCCGCACAATCAGCAGAACAAAACAGATGCCACGGTTTGCCAATTGATCTATTCGAGTGATTCAAACCTAGGAAGTCTGCTACTTGTGGTAAGAAGTTTCAGTTTTCTCACTAAGGGTTCTCATCAATTGGTAAGGATAAAACAATGTTTGTTTGCTTTCTGTTGGTTTTCTAATTTCTACATATTCCGTTCTTACATATTTTTTTCTTCAAGGAAATGCAATTATCAAGGTAGTATGGAAAGGAGGCAAATTATGTAAGTATTTGGGTGTACCCATGCTCTGATGTGCAGATTGAGGAGAAAGAGTTGCTTTATTCACCTATCCTGTTCTTTTAACTATAATGATGATGATCAATTATTCATCTTGGGATCTTATTTGCTCCAGTTGTGCTAATACTTCTGTGCATATCAGCGGGACTGAAATTTTCATGCTAGCCGTAGGTTTTTTAGTTCTGTCCCAGCAAGTACTCCAGGTCAGCCAACATATGTTCTTTCAAGCGTAATTATATATTTTAGTCATCAGGAAATGAATTGATCCAAAATGCATAGTGCATCCTTTTGGTTCCATAAGTTTGGATGGTATGTGGCATAAGTAGTACCCTGTTAGACCGCATGGCAAATGTGGTGAGCATCCTTAAAACAAAAAAAGTAGTACCCTGTTAGGTTGTCAGGTTTAGTTAACAAACTTTCTCAAAGGGATGAGGCAATCATGTAATTTTGTTTTGTGAATCAATTCAAGATCTGTCCTTTTTCATTGTTAAGATCATCATCGCTTCCTATATATTACGCAGCTACAATTTAGAATCGCGGGAGTGGGTATTTATCCCTTTATTCAAGATAAACATGCAGCAAGACACTCATGATTGTAAACAGAGAACACCACGCATGCTTTAATTTTTAGGACAGACTACATTATTTTCAGAGATGGGATGACTATGAGTTGCTGCTATACTGAAAACAGTTGGATATGTGAGTTCAGTCCTTTTACTTTTTAGGTTCTTGTACTTGACATTGAACTACAAAAATGGAAGTAAGTTTTCCTTTGAAACCCCTCTGGAATGTTAATCTATCTGAAACTTAGAGTGGCTGTACTTTGTATATACAACATTTAGCTCTTTGAATAATGCACATACGACATGATCTGTCCTAGCATGCTACTGTGTAAATCTTGTGGGGCGACAGTTTGGTAAATATTCCCACCATTCTGTCCCTCAACTTGAACCATGTGAGCTACGAACAAAATGTATCTTTTTGTCTGAAATTGAACAGCCATTCATATTTGATAAAGTTACTCGCACAAAGTTATCTAACAAAACTTGCACAAGGTGTCTCTGCTTTGGGTGTTTGCAGGGCAACTGATTATAACAAGTGTCTCTGCTGCGGGTATTTGCTGGGCGAGCGACAATGCCAGAGGGAGAAGCGAAGACCATCAAGAGTGACGACCATATTGTGTTGATGACTACCTTGAAATAATGTTGGGTGTGTTAATTGTGTGTAGCAATTTCTTATTTTCTTTGGCATGAGAAGTGTTGTAACATGCCTGAATGTCTTATTATGCCCCCTTCTATCTTGTTGTTGGCTTTGCCGGTTTTGCTACAGTGCGCTGTCACATGCAACAATGCTCCACATAATCTGGCAGAAACTCGGATCTTTCTACTGAACTGTGAACGGAAATAGATAAATTGATTGTTGTTTTTAAAGAAGGTCAAGCTCCTAAGAGGGAAAAAAGGCACACGATTGGTTGTTCTTTGATAGTTATTTTTAAAGGAATTCTTTGAAGGTTCTTGAATTACCAGATTCACGCCATTTGGGGTGTTTCGAGAATGCACGATGGCAGTCAGTATATTTAAGTGGCTGGTTTCACTTATTATATTATACATTTCAATTTGTGAAGATTAGAACTTAAAATGGTTGTGTGCAATGTTTATTTCTGCTGGTTGCTGATTCCGTCTTTTATCTTTTACAAAAGAAAGGAAGAAGAAGAGTGCTTTTTTTTGTCAATTTCAGATTGCTCTCACCACACTTGCTGGGTGGTAAGGAGAGTGATTTAACATAAAAATGTCCAAAATACTCGCTTGGTGTGCATGAGGATCCTAAATTTGTTCCTCGATTCTGACATACGTTGTCTCTCGGAGTCACCCCATCTTGGCCCTATTACGGCAACGCCAGCGGAGGAAATGTGGCTTCTTGACCTTTACACTCCATGGTCCGGACAATGACAATTCTAAATTTGCTAACTCGCCCAAATAAAGACTAGACTTAGCGAAATACTCCATGGCCTAAAAATAAAATAAAAATCAATCCATGGCAATGTACATGCACATCTATTAGCGTGTGATATTTTTCCTTCCCCGTTGCAACGCACGGGCATATTTGTCAATTCTCTCGAAAGTGGAGAAATGGTCATTCTACTTCAAAACCAGCAAACAATAGCCCCTTAACTTTTTAAACCCGATATCTTTAGTCCTCCATACCACTTCGTTGATGACGTGTCTGGTTTTGACCTATTTGACTGGTTTGGTTCATGATGTGGAGGCGGCCGTTCGCCTTGCCGTGAAAGCCATGCTCACCAGCACCGGTCTGCTGCTCCCCTGGCCATGCTCCCTTCGAGCACGCCGAGCAGCCACACCCGGCCGGCTGGCCATAGATGTTGACCCGTTGTGCCTCAATTACCATCCCAAGTCTGCCCCATCCGTGATAGCTGGAGCTGCACTCGGCCGTCCAATGGTCACCTTGTCTGCTATGCTAACACTTGCGGTGCTTGCTGGACGCTGATACTTCTTGCTGCGTACGTCCGCGCAGCCATACCTAGCGCTCCTAAGCCACACCGCAAGACTTCGCGGTGAGCCGCCGCATTGTGCCCAACGGCAGGAGGAAGGCCGCAAGCTCGAGAAGTACGACGGGTGCGCTAATTGTGATGGTGTAATGACCGGTGGCATGGCAAGGTGGAGGAGGGCAGCGGTGGCTCTTGTTCCGGAGCCCCGTCGTTTCTGCTAGCGGCTGGCCGCACGCACAGCTCCGCCTCAGCCCTGTTGGGCTCACTGTATTTCATCTCCCCGGCCCAGCGACCGACCAGCTCCTTCCACCTATCCATGCATGTCTCTCTAACCTCCTCGCTCCCAGCTCTATCTCGCCTAGACAAGGAGAACGAATGGACTGAGCGTCACGCTGGAATGTCGTGGTAGATCGCCGCCGGCGTCACCGCCTCGTGCAGGTGCCAGAGGTCCCTGGTGGCGTCATGCACGATCTTGACGAGAAGCCGCTCTTGGCCCTGGGAGGCTGGGAGCAATAGCAAACAAGGGAGACAAGGTTGGGTTGCCGGCCACGACATCCAGGTTCTTCTGGTGGTGTGCTCCTTGCCGGTGTGGCGTAGCCGGACATGATGAGGTAGTGTCGGTGGCAGAAGTGCAGAGGCGCACGCGAGCTGCTCGATCGAATGCCCATGAGAGAGAGAGAGAGATATGTGAGAAAAAAGAGATAGAAAAAGCAGGAGAGAGGAATTTGCGACATCAGCGAAGACTGGTCAAAACTGGACTGAGTCAGCAACATACCGGGTCAGTTGAGACGAGGGACTAAACTTGTCCGGATTGAAGAGTTGAGGGACTAGGTTTTGCCAGTTTTAGAGTTGAAGGATCAAATCTAGACTTTCGAAAGAATAGAGGGACAAAAAATATACTTCTCCCAAAAAATTATGGATCACGGTCCAGACCACAGCCCCAACTGTCAACTGCATGCCTATTAGTGCGGGCCACCACCGTGCTGCCACGCCGTAAGCGTTTACAGTCTACCAGCTTTCCCTGCGCTTGCGCTTAAGCTGCCCGTAATGAGAGTATCATAGGTAGTATCATGCATGTCAACTAAGCAATTTTGGTGAGGTGGCATGAAGTTAAATGAAGAAAGAGAGGCTCGAGTATCATATCATGATACCGTATCATATCATGATACCGTATCATATTAAATGATGTGTTACTTTGTGTCATGCATGCCAATAAATATACTACTCTATGATACCAACATATGATACTATGCATTACAGATGTAGTATCGTACACTAGTATCATAGCATGATACTCCCTCCGTCTAGGTGTGTAAGTCATCTCACGAAATTCAAATTTTCCCAAAACCTTAAGGCGTGGAACATTAAATTCTCTTTGATGCCATCCCAGCCTCGTTCACGAGCATTCTCTTCCCCCCTCGATTCCCTCGGCTGCCTCGTTCTTACCGCGTGGAAACTCCATGCATCGCGGCTGTGCGTTGATTAGGCAAGAGCGGTTATGCATGCAATTACGTGGGCCTACATGGAGAGCTGAACAGGCATCCTAATAACTAGCCATTAAATGCTGATTTACTTCTCTTTGTAACAGCGCTCTGATTGGAAGTTTAGCTCGTCCCGCTGCTCCTCTTCGCCCAATCAAAAACCACCTAGGTTGCGCTGCTACTCCTAAGGTGACTTACACACCTAGACGGAGGGAGTACTAGAATATGATACTCCTCATTACAATCAGCCTTACCCCGCCGGCAAGTACAACAGTTTTTGGAGCTCGCATGGAAAATACTTAATGCCCTATTGGCCTGCCATATGTATAAGTGATGGAATATGATTAATGCACCCACATAATAAAATTAAAAAGATAGCAAAACATCTCTTAGATGGACACCAATATCCGTCACCACCATAGCAGCCACCGAACAAATGAATAACAGATCAGCTCCTCACCCGAGCTCGACGCGGCTCCATCGCTGATATACACCTTTGCAAATCTCTAAAAAAAAATGAAACTATATGATAGTACGATCCGTACCACCGCTCTTGTCACAAGCGGTGTACCCACCCATACGCAGGCATCCTATAAACTTGTATTGCTAGCACTATCAAATAGTAAAATAAACCTTGACATATTGAAGAAAATTTAATTTTGGTGCGAGCAACTTTTTCTAACATGGTAGAATCACACATCCTCATATAAAAAAAAATATCAGTTCAAAAATATATTTCTCTCATTTCAAACAAACAATTTCACTAATTTCAAAAAAGAGATTTGGCTAAATCCAAAAAAAGATTTCACTCATTTCAAAAAATTGACTTTACTCCTTTCCAAAAACATATTCACTTATTTCAAACCGCTTATTTCTCTTTGTTCAATAATTAATTTCAATCATTCCAAAAACAACTTTCTATAATTAAAAAAATTGTTTCAGCCATTTCAACTAGTTTCCCATATTTGGAAACAAGAACTGAAACTATTTTTCGAAGACTCTCAGTAATAAATTTCAGAGACTAACACAATCATTTTGAGAAAACTGATTTCAATTATTTCAAATAACATATTTCGACCATTTTGAGAAACAGATTTCACTTATTCCAAAAGTGGATTTCACTCAATTCAATTAGCCAAGTTTACTTATTTTAGCAAACTAATTCAACTCATCTTAAGAAATAGCATATTTCAGTCTCAATTATGTTTCATAAATATCTTTTTTCAGACACTGAAATAAGCAACTTTGCAAATTGAAAACCAAGTTCACATATATGAAGAAAATCTATTTCGCATTGAAAATTGAAATGGATGAATAACTAACTTAACAAATAAACTTGGTGAAATAAACAACTCAACAAAATATCAAATTTTAAATGTCAGATGTATTTTCACGAATAATAGTTTCACCCACTGAAGAAAGCAGCTTAAAAAATAAGCAGTTTCAAATAGTTAAACTGATTGAGTGATATAGATGGACTGAAACACTAAAATTTAAATATGTTTGGAATGTATCCAAGATTGATGTTTTTCTAAAGATATTGCCAGGAGTCCAAATATATAAAAATTTAAAAAATGAGATTATGATTTTTTTAAGCCGAGGCAAAAGCTTTGCCTCATCTAATTAATAAAGAAGAAGTAGAGTTGTCCGGTTAATTTGCGGAAATCCGTACGAAAACTGGCACAACGACCCACACAGGGCCATATCAGCCGACCTGGCTACCCATACGAAGACACACATGCCGCCGAGAGGAAAAGTATTGTCAAGGTTTCCACCCAGCGCCATCGTCATCACTCCTCCACGAGTCAGCGACTCGGACTTCTCCTTCGACGACCACCAACGAAGACCTCGCCGCAACAGATGCCAGCACCCATGTCAGCCCATGCCAAACAGTCGACCACTCACGTGAAGACCAGACAGCTCCGACTTGAGCGACGAACCAAATAGGAGAAAAGTGTCGAGCTTGCGTAGACCATGCCCCAGCAACCGAACAGCTATCCCGTGCCATCGTCACCACAAAGGCTCCTCCTCCGCCGCTCTGACTCCACAAAGACACGGTGAGGCATAGGGACCCCTCGAACATGCCGGAAGACACCGACTATCAAGACTCAGTGGCAGACCAGCTCGGCTTGCAGCCGCCATCGTTGCCAAGCAGGAGACCACGCCCCACCGACCCAGGGCCACCGCTCCAACATCCCCGCAGCAAACAATAATAGAATGTTTTAAATGGGCTAAGGTAGAATAAAGTCCGTGGATTTTCTTGGGAGTACTTTGGGCAACATTAAACTAACACTGATTTGAGTTTATGTTACTACCTCCATCCAGAATTACTTGGCAAAATGAATGTAGACAGAGGGAGTATATAGTACCGATCTGTGAGATTGCAATACAAAAGTATAGATCGTGTCATGGGCCTCTCTGGCGCGCGAAACTCAGAGAACTTGGATGGTACAAGATGTGCCAGTAGGTACAGTTACTGGTAGAAATACCTTTGCGGGACACCCAGCTGTTGCACAGTCTGCGTGTGTCGCGTTGCTATCTCTGCGGAGTGTACTGATTCGCTGAATGCAGTAAATATAAACCTGATTCCATACGTCGTATGTTTGAGTCAAAGTGTGTACAGTGTGTTCAGTTGAAACGCACTCAGTGTGTACAAATGAAAGTTATGCATACTTGGTCAATGATAGAAGCAATGTTACTCTTCATGAGAAACACAACATTATTCAAACAACATCACACCTATCGAGCTGATAATTTAACCAAAGTTGTGAGCATTGGCCATATATATATCTCTAATCATGCAGCTTTTCTGCAGGTTGCTCATGGGTTTACGAGATGTACAATATCACTGAACTTTTGATATGTTTTCTTGTCAACGAGTTGAGATTTTAGAAGGAACCGAAAGTGAATGTGGACAATTGCCAGAAACGTGGCTGTCACGTAGGAAAATGCGCTGATCCAAACCTAACATCCAGTAGACCTGCTTTTGTATCATTGAGAAGTGTGCGTACATTGTGTCAGAACTGTTATGTCCCTGCAGGCAAAAGTCGTTGTTCCATGCAGAAGCGCTCAGAGTTTTAGAATTTGTGTATAGTGTGTCCAGTTGAGAAGCACTCATAGTATCCATTGAGGGAATGAATTGAAGTGTGTATGTTGGATCAGCGTTAAAAGTTTTGGCCTTTGTTTCGATAATGATCAACGGTGGGGACTGTGGGTCAGGTGGCATAAGTCTCTTAGCATCAGCATAACATAGATAGGTTGGTACCTAAGCCTGCCTGGTGCAAACACCGGCCTTCCCTGGTTCGCAGCGGGGCTCATCGACTACCCTGTCTGGTGACGAACGCCATTCCAGCAGGATTGTCAAAATTCCTTTTGTCGTCAACTAGATAGTAGGCAATGTCTAACGAGTCCTATACTCCTATTGCTATATTGTCACACCCGCATCCCCTGGATGATGCGGTGGACAAGGAAGACGTGGGTCCTCAGCCAGGGCCCACTGGCAGCTGTGTGCGTGTGCGCGGACTTAAGCGTGTGAGTTAGCCAGAGTGGGGCATGCGTGTTGTATCTGAACCTTATTCCTCACCTACCCTCTCTGTATCTCGCCCTCCTTCTCTGTTCCTCCTCATCTTCTTCTGCAAGTAAGAACTCTAGTCGATTTCTCATCCTGATCTCCTTGTACCGATCCCTTGTGATGTTGGATTCGTTACATATATATGGATTACTTGATTTCAGTTTCCTTCTTTCACTTGTTTGCAATTGCCATATGGTGGTTTTCCTTTTCAATCGTTTTTCTTTCATGAGTTATGTTGCCATATCATCAATTTTCACAACATAATTTAAGTTTCTTGATTTGTAAACTTCAAGATAGTGAGTGATCACAATCATCGGGGAAGTGTAGTTTTCAGTGAAGCACAAGGTGTCCTTAATTACAGTATGGGGGTGGTACATACGTAATAAATGAACTTAACTAACTCAACACGCAGAGAAAAAGGAATAACAGAGAGGCATACAGAGTGTCTCCCACAGTACTAGAACGCATCAACTTCAAGAGTAACATGGGCTAAACTAATTGATGATTAATACAGAAAGGAAGAACCGAGACAAGGGATGTGGGCGTTTTTATCTTCCATGATTTTTCATGCTCACTAATTTACACTGATGGAAGCTCCCCGGCTCTTCTGGAAAGGGGTCTGCAAGATCATATACATAGCAAACCAAACTATCACTCTGAATATCTCACGCTTCACTTACAGAGCAAACCACAGTTGAGGAGTTAGAACCTTCCTGCAGGTTTCCTCATTAGCCTTCCCTGGACAAATATTTATGACTAAAATAACCAAGCTCAACTTCTACGTAATTGTTGATAATTAGCTTAGTGCTTCGAAAGGCAGGGCTTACAAAATTGCATAGTAAAATAGACTGAGAACAGCAAGAGCAACAAATCCATGTCTTGTATCATCCAATCTATCAGTAGTTTGTAAGAAGAAAAAAGGGTGTGCAACTTTACGTCCAAGAAAAAATGAACTGAGGTTTTAGTTCAAAATGAAACGAATATTTATGTCAGCATATGCATGCAATCTGCATGTGAACAGCAGAAGCTAACACGAGAAACAATGTTACTCTACATGAGCAACACACCATTCTGCAGCATCATGCTTAATGCACTGCTAATGTAACCGGCCTTTAGAACATTACCCACTCTGTCTCTTTATATATCCATAAGCCATATGCACCTTCCCTATTAGGTTCCTTCCATTGGTCATCAGGTTATGAGATGTGCATGTTAAAAAAAGGTTATGAATGTACAATGTTACTGTGGTGTTGGCTTGTCTTTTTGATAATAAGTTGAGATTTTAGAAGAATCTGGAAGGGAATATGAAAAATTCAAATCAGCCACAGCAGGTCGAATAGAATCCACGAAAATTCAGCACACTTAATGCCTTGTTTGGTTAATCCCCACCACAATGGGATTGGATGGGATTGAGGTAGATTTTGAATTGTTGGGGATTTATACAACTCACTTGAAATCCCATGGAACCGAACAAGGCCTAAAGCTGGTTCTGTTCCATGCAAGAATGTGCAAACCCGTCAATCTGACCAGATTCGGTTTGCAGGAGAAGTACAGTCAATTGAAAGTGTGATTAAATGGACACATAGTTTTTCTCTAGCTATGCTACTCATCGAGAAAAAGTATATTTGTTTGATGTATTTATTTGTCTTTATATTCATCCACTTGTATTCACCGCCCACGTCTGAAATAGCGGTAGTCCTGCCGGAGCCTCCGACACCGCCACCACCACCAGCACCGTCATCCGATTTGGTCCCGTCGGTTAGTTCCAGTGAATCCAGCTGGTGGTGCCTGGTGCGTCACTACTAGGAAAAGGCCTATTAATGGCGCACCTAGTTTGGCCATTAATGGCGCATTAGGGGTGCGCCATTACTAGCACGCCATTAGTATACTTTACTAATGGCGCACCTCTGGTGCGCCATCAGTATGCACAGTGGTATACTAGCACGCCATCAGTATGCACGCCATTAGTATACTTTAGTATCTGGTATACTAATGGCGCACCACAGATGCGCCATCAGTATGCACAGTGGTGCGCCATTAGTATGCCTCCCAGGGGCCATGTGTAGCCAGGTGCTTTGGCATACTAATGGCGCACTCTGCTGTGATGCGCCATTAGTATGAATATTAGGTTTTTTTATTTTTTATTTTCTGTTTTTTACACAGGTTATGCATATATATAAATATAATTTCTCGTGGAGCCAACATATATGGTACGCACATCGAAACTATTAGAATCTACTCCCTCCGTTCCGATTTACTCGTCGTGGTTTTAGTTCGAACTAAAACCACGACGAGTAAATCGGAACGGAGGGAGTATATAATAGTTCATAGAACAACTTAGCATCATGCATCATCGATCATAATAATAATAAAAACTCAACATTGGTATTAAATAATAAGTCTTACACATCATTATCGACCATACAACTTCTACTACGTAGCAATTTTCTAAGATAAAATGGCATAAAACAAGATGGCGTTTGTCTCTAAATCAATTAGATTTAAAGGGCCATTATGGAGAACGCAGATTATCTTGTCTCCATTTCTTGCCCTTCTCACTCTATTGCTTCCAAGTACCTCCTTACGAGTTTTCGTTATTTTTCGCCATTCTTTGATTCTCATTCCTTCATTTTTAGAAGAAATCCGATATGGACACGTGTGATTTGTAGGTTCACCTGACAGAATGTTTAAAATTAGATTAAACTTTATAAATTAAAAACATGCACTAATGGGACGTATTGACTATATTGTGGATCAATATTGTGATATTGAATGTAATCCAGAAGAAAGGAATAAAAGAAGATGATCTGCTCTTTGTCCTTATAAGTACATTCTGAGCCAGGGGTGTAGTAGGTTTTGTCTAGCATCATCCTCACATTATTTGAATAATCAAAATAACCTATCAATGGAAATAAGTTGTCAACTATTTTGAAATAAACAATATAAATTACTAAATAACTATGTTTGATAAACTCACTTCTCGGTAGAATTGGAATCATATCGTCAACAAGGACCCAAATGTCCAAATCATCTTCGGCGATGGAATCCGGATTACCAAGATCCATGGTGAGAAGCATACCCTCATAAAAACCATATATCTTGCAAAATGATTCCCAATTCTTGCAACCAAAAGTGGTTACGTTATCTGAATTGTACAAATCCACTTCTAAATCAACATTATGCATGGTCCTTAGTTGAATTTGCTTTGTCTCCGAAGTTTCATGATCTTCAAATCCCATCCTCTCCAAGACATAGCGTCTTGCATGACACGGGATAAACTAGTTGCATGTAAAAGAAGAAAATTAATTACTTACACGTTGAAGTAGCTAGAAATCGTGCTTAATTAATTACGAAACAAGACTTGTCGTTGCGTACCGTTTCGACATCGAAGGTCTCGTCGAGCTTAATACTGAAGTAACGACCGTCTACCAGGTGAGGCCTGTGGCACAGACCCCGGTCGTCACCGCACCAGGAGCACTCCGGGATCCTATCGTCGTCGGAAGACGACATTTCCTATGTTTCAAAGAGATTAAACTTTATAAATTAAAAATATGTACCTAGACAAGCTAGCTGTGGCACCACTAAGGGACTCAGGTTGTTCGGTGGCCTAAACGAAGGTACATACTAACAGATGTGCAACATGTTGCGGTTGTTGCCTGCATTATCCCTTACGATGATGTTTTTCTTTTCTTTTGGGCAGGCTAATGAGTTGAAGAAAAAGCTCTTGCGCAAGTAACAATGTGTACTCTCTTGCTGAAAATCGCACGAAGAGAAAAAAAACTGCTTTACTTGACAAAGATGATCTCAGTAAACCTGCAGGTGTTCCCAATGTGTGCAAGCAGCGGGAAATCTTAGGTCCTGCTCCTGAAGCAGAGCATTGCAGATAGATGCCCATGTTTTTGCATTCAGAAACCAAACAGTACCACCTATGCAAATTCATATCAAAGTATCTCAATTTCATTTAACTCAACCCATGATTGAAGGAAGAACTAGATCAAAGCATGATCAATACTAGTGATAATCGGAGCAAAAAGGATTCAAATTTCATATTAGCAACATAATTGGCAAAATGGCAACACCAACATCAATCAGCAGCATCTGGGCAATTGCACGACAAAACGGCATCCATATCAAGGAATTTGAAGATGCCTCAAAGCATAGTTTAACAACAAAAAACACAATCAGGAAGCATATATCTGAATTCAATTAGCAAGCATGCTCCCATCCCCAAACCCCCCATCTTGCAGCCTGCAACCATATTTACAGACAGATCAACTGCAACTAGCAGCAATCAACACTCAAAAGTCAAAAGCCACCACAAAACCACCACAAAACCACCACAAAACTAGCAGCAATCAACATGTTGCACATCAACTTTATAAATTAAAAATATGAACCTAGACAAGCTAGCTGTCGGAAGACGACATTCAGGTTGTTCGGTGGCCTAAACGATGCCCGATACTAACCTGGTCTAAGCATCATCTGATCAATTAAGGAACTACAGGCAGAGGCCAAGCTGCAATACATCGAGCTCTTAATACCACTACTGCATCAAATATACTGGGCAGCCATGGACGAACAAAGCAGCATCGATACATGGAGCTCAATCGCTAGGGGTCGTACCTGGGGGATGCCGGGGCGTCGGGGGCGCGGGCGTCGAGGCCGGGGCGTCGGGGGCGCGGGCGGCGGCGGCGTAGCTCCGGGCGTCCGGGGCGTCGGGGG
>LR738712.1:815607357-815620365 GCA_902687465.1 Secale cereale | reverse complement strand
TGGAGGGAGAGAGAGGCGTCGGGGAGAGGGGGGAGATCTGGCGAGGGAGAGAAAGAAGGGTGCGGCCGGTGGGGGGATGGGGGAATACTAATGGCGCACTGCCCCTCTGTGCGCCATAAGTATGTAGATTCTTATGGCGCACGTTCATTAGGTGCGCCATTAGTATGAATGGACAGGCGCGCTAGTTCAAAAAAAAAAACTTCTTGATAGTAATGGCGCACTCTGGACATCGTGCGCCATTAGTAGTTCGAGCTCTAATGGCGTATCTGTTGATGGTGCGCCATTACTATATTCTAATGGCGCACTGCTTGTCCGATGCGTCATTAGTATCAATTTCATCTATAGCCCTTTTCCTAGTAGTGCGTCGACGCTGGCGTTGGTGCTGGATGCAGCGCTCTTGCTTTGGGTGCCGTGCTCGCTCTCTTCTTGCTATGGCGTCAGTGCTGGCGGCACGGTGACCGAAACACGAAGACCACCCCATGGCAGACTCCGGCGAAGGGAATTTTGAATCTTTTGATGTCGATGACGGTGGAGGCTGTGATGACTGGACGTTCGCGAGGCGGTGTGTTCGCTGACCATGCACGACTACCGGATCTACAGAGCACTACATCAGCTTTCTCAGAGGAGCAGCGTATCGGGATTCGGGAACTCGTTGGTCTACCGCGTGGTGATCAACGGCAGCGCTGCGGCTGTGAAGCGCGTGCCTGGTGACGACGTGGGCGCTGAGACCGAGGTGAATGTTCTCGAGCCTCTGCATGCACGGCGGCTGCACATACATGGTGTTCGAGTTTGCCGAGAACGGCGTGCTCAGCGCCTCCACGCCCACAGCGGCGAGGTGCTCCGGTGGAGCCAGCGCGTGCAGGTGGCGCTGGACGTGGCAGGTGGGCACAACAACACCGACCATCCGTACATGCTTCTGCATCAACCTCTCAAACTTCGGCCTCGCGCTTGCGATCATCGTCGATGTCTACGCCGAGGACGGCGGCCTGTGGATGACCCGGAACGTGGTGGGCAAGCAGGTTTACCTAGTGCCCGAGTACTTGGAAAACGGGCCGATCTGCACCCAACTCGACGTGTTCACGTTCGGCGTCGTCCTGCTTCAGCTCTTGTCCTGAAAGGAGGCGGCGGTGGCACAATGGTTATCCTAAAAAAAACCGGTCTCAACACCGGGCGTCTCCCCCCAAATACCTCGCCAGCCGACCACAGTCCGGATTCTCCGCGGCATTCCTTCTGCGAGCATGGGGCAGCTCTCTTCTTCTCCGCCGAAATCTCATCACGTAACCCGCGTGCAGACTGTAGAATCTCACGTTAGATCAGTAAGTCAGCAGTGGAGGAGGCGACCACCGACGGCCACCATGGGAGAAGACGAGCAAAAGGAGGCGACCACCGACGGCGCATGAGATCTCGGGTCTCGCCTTGCCCAGATGGGCTTGGGCGAGCCGGCGATCCTGGTGGACGTCTACAGGCGGGCATGGTGGGACTGACGGTGCCGGCTTAGTCACAGTGGTGGTGCCGCGGCCGGTCAGGTAGCGGCGGCCTGGACCCTTCGCCTGGCCTCTGGTAGCGATGATGGCGAGCCGTACACGACATGCTTGATGGAAGCTATTCGAAAAGATCCGGATGAAAACCTGGCTTCGGCTTGCTGCCAAGGCCGGCGGTGGCGGCGCTCTTTTGTGGCGCTCCCTTCTTGAAGGCGTCGTCAAGGAGAAGTTCAAGGCCACTATCTGCTACCTTCGGGGGAAACCCCACATCAGTAGATCGGATGAAGGCGACACAATTGTGTCGTCTCCCCTTAGGGGCGTCATTCTTGGAGGTGTACACAGGATCGAGGGACCAGAGGACGGCTTTTTTGGTGGAGTGGTGCTTCATCACTCGCACTGATATGGGCAGATCGCGGCGGCGTGGCGCTGTGCAGATTCTGTGCCCGATCCGCCGAGATGGGCTCGCGCAGGAGGAGGATGTTGTCCGGCGTCATGATGACGTCGATAGCAGAGAGGCCGGGAAGGTCGGTACGTTGGTTTCCGCTTTGAAGATGGATTGGTGGTAGAAGGCGGCGACGACATATGAGAGTGCGTCAGACCAGTTTGTGCCCCAAACCCAGTACGTGGCTTGTTTGGGCCTCTGGCTTTCGATGTTAGGCATTTGTGCGAAGTCTGTTTGATATTAGGCTCGGACTATCGGCACCCTTTCATCAGGTGGATAGGTGTAGCGACAGATGTTGTTAAGATGGTGACTTTAGACTACCTAATGTACTATTTTATACGATCTTTATGAATAATTAATAATATGGCTGGATGCATCGTTTAGATGCAAAGCCCGGGGTAATCCTCCTTTCCTAAATAGTTCTGTCATCAGAAGCCTGGCAAGTGGCAACGCAATCACCAGCGTCGTGGTGATCTCTGAACGTACAATGGTTATTCAGTGCATCACCATTGCCATCGTTTCACTTGTGGAAATTTTGCAGCTGTGTGTGTGTAATGCTGCCGTCAAGTCCTACAGGGCAGGAGGCGATGCCTAGTTATGCAGAATTCACACGGAAAGAACACTTTTAGTGGACTTCTACAGATTTATTCTATGACTTTTTATAATCAGTTTAGCTGCACGTTAATCATGGGAAAAGTACATTAGGGTTAGCCAATTTCTGCTGCACCGACTGTTGGTTTCGATATGGTATGTGAATGGATCGGCGGCGACACCGGTTTTAGATATGAGGAGTGAGAGCACTACATATTGTCAAGTTTATAGGAGTGAGTGATAGCTTCGGATGAATTGATGTATGTTCTTATCAGACATTTATTGAATTATTAAAAAAGATGATTTTATGCATCAATTGATGCAGAAGCCTTAACCTCTTGTTCTTCAAAAAAAAAAATGGCCGAGTTCTGTTTGGGAAGAAAGAGGCGCGTGGAGGTGCAACATCCGCCGGCTCGCCCAGGGGAAGTGGCCTCTGGGTCTTATTGAAATATAGGATGGGCTTTAGGCTCATCCAACAATTTTTTTAGAAAAAATCTAAAGGTTAATGTGGGTATCATGATTTGTTGGTGGGAAATTTAATACCACCCCAAAAGTGAAGAAAGTTTTGGACCTCCTTAAAAGAATCATTTTTCACATGCTATTGGAGCTTGAGAATAGGTCTGGCTCTCGTGCGTTCCTCCGCCGCTCGCCACATTCCCCCGCACGCGTCGTGTTCCGTGATCGAGTCGAGCACGGACCTATGTCATGCGCGTGCTTCAATTTTGCCGTAATTAATTGGCCATTAATTATGAGTCATTAACGGATGCAACACGAATCTAAGACTTCGGATCGATGGCTGTTGCCGGCTCGGCCGAGGGTTCAGCCCACGTCTCCCTACCAGACCGCGCCTATATATTGGACGTGTCTGAAACCCTAGCCATCACCCAGATCGCATCTACTCTACATCCTCACGCACTGCCCACTGTTGTTCCGCTCATGTTGTTGCCGGCGATCACATCCCGTCCACCATGTGCACACAG
This sequence comes from Secale cereale, assembly GCA_902687465.1. Classification (NCBI taxonomy): domain Eukaryota; kingdom Viridiplantae; phylum Streptophyta; class Magnoliopsida; order Poales; family Poaceae; genus Secale; species Secale cereale. Next base: position 815,616,871 of record LR738712.1, on the reverse strand, counting down.
CCATGTGAGAGAACGGGCCTCCGGAACCCCGCCTTTGCTATACCGCACCGGGAGAAGGGCGACTAGATTTTTGGTGAGCTTCTCCGATGCGACTACTCAGCGATGTTCATCTTTGTCCACTACTTCTACTATGTCCACGTTACCTTCATCATCACATGTCCACTAAAGCCGAGAAGAAGGCCCCGACCCGAGGACGCCGCCGCTACTGCCGTCACCGCTGCGGCTTCAACATGGCCGACTTGAAGGGTAAATTTACCCCTCTGCTGTTTATTCTATGTTGGACGCACTAGCAATTTTCATAGACGTTTCATGCTGGCCGTACTAGCGATTTTCATACACGTTTCTGCTATGTGTGTACTATATATACGAGACTAATACTGTGTTGCCATGTTCATGATTTATTCCTTGATTAGATTAATCAAAAAATCTAATTTACTGAACATGTCTATCTTTGGTGTGCCAGGGTGCAGGTGCTTGTTGCCGGCAAGCAACAGCCTCTATGTCTATCTTAGGGATGCTGGGGGTGTAGGTTCACCGAACAAATCGGGTAGTTTTCTGGCTTTACAGGGATGGCTGGGGGTGCCGGCAAGCTTAACGGTGGGTGGAGGTCGAGGCGGGAGCGCCGGCGGCCGCTGGCAGAGGAGGCAGACGGTTCGTCCTGGGTTGGAGAGCGGCAAGAGGAAGAAGTGGTTCAATTCAAGATCGTGGGGAGGAAGACGATGAACAATTTTCTTCAGGAGGTAGAAGGAGATCTAACCCTTCATTTTCCATCTAGCAGCTGGGAACAAATCTCCTGTCCAAAAAAACAAATCATGTTGACTGGCCCCCAGCCATTCCCTTTTATAATCACCATTCGTATGAACAAGAAATGATGTCAACCATGAATATGCAACCTCTACTGTTTGAACTCTTCAAAAGGTAACCAACATATATGTGCTACTCCATGATCTGAAGATTCGGGCTAAACTGAAAGCTTAATTGTCTCTACTCTTAGAAAACAATTTCTATGCCGCTGCGGGAGCTGGAAGTTTGAAAGAAGCTGAATACTATGCTGACAGTATTCTGCAGACTGACCACTTTGGGACATTGCAATATCTCAGCTGATTCAACGATCTCAATTACATTTTTGGATGGCCTGGTCTAGACACTACAGTCACTATATGCTTCATGCAATTCTTGCAGTATGGTCATGCAATTCTTGGATGAGGTACCATGGACCCCTTCATGCAACTCTTGCATTATTAAAAAAAGAGTGAATTCCGGTTTTTACCCTATATTTTGACATTTTTGACACTAATTACCCCATTTAGCGGGATTTCATCCGTTTTACCCCATTTAGCAAAAGTGTTGCCACAATTTACCCTGTTTTAAATTTTTTTGGGCGTTCTGACCGGCTGGCATGCCACGTCGACAGTTTTTTCCTGCGTATTTTTCTCCCTACTCAACTCGTTTCTGTTTTGAAGTATTCTGATGGGACGACTATACTTGATCAGCATGGCATATTACCATTGAATAAATTATCGGAGAAATTGTTACTGATATAATTTGAAATCATGTATGTTTTTCTTCGGATATGATATACGGCCCTAAGTATGCATGGTTCTATGGATTATATTAAAGTGGTGTAAATATACTACTTCACTAACTCTGATACACCTACATATCTGAATATCTAGGTAGCAAATATGTTGACCGGCAGAGTGTTAATACATGCACAAGTGATGGCATCTGTTGCTACTTGCTAGGTGTAAAGGAATTTTGGATATTTGTATCTTACAATGCATGCTGAAACATGTGTATTTACCCTATTAGAGTAGATTATGATCTATGATGATTGCAGCCACTAATTCGTTTTTATTTTTCTTGCACAAAGCGGATGTCAACCAAGATGTGGAGTGTTATATATTTTACATGTCCGTGGATAAAAGAACCCAAAGCCAGAGATGATTGAGAGGGACTTCATTAGTTATTTTGATATAAAGGAGAAGATCAAGGAGTTGGCTTCCTGGCCAACGGGAACTCCATGGTTGAATTAACAAATGATGCAGGCATGATGAACATGCTATAAGAATTTGATGCTTATACGGAAATCAGTTTGCATGTTTGATTCGGGGTGAGCAACGCAAATGAGAAGCTACGGGAGGCGAGCGTGGCGCGCGGCCGACTTGGACGTTGTGCGTTGAATGTGACGTGAGCGACCGCCATCGGGCCGAGCCGGTCGGGAGAAGCTGCACGGCACTGTTCAGAAGTGAGAAAAATAGTCATGAAAAAACACTGACGTGGCATGCCTGTTGGACCTAACAATTGTGACCGACCAGTTAGAATGCGCATAAAACTTTAAACAGGGTAAATTGTGTCAACAATTTTGTTAAATGAGGTAAAACGGATGAAATTTCGCTAAATTGGGTAATTAGTGTCAAAAATGTCAAAATAGGGGGTAAAAAGCGGAATTCACTCTTAAAAAAACTTGTTACGTTTACTCCTCATGAGTTGCAACATTCAACATCACACTTGCTGTGCTGTCTGTTACACTCAACTTTAGCCGGTGCTCTGCCCTGCTATATATCTTATCCACCGTTCCCTAATTTTGTGTATGCATTTGTTTTGTTGGTTGTCAGGTCTCGGGATATGTGTCGAGTGTCTTGTTAATTAGATGAGAGTTTTCCCGTATGAGTAGTATGATGTACCGTACAATATCTCAAAAAAGAAAGACGAGAGTTTAGAAGAAGCTGAAGCTGAAAGAAGATAGATGCTGGGAAAAGTTGGGGATCGACGTACAGTCAATAGAGCTCGGACCGAGACATGTAGCATATGGTTTCTTGCATTGTTGATCATAGGGGCATTCACATAGCCCAAGTGTCATTCCATTTCAGTTTATTTGAAAAACATCACGGAAAATGCCACAAGAGATATTACAAAGAGATATTGATTGCATGCACATGAGGTGAGATGCAGTGGAGAGAGGGTGCCCATGCAGCTGAAATTAATTCATAAATTTCGTGACAAACTTGTACCGGTGTGATGAACTTGTACTTTTTTTTGCTGGCCAAAGTTTTGCAGAATATCTTTGTTGATGAAAACATGCACTGCTTTTCTCATGATTCTGGGTGTGGGGCAGACACCCGACACATATAGGGTTTTATGTACAGGAGGTCTGCACTGCTTTTCTCATGATTCGTAGGTATCTTCTAGGACCTCGCCTGGTAGCCTGGAATGAATTACTCATCCGTTTGGAGGTCATTCAGCTGTCGGATGGACCAGATATTTTTAGATGGAAATTGCATCAGAATGGCAAGTTTTCAGTCAAGTCCATGTATGATGCACTGGTTCATAATGAGGTTCCGGTTGATAACAGGAAACTATGAAAGCTCAAAATACCTCTAAAAGTGAAGATATTCCTCTGGTTTCTGAATAGAGGGGTTATCTTAACTAGAGATAATTTGGCACGACTGGCAAGGGTGTAAAAAATGTGTCTTCTGCCATCATGACGAGTCTATTAGACACTTATTTTTTGAGTGTATGTTTGCTCGGTCTGCAGGGGCGGACCCAGGACAAAATTGTTCCGGTGTCCCATCTCCATTACATATGTATGGCTATTGAGATATAATATGGATAGTAATATCATAGTTAACAATTCATTGTCTTTTAAAATGGTATTCTTCCTTCTTTCATGGCTTCAAAGCAATCAATAACAGAAAATTTTCTTATTTCACCTTTCTCCATATAGAAAATAAGATTGTATTTAGTTTCAAATAAATAAATTAATATTGAACTTCAAGGCATCGACACTAAGAAAATTGCACAAATATATTTTGACAATTCTCATTACAGGAACATTTGGTTTAAATAGTGAAACAAGGAAATATATTTGCTATCATTTGGTTTATTATTGACTTCTGAATCTAGCACTAGTCTTGCCGGTTGTAACTGCCTCGGCGATCTGGCGACTGGCGGCTGGCGGGAATACATGCGTAGGGTGAACTGACTCAGCGAGATAAGAGGCGAACGGACTTTTTTCACCAATCGATCGATGTATAGGGCTTGTCACTCGCCCCCTAGACTAGCCGATTGGGCCTATGGCTCGCACGCTAGAGAGGATAGGGGCCTGGGCCGCAGTTGCTTGCTCGGCTGCTGTACCGGTGTCCTCCCGATGAAATTACCGGTGTCCTACCATAATCGGGCTCTATACGTATAAGGTAAATGGATTTTTTACCCGGTGTCCTGTGCACCCTGCCCCAACGTGGGTCCGCCCCTGTCGGTCTGTGTGGGCCATTGTTCAAATAGCTTCAAACCTTTACCCCTCACGTAGTGGACATAACATGTTCGTCATTTGGTTGAGGGGAATCGAAAAATAATTTTCTGCACACATTCTAGTGGGGGCGGCTGCCTTATGTTGGGTATTGTGGCTTACCAGGAATGATATTGTGTTTAACAATAAATGTGTTTCATCTCCTATGCAGGTTATTCATGTATGTTCGCGATGGTTTCGTACTTGGTCTATCCTGCAGAGGCCGGAGGAAAGAGACCTTTTTTTATGATGGCGTCTACTCGGCTGGAGCGTATGGCTAGGGAGGTTTTCTATCCCCATGGATGACGGTGTGATCTTCGGATAGGATCCGCCAAGTCTTAGGCTGGCTTTTAAATTTATCTTAGTGGTTATTCGAGACTTTGCTTTTACCATTTTCAGTTTTTGGACTTGTTGGTTGTGTGCATCTGGTTATGCAGAGGCCATGCTTTCTTTCGATGTGATTGTATCAACTCGATAATTCAATTCAATGAAATGCCCTTTATCGAAAAAAATAACAATATTACTGTAGGATACATGATCCAGTTCCCTTTTTTGGCTTTCTTGCCGGAGAGTTCCACTTTTCATTCTTCGTGCCTCGGTTTAGATAGGTAGGGTTTTCGTTCTCGTAAGAACAGCGCTCGGACGGATGGCAGCGCTTCTTCTTCGAGTCAGTCTTTTGGGCTCCGATCCTCCTCAAATTTATTCGCCGGGACGGCTTAGATGCAGCTCCGGCGTATATTCCTGCCAGTTACTCGTAGCGGCGAGTTTAGCATTTCTCACCGTGCGTACGCAACGACGAGATTTGGTGTCAGATTTTTCAGATCGATTCAAAGATTCAATGGCGACGAGTGTGGCTCCCGAACGTTGGTCCTTAGGGGCACGTGCACTAAGACTTCCCGGTTGCCATCGACAAGGTGAAGCCGTCTCCGGTATGGAGCAGTGACAGCGGTGCGTCGGCCGCTCGCTCTAGCGGCATAAATTATCGGCTTTATCACTGCCGTTGTCGCTCATCCCATCTCTGTCATCGGAAGGCGTCGCGGCCGGAACAGACACCGCCGCCATCGCAACATCATGCAGTGAAATCGGAGCCGTGGAAGTAGATGTGGTGGACGCGGCCATCTTCATCACCCCACCGTCAGACTTAGCCTGATTGATAACCGGCTGTTTAGGGTGAACCTTCGGATCAAATGGACGGCGCAGAGGAGGGTTATGACCCCGCCTCCCCGGCCACCCCGCTGGCGATAGTGAGGCCCAGAAGCACCCTCGACGAACTCGCCGGAAGGCGGGTTGAAATTCCGCTGCCACTGATTGCCGCCAAAGCCTCTACCTCCCCCGTCAATCCATTGGTTCCAACCATATCGGTAGCCCTGATAGCCAACATGGTTGCCGCGTCCAGACGCATATCTGCCTCGCCCACCATTAAAGCCACCACGACCCTGACCAAAGTCGCCGTGGCCGGTGCCTCCGGGGCCAGCAACAAAATTGCCACGGCCTGCACCTCCTTGCACCCCGCGCCCGCCCCCGGTTCCGGCGTTAGCAGCCGAACGGCCCTGCCCCGCCATGGCTGCCAGGCGCCCAACGTCATCTCGGCCAAGGCCTGCAGCCGGTTGATGTGGTTGCCGCGGTATTGGAATCCGCGGCGGTGGATGGGGATCACCCCGCCCAGCCATGGTCACCGGCATGATGCGCCGCACACAGCGCACGAACGGAGGGAAGCCAGTTGCTGTCTGTCGCCGAACCCTAGCGTCGTCCTCGTCAAACTTTGCCCGTGGTCCTTCCGATACACGAGACATAGCAAAACCGATAGAAAACGGTGTCGCCGCTGTGTCAGACTGGACCGTATACCCAGCTGATCCCGGCCCATCTCTCACCGGTTCGCACTGGGCCGTATACCCAGACAACTTCAATGGCGACTCCCACTCGCGTCCCTGTCGCCACTTATGAGTGCTTGGTCTAGCTTGAGCTTGTGCAGTCCGCATGGTAGATCATGGAGGAGTTACGGCATGGTGTGTCAAACTATTGCCCCGCTTTTTTGTCTAAATGTTTTCACTGTACAATGACATGTATGACATAGGTTTTATGTCCACCATAGGTAATTAGCGTAGCGCCCTGGAAACTCAGAGCAGCCGGGTGTTGTTCTCGCTCTTGTTTCAAATGTGAATGCATGACTCCCCAGCAGATGGATCACATACCAATGCCAGAAGGCACGATGATAATCTAAGACGACGTTAATGTCCAGGTTGAGGTTGGAAGGCTCGATACAAAAAAGAACAGGGGACACTAGAAGACTATCAGTATTCTTTAATCGGAATACGGATAGTAGCCGGAAGATATATAGCCTCACTTTCTTATATAGAAGTAATGAACTGACTTAACTTAAGTCTGTGTACCCAACAGCCGAAAAACATGATTTGACTGATTATAAAGAGAGGAATACATCAACAATAATGGACACTCGGTTCTTATACTTTAACATCAGATTTTTTTTATCATCCAGGAATTTCCAGATTTTGTTAGGAAATGCAGATTAGCAGAGTACTCCCTCTGTAAACTAATATAAGAGCGTTTAGAATACTAAAATAGTGACCTAAACGCTCTTATATTAGTTTACAGAGGGAGTACTTCGAAACATCCATGCAAAAATAAAAAAAAAGAGTACTTCGAAACATCCATGCAAAAATAAAAAAAAGAGTACTTCGAAACATACAAGATACATGCAAAAGTTGGATAGTACTCCCTCCGTTCCTAAATATTTGTCTTTCTAGAGATTTCAACAAGTGACTACATACAAAGTAAAATGAGTGAATCTACACTCTAAATATGTCTACATACATCCGTATGTTGCAATCCATTTGAATGTCTAGAAATACAAATATTTAGGAACGGAGGGAGTAAAAGAGACCAAGTATTTAGGCGTTGTATACTCGAACGGATGCAGATGCTACAACTGTTTCATCGCAGAATTTAATTTTCTGGCTGATTGTTTTAGCTTCTTCATGCTCTATAGATGGCAGTGCTAGCTATGCAATGGTGGGCCCACAACGATTCCGTATCAGCAAGCACCACAATATAAATGAAGTTTTTCATTCCTATCTTGAATTGCAAACTTCGAGGTAGCAAGTGATCAGATGCACAATTAGCAGAAATCTACTACTCCCTCCAATCAAAATTTATTGAAGCACAATTAGTAGAACTTTACTAAGTGTGCATCAATTAATTTGGTTCGGAGGGAGCATAGGTTTCACCGTCACTGGACCCATCAGCTTCAAGAATAATATCAGCCAATTGATGATTATAAAGAAATTAACCATGCAATTCGTGGTTATAAATAAATAATATAGAGTAGAAGAACCGAGACAAGAAATGTGTATGTTATCCGTGTCCGTGGGTATTTTCATCTTCCAATAATAATACACAAATGGAAAGTCCCAACTCTTCCCGAAAGCAGTTTGCAAGATTATATACTCCCTCCGTCTCAAATTAAGTGACTCAACTTGCACTAAAGTTAGTACAAACTTGAGTCACTTATTTTGGGACGAAGGGAGTACATCGTTGACCAAACTATCAGGCTTTGCTTGCAGAGCAAACCACACTTAATTCGAGCAACGGAACCTCTTGTATGTTTCCTCCTTTGCCAACCAAGGAGAAGGATTGTGATTAAAATAAGCAAGCTCAACTTTTACAGAAGTTGTTGAGAACAAGCTTTGTACTTCAAAAGGAAGGACATACAAAAAAAGCATAGTAGAAGAGTGTGAGAATGGCAAGAGCAAGAAAGCCATTCTCTATTTTCCTCCACTCTATTAATAGTATGATTCAACTTTACCTCCCGGTGAAAGGGAGAGATCTTAGTTCAGAAGGAAAAATGACTATTTGCCCCAACGTATAAATCCGATCAGCATGTGAACAAAATAAAATTATGAGCATGGGTCTACACGGGGATCCCGTTTAGCTATGAGCTCAGTGGCGGTGCCAGAACTATAAACATGTGATGTCAACTATAATTGCTTTCTCAATCTTATAGTATTTCTGAATTTACCCATGAAATTTTACTTGTATATTTAGAAGGTTTTGGTCAAAAGTTGTGTAGTCAGTTGACTACACAGCCATAGAGTGGCTTCGCCACTGAGCTGCACACCATTCAGCATCATCACACTTATCACCCTGCTAATGTAACCGCTGTTCTGAACGTTGCCAACTCTGCCTCTTTATATATCTCTAAACCATAGGCATCTTTTCTTTTGGGGTTCCTTCAGTTGGTGATCAGGTTATGAGTGTACACTCCTTGCCGAACATTTGATGTGTTTTCTTGGTATTGAGTTGAGATTTTAGATGAAACTGAAATAGGATTTGAACAAGAGAAGTTGCATTCTATCGGTCATGGACAAGAGCGGTTGGTCCGTTGTGTGTGCCCACTGAGAAAGCAGAAACTATCGCTGCCGCAGATCCATCATCCATAGACCTGATTCTGTCCAGCTACGAAATGCTCAGTTTATTCGATTTGAAGTGTATTGACCATGTCCCATTGAGAAGAGCTCAGTGCGTCCATTAGAGGCAACATAAATCGAAGTGGGTAGAGCACCCGAGTATAGAGCCAACTACCCGCTTCTTCTGCGGTTGTACTAACGAGTAATTTGTTAGCCGTATGATACTTCTTCCGTTCGCGAGATTATATCCAGCGTTTATTGTCAATGTTGTTACGATCCAAAAAATTAATTTAGCCGGTACATATAAATTATATTGTTTCTTATTAACTTTTCCATCAGTGAATTGGGGCCACTGTCGTAGCCTCCCCTACATGTTACAACAACGATAACTAAAGGTTCTCTGTAATTCCACTATAAACTAGGAGTAAAGGCTTTTACTGCCACCCTGAATTACCTTCACATCCTACCATTTACAACGACAGTGATATGTCTTGCGACCGTATGGCGGTAATGCTGAGTGGGGCCCCTTCACGACATTCACAAACTTATTAAACTAAGCATTCAACAGAGGATCTCAAATCCAAAATAACGGTTCAGATCCTATACATACCAAGATTCATGAATATCTCCGAGAACTAGGTGTCTACTCACACATGGGGAAAACAATCATCATGATGACAGTCATGGTGAACATGAATTAACCGCAAATTTAACAATCACAATACGATCCACTAGGGTTCTTGATGTTGCAATGAGATGGATGTGGATGATGTCGATGATGACGGTGGTGATTATGTTCTAC
>LR738712.1:815524470-815607283 GCA_902687465.1 Secale cereale | reverse complement strand
CCCCCCCCCCCCCCCCCGTGCTTGGTGATGAAAATGGCGATATCCTCCTGGTTAATACCCCCTTCGGATGAACTCCGGAGACTAGGTTCTGCATTATGTACGAGTTTCTGGTTCTGCCGTCGGATGAAGTTCGAAGGCTAGGTTCTACCTTATGTACTGGGTGAAAATAGAGGACTACACGGTGGCGTTGCACTCCATACAACCGCTCATACGAGCAGTCACGCTCGTATGTCCGCTGTCTCTGGCTCTACAGGCGTCGTGGCGGCTCCTCCTTTGGCTCAATTGCTCCATTGATTTATGATGGATGATTATCACATTAAATACGTAATTTCACTACAATTTACTGTGATTTCTTCCATAAAGTATTATTTGGTCTAAAAAGCATTGCCCGAGGAATATCAACATAAAGAGATGCGTGAGCGCGGTAATATTCCACAAAGCCGACTGTGTAGGCACAAAATACCTATCAAAGTCATCGCATAAATTGTACTCATCAATGGGCCTGATAAATTTAGGTAGTTAATGTAATCTTTGCGGGTGTTCTCGGTTAAATAACTTCATAAAATTTCATGTAAGATAATCAATATTCAGCTTCCATTGCATACACTTAGATCAATCCAATGAAATTCTGGAAGAAATGAAAATTATGTGCAGTTAGCCACCAAACATAAGAAGCATCATCCTGTTTAGTGAAAGACGATTTTCCTAGAAATAATATTTCAGGCGTTCTGTCTTATTCAGGGAATTCAGTTACATTTCTGACAAAGATACTACATGAGTCATGAACCATGTCACCCAGCATATCATACTGCATTGAAAATTTAATTTAAATTTTCTTCTAAGCCACTAATATCTTTTCTCTATACCTTCAAAGCATTTCTATCTGCTAGTTTTGGCGTTACTCAAAACAATATATCGTTGATTTTTCACCCACTCCATGGGTTGCTAAGGAAAAACATGAGATGCAAATTTACCTCACATAAAAAATCATATTCTAGTGGGAACTGATTGTTCATCCTCCGTGTATGCAAGTGATCAGCATTTATCCCTAAAAATAAAAACTATGCTCATCTGGAAAACATGAGGAACATTTATATAGTCCTTTATCTTCCAAGATTTTTCATGGTCACTATTGTACGGTTGGAAGCTCCCCAGCTCTTCTGGAATGTAGTTTACAAGATCCTGCATATTGCAAAGCAAACTATCACTATAAATTTGTCAAGCTCCACTTATAGCGCAAACCACATTTAATCTGAGAGCTGGAACTTTGCGTAGGTTTCCTCGTCAACCATCCCTGGAAAAATATTATGATTGAAAACATCTACAAAATTTGTTGAGAATTAGCTGAGTACTTCGAAAGTAAAGTCTTAAAAACTGCATAGTAAGAGTGTGAGGACAGCAATAGCAAAAATTCCATGTCTAGTTTCCTCTAGTCTATCAGAGTTCAAGAAAGAAATTAGAAGGTGCAACTTTACCTCCCATAAAAATTGAGCTGAGATTTAGTTTGAAATGAAAATGATTACTTATCACAATGTATACATGTGATTAGCATGTGAACAAGAAAAACTTATGTGTGGCTGGCCAACATGATAAACACATACTACTCATGACTAAACCCCACTCAGCAGCATCACGCTTATTGTGTCGCTAATGTACCCAACCTTTTTAACATTGCTCACTCCACTCTATATATCTCTAAGTCATATGCATCTTTTGTTGTTGGGTTCCCTTCCGTTGCTCATTCGGTTATGAGCGTACACTAATATTGAGTTTCTGATGTGTTTTCTTGCCGATGAGTTGAGATTTTAGAAGCAACTGATAGAAAATGTAGAAAACTTGGTTGATCGTACTCCGTTTGTGCCCACTAAAAACTAGGAAAAATAAACACGAAAATTTTGTGTTGCAAATGTTGTGGTTGTTAAATTTGAAATGTGTATAATGTGTACTGTTGAGAAGCGCCGCGTATGTGCTTCGAAATAAAATAGTCCGAATTGTGTGTACAAAAAGGGAGATTCATTTTTTTGACTGTTCTAGTTGATTAAAGAGTGTGAGCGGCACTTATTTCCTTCCCCTAAATTATGGCGAGAATATAACAACAGAGTTATTCATCTGTTCAATATTTATATTATCTGTTTGACACCATCCTTTAATGTATTCGCTCGGCATTTCTAATTTTTTATTACATTATATTTGTTCCTATCCGTGAACCTGGGAAGGACTAAGGAGAAGGCGACAAGGTCCAGGGTAGTGGCTTGTTAGGGTCACACTAGTTCTTCTCCTCTCGATCTATGGAGGATTCCAGTTCTGGTAGCGATACAACTTGAGGAATGGGATGAAAGGGGGTCGTAGAAGGCATACGGAGACACACACACGCAGCCGCCATTTCCTGATCCTAGCCGGGACGATCCTTTGTCACCAACTACACTCACTTATATCAACGAGCTACCGGTTCCTCAAGGCTGAACTTGTAGGAAACCCATTGAGGCCAAGTAAATCTGGTCTTCTCCCGAAGCTGTCTATTTTATCCAGAAAGAAAATCTCCAAAAAGTTTGGCATTTGGACTTTGTTTTGTACTGATATTCTGTAACCAAAAACAGGCAAAAAACAACAATTGACACTGGGCACTAAGTTAATATGTCAGTCCGAAAAAATAATATATAATTGCTTGTAAATGCATATAAAACATGCAAGATTGATACTACAATAGTATGGAACAATCAAAAGTTAAAGATATGTTGGAGACGTATCAAGCATCCCAGGATTAATTCCTACTTGTCCTTGAGTAGGTAAATGATAAAAAATGTGAAATGTTGATATTTATTGCGTTGTGAACTGTTATTTCTTCATGGTACAATTCTTATGAATTTTCTGTCTTATTTTCTAAGTGTCACATAAAGAGGGAGATTGCCAGCAGTTGGAATTCAGGACCGGAAAGGGCTACATCTGAGGCACATTTTCTAAACAACTCCAAATGAGCTGAAAATTAACGGAGAATTATTTTGGAATATATTAAAATTATTAGCGAAAGAAATACCAAAGGCGACCCCACGAGGCAGCCAAGCCTGGGGACGCGCCCCACACCCTGGTTCCTTCATTTGCTTACTATCTAGCATGTCGAGTTCTCTCTATATGTATAGTAGCTAGCGTCGACCAAGCACGGAGAAAGAGAGGTCACTTCTCTCTATTAACTAGCTAACACAATATGAAACCTCTAAATTAACCCTCCAAAACCCCTACCCCCCCCCCTCCCCCACACACACAGACACCTTTCAAAAAACAAAAACAAAAACCCCAGCGCCTGCGAGTTGCTGACGCGTGGCCACCGTTTGGTCCCTGTTGGTGTTATCAACCAGGACTAAAGGGCCTCCTGCCTGGGCGTCCATCAGCGGCCACGTAGAGCCCCTTCTATCCTGGTTCGTAAGCGAACCAGTACTAAACGTTTTGGGCTTTAGTCCCGACCGTTTTGTCCCGATTCCAGAACGGGACTAAAGGCCCTCTTGAACCGGGACTAGTTCCCTATTTTCCACTAGTATTTCCACTTGTTCCAAGATTTTCAAGAGCATACTAATAAGAATATAAAAGATGTGCTATGCATCTTCACAATGTTTACACTATCATCAATCTGTCACCATCCATGAAGGCAATCACCGGTATCAAATTACCGAATTTGATCTTTTTGCTGGCTATTCTGCATCATGGGAAAATGTAGGTATTTCAAGTTAACGTTTTCTCTTTACATTTTTCTACTTGTAATCTCAATCAGAAGGTATAAAACTTCTATTTATTTATTTGTAAGCATTAAACAATAGATGGTGGTTGCAATAATCACCCAATAGTTAGGAAAGGATCGGACGGGAAAGAAACTATTATTTACATGAATTTCAAGAAACGTTGCCAATTCTGCTTTAAAAATAGTAATGATCATCACAATTTTTTATGATTCGACGCACTCACAGGTGCACTTTCAAGTACCCGCCGCATAACCATATACTAGCTGATACCCGCGCGGGGCACGCCGCGGCTTGTTGATGATTTTTGTTGCATAGTAGGTCAATATCCGTATGTTGATGATTTTTGTTGAAAAATAGATTGGCACGTTTAGTTCGGTATTCATTTTGTGTCTGCGGCACTGCATTGTCTGTGTATGCTTTTTATGTGGGCTAAGATAATCATAACCTTGGAACAATATGGATAATATGTGGGTTTAAGAAAATAGAGTGCAATACATGAAGGAAAAAAGAAGATTTTATTTCTTATGGCGATAGAGTAGATGTTCTACAGTGTGCCGGTTCGCCCTCCCGCAGAGTTGGTACTTGTGATAAAGTAGTAAATGACTTGACCAAATTCTTAAACTTGGTTGTGTGCTGGTGTTGGGCCAGTATACGAATTGCTGCATCTTTGGTAGCTGGGTGTTGTGTGTACATGTGATACAATCAAATATTTCTTTTGGGTACAGGTGAGACAATCAAATCTTTATTAGGTTACATTAATCACATCACTACTAGGAAAAGGGTTATAGATGGAATTGACACTAATGGCGCACCAGACATGCGGTGCGCCATTAGTATATACTAATGGCGCACCATGTGTTGGTGCGCCATTAGTATATACTAATGGCGCACCATGTGTTGGTGCGCCATTAGTATCCAAATACTAATGGCGCACCGTTGACGTGGTGCGCCATTAGTAACAATTTTTTTTTTCATATTTTTCTCAAAACTACTAATGGCGCACCAGTGGATAGTGCGCCATTAGTAGTTCAACTACTAATGGCGCACCACATCCACGACGCGCCATTAGTAAATTTTTTTTAATTTTATTTTCAAAAAATACTAATGGCGCACCGTGGGAGTGGTGCGCCATTAGTAAGTTGAACTTACTAATGGCGCACCACTCCCACGGTGCGCCATTAGTATTTTTTTTCATATTTTGTTTTTATTTTTTTTTATTTTTTTTTCAAAAAATACTAAAAAAAATACTAATGACGCACCGTGGGAGTGGTGCGCCATTAGTAGTTCAACTTACTAATGGCGCACCACTCCCACGGTGCGCCATTAGTATTTTTTTTCATTAGTATTTTTTTTCATATTTTGTTTTTGTTTTTTTTTTCAAAAAATACTAATGGCGCACCACTACCACGGTGCGCCATTAGTAACTTGGCCATTACTGCACCCCCCTGGACCGCCTTTTTCAGTTAAAAAATAAATAAAAGAAAATGATGTAAATGTCAAAAAAATAAAAGAAAATAAGTTTCCCATGTGATATGTGGTCTACTTGTTGGGAAAATTTACAAATATGAATTTTGACTTTATTTGCAAAATATCTCTGGAATTTAGTAAAACGGGTATAACTTTTGCATACGAACTCGGATTAAAAAGTTTTTTATATGAAAAATCATCTACTCGAAAAGTTACATCCAAATTTAACCGGGGAAACCCCGTTAAACATTTTCTAAATCCCCAAAAACCTAACAGAAAAAAAGTTACGGGGCTTTTAAGATCTACAGGCAAAAAAATTCAAAAAATTTCAAACTTACTAGTGGCGCACCGTTTGCTAGGTGCGCCACTAGTAACAGAAAAAAAAAATATAAAATTTTCGAAAAAATAATTTATAATTTTTTTTCCAAAATATGATACGTAATATGACCGGGAAGTTTGAAATATATTTTCAAAATTTCATCATACTCATGAACATTAACAAACTCCTAGACATCAAGAAGGGTTAATAGGATTGATATGATAGATATATCAACAAGTGCGTGTGAAGTGAGCTGGTGCTGGGGTTGGATAGAACTACAAAGTTAAGCGTGTTCGGGCTGGAGTAGTGTGAGGATGGGTGACCTTATGAGAAGTTTGACCACAGAGTGTAATTTGACTTGAGATTAAGCAAATTAACCCCAGATTAAGCCATAATAATCTGAGATTAAGAAAAAAAATTTGAAAAAAAAAATTGAACAAAAAAATTTGAAAAAAAAAAGGTGCGCCATTAGTATCCAACTACTAATGGCGTGCTAGTAATGGCGCACCGGTAGTGCGCCATTAATGGGCAAAACCGGTGCGCCATTAACAGCCCTTTTTGTAGTAGTGCATTGGGCAGTATATAGTCAGGAATCGTGAATATGTCAAGTCAGTTTATTGATGTCATTGAGACCTTGTGCATGTAGTAGGAGGACGATGAGTTTAAATAGGTTGAGCTACGCGCTGCTTGTGAAGTGTGCAAAACGGTATCTTTTGCCGAAACATGGACAGATAACAATCACGGGAGTTTCAGATGATGAAACCTTAACAAACAGACCGGCTAACAATACATTCAGTACTACAATATGAAGGATCATTCCCAGATTGTGCGGAAGTTTCTAAACATGTCATGTACACAAAGAGCATATTATGTGTTCCCTAGAATATGGACATCAATGAGAACATAAGAAATTTGCATACATTAGGAACTTGTTTTAGCACAGAACAAGATAAGAAGGATAATACAAATAATGGTTCCATTAGGCGGTTAACTACACAAATTATAGTCACCTATTATACCTTATGATTCTCCGGAGAAATATCCTCCTCAATGGGCTGCGAGAAAGAAGGCATTCTTGGAAATATATAATTTGGGAAATTTGCTAGGTTACATAGATCTACATAAAAAAAACTGGAAATTTAAATATGCAAACACAGGAGATATTGGATCCTTTACTGGATAGCTTCGAAATTATCGCTGTACAAATATTTTCTTATGTACCTTCAGGTCAAAATTGACGAAAATAATGCCATGGAATGTGGACTCACTTCTTTTGATAGCCTCGTACATGAGCATAGCGTAACATTTGTGGAAACAAAGATGGTAGCAACATGCAAATAAAACAACAGATGACCATCAATGCCAAGTTAAGAAACATGTGTCAAACGTCAATAATTGGGTGAATGAGTAGAAGTTTGCCTTGTTTCAAAAGAGACACAAAATAATGATGCGGAAGCGGGGTGATGAACATCCATAAATGTTTTAGGAGGGACAATTATATCATTTATAAAATCTTACATCGAAATAAAATTATATTGACAATCAGCCTGATGGGTGCTCCACCTGCTACAGACAAAATAAAAGCACCGCGGGCCATGAACTGCTCGCCACCAGATTTGCAAGACCCACCCCCAAGCGCACCCAGCCAGATCCTGACTAATTAAGGTGTCAATTCATTATCCCATTGGCTAGAGTTACCCTGCAGAAAAGACTCGACCCCTATGTATGACCATCAGAACCCTGATCCGTCTCCATGTCCCGTGCTTACCGTACGCCTCGTCGCTATTACCGCGTCGAGCCTCCGCTGTCCCGATCTAGTCTCAAGGGTAGTGAAACCACACCACTCAACCCCCACTGCAGAGTACCATCGACCATCACCGACCGATGACGAGTTCTACGCTTCCATCAGACCACTGGACTCCAGTCCGAATTACGTGTCACTCGCTTTTTCCCGCCGCTGAATAGGCTTCGATTCTCTGGATCCTTACACCATAGCCCCTCAATCCAGCTCCACCTTCAACATAACTTCATTGTAGATGATCAGTCCACCCTGCGCCCCGTCGACATCAAGCTCCGTGTGCACCGTCTTGAATCAACCCCACGCCATAGTCTTGTCGAAGCCACACAAGCCCTCAGGCCCACGCCACGTGTTTCCACGCTCAAAAGTCGGTCACCATCAGCTTCACGCTCCTATGTCGTCGCCGAACTCATCACCGTCTTCTGTACCAACTGACTTGCGTCAACCGTCAGACTATCTAGTCTGACCCAGCCGAACTCGTTCGACTGTACGACACGCTCGTGGCTCCCAAATCATCTTCCACGAATTTCGATCCATCACATGATAATTTCATAACAGCTGACATGACTTCCCGCAACGCTTTCAAGCATCCCTGTTGTGCCAACAAATCTAAACTATCAACGCGATTCCCAAGTACATAAACAGCCTCCGCGTACTAATAGCAATTTCCAACCAAAACACCTTTTGATCTTCTCACGTAGCTCCCTTGACACAAACCCTTGACGCTAGTGCAACTTGTTTCGCCTCACCTCAGCCTTCCCGATGGATGCGTATCAATGGATATTTCCTTCGCTCGATTTGATCTGCCTCTCGCCGTGTCAACACGAGAACTCGGTCCTCTTTTGGTCCAAAATAAATCCCGTAGATGCCCTTGTACACGGCCCTGGTCTGATCGCCTTGCAAACAGACATGTACACACCTGAGCTCACCAGCTGCCGTTCGGCTCGTGAGTTGCCCGCCTGCTGCAGCCGTCCGGCTTCTCCACCTGGGCCGCAACCCACGCACTTGCCTTGCTTTCGCAACCAGCGCTCCGAACCAATGTGTTGTCCGCCAGTCCGCGCGCAACACGCCGCCGTCGTCGATTGCATCTCGCCGAGTCCACGCCTGAATCGATTAAACCGATCTCACCATGAACTCGTCTGATCACCGAATCGACCAAACAACTGCAACTCGCCGCCGTCAAGACATCCAACCACGTTACTGCTTCTTCATCCTCTAGACCAACGATCCGCAGTCTCTGAACAACCTAGCTCATGATACCACTTGTTAGAATAAATACGAGGCATACCGTCGATCATCCGAGTACCAAGTAATCACACGAGGCACAACACCGAGATTTGTTAACGAGGTTCACCATCATGGCTACATCCCCGGGGCCTGACTACGGGCACTCCTCCCCGTGACACCATCACAATACCGCACACCGGTCACCCGGGCGCTCCTCCCCGTGATACCATCATAATACCGCACACCGTCCACCTGGGCGCCAGCACACGCCGCCAGCTCCTCCTTGCGCGCCTGTGCTATTATGTTGGCATAGGTTATATCGTGTGTCTACCCTCGTTATATAAGAGAAGCCTAGGATACAAGTGTCTTAGAAGGACATGGTTTCATATCTTATCTAAACACAATACAACTACAAGTCCAACTGTAACCTACCTTGTACACAATATTCGACACAACTCTAACAATCCAGCTAGCCGCCCCTTAATTTGTTTCCCGTGTAGAATTCTCACAGTCCGACTCAAAAACTGGATTTGGTCGGGCCACAACTCTGCACGCCATCGTCGTCGGCAGAAAGAAGGAATGATGGGGCAGCAGAACCCAGCCTAGGACTACCGCTGGGTGCTCCATGGCCTAGTGAAGAAGAGGCTCGGGGAGAGGAATGGAGCGAGGTAATGCCTGCGGCCAGGCTGGTCACAAAATCAACTAACCAAAACTTGAGAAAATTTACCAATTTACAAACATGCATGCTGCCACGATCTTTGTAAAGGCACGGGATTTTGCGACGGGCGCTCGCACAACACGTGCACAGCCACATGCGACGAATGCACACCACACATCCAAAAATCGACACGGGTACACAGCACTGACAGCCACTACTAAATAAGAGGAAAGCCCGGTGGGCGCGCAGGAGATGGAGAGTACCGGCTTCTGTGCCAACTCCCTCCATCCTTTGGCAACGACCTCGATCGGCAACTCTCTATACACTGTCTTACTTTGGTTCCTGTTCAGGCGCTCTATGACGGTAATGAACAAGCACTACAGCTAGCTAGAGACTTAAATCACAGAAAGAAGTCACTTATAGACAATAACAACTGACGATAGGTTCGTAGAGTGCGTCGTGATTGAATAACAAAAATATTTCTTGAAACTCAACCCACAAATATTTTTCATGGTAGTA
Source organism: Secale cereale (assembly GCA_902687465.1). Lineage (NCBI taxonomy): Eukaryota > Viridiplantae > Streptophyta > Magnoliopsida > Poales > Poaceae > Secale > Secale cereale. Next base: position 815,597,564 of record LR738712.1, on the reverse strand, counting down.
ATGCTTTGCCTTGACTTTGACCATGGGGACTCTCGACTGGTCTTTACTTCTCTCAGGTATCATTGATGCAATTCATACATTCTCGTTGATAGAAGCGAGACCTGCTCAGGCTTGACCAGAGGTTGGTCGCAGACATACTTTTATTGTAGTTCCTCCTCTATAAACCTGGGGGGTTCCTCGATTTCTAGAGTTATTCAACAGTGATACCAACCTCTTTTGCCTGCTTTCTATGATCGTCAGGTATAACCAGCTGATCGACGGTACTCACGCGTGTTGAAACAATGAGCGGGCGATCGATTGCACTGCCTGTTCTCCCAGTTGGGAAACAATTTTTTGCTTTTTTGACCAGCTGCTTGGCTCGAGCTCGACTCCTTTTTTTGTGCATGATAGGACATCTTGATAGAGAGCTCGTATTCTAGTCCCTATGCTTCACAGCCGGTTGAGCATTATCAATAAAGTGTTATTATCAATAAAGTGTTGTATACCTCACATGCGACGAATGCACACCACACATCCAAAAATCAACACAGGTACACAGCACTGACAGCCACTACTAATAAGAGGAAAGCCCAGTGGGCGTGCAGGAGATGGAGAGTACCGGCTTCTGTGCCAACGGCCTCGATCAGCAACTCTCTATACACTGCCTTACTTGTGGTTGCTGTTCAGGTGCTCTACGACGGTGACAAGTCACGATCCGGGCACGCACATGTATTCGTCGCCGTTCGCCACCACTTAGGTGGGTGAAGAGCGGGCCAAACAGGACAATGACGGCCTCGTGGCCGGCAGCGAGGGGAAGAGCGCGCGGTCGTGGCCGAACAACGACGCGGACGCCGTCGTGGCTACACATACATAAATTTACACGGGCTTTACAAACAGGTGTGTTTTGATTGGAGATTAAGGAGAAGAATGGACACATCCCATAAAAATCAGGGAGAGAGTGGTTAGTTAGAAATAAAGAATCCTAATTATCATGTAAATGCGTGTAACTCTTTGTATGTTTAGCATTATTGCCATTTACCCGACGGCCAGGAGAGGATGTACTGCATCCCATTGTTAGAGTCCGAAGCGAAACGAAGCCTCTCCATGCGTTTGGATTCTGGACCGTCCGATCGAGCTGCCGAGCGCGTCCTGGCCGTCGGATCTCTGGGTGGACCGATCCTAGCCGTCAGATCTTCGAGTGAGACAACCCGCGCCGTCGGATCGAGGCTGGACGCTGCTACAATGAATAGTATGTCCTCTGGTGTACACCGCCTGTTATTTTGGTGCCCTCGATGGGCATTTCGGTCTTTTCACGTTTAGTCAACCCACCTTGACTGCCGCCCTCTCCCACTCTTCCTCCTCCCTGCTCCCATTCCTCCCTCGCGCGAACCCTAGCCGCCGCCCTCTCCCACTCGTCGTCCTCCCCGCTCCCCTTCCTGGCGGCGCTCCCGACTGCCACGCGACATCTTCTCCTCCCCGTCGTCGAACTCAGGCCGCCGCTCCGTCCCGCATCCCTGTCGCACCTCCCCTTGAGCCGCCGCTCCGTCCCGCGTCCCCGTCGTGCCTAGGGTTAGCGCCCGACGCGTCTGGTGCCGTCGCTGGCCGTATCCATGCATGTGTTGAAAGCATTGAGCTTAATTTAGATATGCAGACACAATTTCATTTCATGTATAAGATAACGGGTTTGTATATAGACTGTTCATGATGGGAGTTGAAGTTACTGTAATAATTTGTTTATCTGCTATTTTTAATATTTGCAATGCTTACTGGGTCGGATATGATTATACCCGGCAGCGGTGTGCTGCCGGGTGCGGCAAGCCGCGCTTTCTACCTAGTATAGGAAGAGACCACACCCAGCAAGGGAAACAGAAACCGGGCCGCCTCGGGTCAAAACACGCGGCATGGACGCGGCGCCTCTCGAGCTGCCGTCCAGCCCATGGGTCGTCTCACGCTGCCTTCACTTTGCCATCTGGAGACGTAGAATCCAAGCGTTGAGGCGCCACGCGGCCTCAGAGGGTGTTTGTTTCCAGGGACTTATTGGTCTAAGAACTTAAATAAGTCCCTATAAGTCCCATCTAAACCAAACAGGAGGGACTTGTAGGGACTTAAAGTGGGCATTTGGGACTTATCAAATAAGACTCTCAAGGAGAGACTTATATGGACTTATAGTTGTAATATGGTCTATTAGTCCATGTTAAATCCCAGAAACCAAACATGTAGGGACTTTTTAGGGACTTATGACTTATAAGTTGGGACTAAAAAAAGTCCTAAGACTTATGAACCAAACAGGGCCTCAGCCTGATGCTGTGCTGGACATAACACAGAAGGCCGGGCGCCGGCAAGCCTAACAATAGGCGGCAGGGCCTCCCGAAGCTGTTGGCCAGCGCCACCTGCAGCACGGTCGCGGCGGCGATCAGGCTGGTCACGCGCCAGTTCTCCCGGCCGACGGAGGAAGAATATGGGGAGCCCATGACAGCACAACGTAGGGTGCAGGACTGCAGGGGCCGGTTGTGCACGGCTGAGAGTACGACTTCCATCACTGGTTGTTGAGGCAGCCGCGGTGGTGGGAAGAAGCAGGCCATAGAGCCATCTTAGACCATTTTCAATGACCGCGCCAAAAGACGCGCGCGCGGTAAACTGTCATTTTACCGCGCGCGGGATGTTTTCGCGAGCTCCAGCGACGGCGGGAAAAGAGGACGCGCGGGAAAAAATTGTGCGCGCACGGGAGAAAACGGGCAGGCACGTGCTAGATTTGGCGCACCGCTTCGGCGCGTCTATAAATTGCGGCGCTCGCCACGCACCGTTCCAACGCTATCCACATCGCCTCGCTCCCTCTATCGCTTTCTCGCCTCGCCGCCGACGTGCCTCCACCGCGCCACTGTGCCGCCGCGCCGCCGGGGAGCTTCGGGCTACCGCGGCGTCCGCGTGCGCCCGTCCGGCACCTACTCCGTCGAGATTCGGTCCGGCGACGTACGCCTCCACCTCGGCACCTTCAACACCGCCCACGAGGGCGCCCGCGTGTACGACGCTGCGGCGTGGCGCCTCCGGCGCTCCCGTTGGGAGATGAACTTCCCAGACGTGGCGACGCTGGAGCGGGCGCAGGAGTTGGCGCCTCCCCCGCGGCTTATCACCGACGAGGATCATCGTGAGAACCGGAGACGGGAGCGCCGTCTCAGCCTGGCCGAGATGGATGAGGAAGCCAATGCACTGTGGCGCCAACGCTTCCCGCAAGACATCATCAACGAGCAACAGTTCTTCGACGAGAGGAGGGCGGAGAGGGAGGAGAGGAGGGTGGAGCGAGCCGTCTATCGCGAGGACAAGCGAACGCGGAAGGCGGCCGCTAAATTCAGCATCGCACTAGAAGATGCGTCGTCCTGGGGCTCCAACGACGAGCGGTTCCTTGACGCCTACATTGAGACGTCGGAGGAGGACATCACCGAGGCGGAGTCCGAGTCGGAGTAGTTTAGAGGAGGCTATGGAACCATCTACGTATCGCAGGACGGCGGAGTCCGAGTAGTTTAGAGGAGGCTATGGAACCATGTCTTTGTTTTGGACGTTTGAAATTCATTCGTGTCCAAAATGTAAACATATGCCAAGCGTCGGCTGCTCGCGCCCGCTGCATTTTAGCGCGCCTGCTGGAGCTACGCGCGCGCGTCGGTTTTTACTGCGGCTGCTGAAGCCAGCGCTGCGCGCCGCGCCAAATCAGACGATGGATGCGCTGCAAACTGGTTTTTAACGCGTCGTACGATTGGGCGGCTGTTGAAGATGCTCTTATGTAAGATCATACATCAGTGGTGTTTTCCAGAGAGGATCGAGAATGGTCGAACCGAACCGACTTATGCCAAAATCAAGAAAGTCTACATAGCACACACACACGTCACGTGCCAACGTACCGCGATGAAGAATGCAACCAATGGACAACGTGGCATCCTTGGAATACGCCAACACAAACAGGAAAACTAACACGTACTACACTGCAATTGAGTTATTTAAGCAACACACATGCAGATGAAACATATGGGACCACTGCATGCAAGGAAGCAGATTTTGAAACGGCATGCAACCGAAGCAAATTTATTAGTGGTTTAGTGACACATTCTAAGATCTATGCATGGTGTCTGCTCTCTGATCCTAAGGGCATCTTCAGCCGCGTCCCAGGAAGGCCTCCTGGGACGTTTTTTGTGCGTCGGCACTGAAAAAACGGCCCAGTCGCGCTTCCAGGAGCCCGATTTTCGTCGGCCTGAGCCGAAAACAGCGTCAGCGGAACCAGGCCGAACCCGGCGCGCTGGGGCGCCCGGGGGCGCCGGGACGAACCGTTTTGGCACGAAAAAGCCGCGGGCCAGCCGCGTCAGCGACACGGCGTCTCGTCTTCCCCCAACTACCTCGGTTCCCGCGGGGAATCAATGGCAAGGCTGCCGCCGGTCAACCTTGCCATTGATTCCTCACGGGTGGCGCCGACGCCTCCCCTCCCTCGCACGCGTACACACGGACGCGGAGCGGCAATAAAAGCCGGCGGTCTTTCACAGTCGCCTGTGCCCACACCAGACTCGCCCCTCGCCGCCGCCCAGCCCCTCTCTCTCCGTCCCCGTCTACCTCTCCTGAGCGCCCCCGGCAGCCCCTCTCTCTCCCTCTCTCCACCGCCGCGTCGCCATGGCAGAGCGCTTCCCCGGAGACGAGGCGGCGGCGAATGGCTTCGGCCGCCGTTCGCTCCGCGAACAGGAGTCCTGACTCCTGTTCCAGACGAACATTCCGGCGCCGCCGGACATGAGCGCTGGGCCGACGGGATGGCGGCTCAGCGACGGGGGAGTGCCCGTTCCCCCGTTACCCGACGTCGTGGCGAAGCCCCGGTACTTCGCCGAGGAGGTCGAGGTGGCGCGCGCCTCCTTAACCGACGACGAGCGTTCCCTCCCCCAGTACGCCGCCGGCAACCACGCGGCCTGGGCGGCGTACTTCCAGAGCCGCCAGCAGCAGCGTCTGGCCTCCACCAACGGCGCACCGGTGGTCGGCGGCGTCAAGAACAGCGAGGGGCACCACCTAGGGTGGGGCGTCTGTCACACCCTGATTTTCTTGTCACATTGCTTAAGCTAATTTCCATGTTAAAAATGTGGATTTGCAAAAACTTTTGAGTGTTTTTGACTTTGCTTGATTTGACTTTTGTCTGCTGTTTGCTAGTGCTCTAAAAATCAAATAAATCCTCCAACTCTTATACTTCATCTCCTTGACCCAAAACCTTTTCCCAATGATCATGCCATGTGTATAGACCAGTATAGAATTTTCTTATAAAAATATTTTGGCCAAATGGTATTTTCTAAAATTAGTTTTCCAAAAACCCCTGAATTGAGGTTTGCACTGCAAGTACCTTATTTAGGGTGTGAAAAATCTTTCAAAAAGTATATTTGAATCCTATTAGGTATAGGACTTCCAGAAACCACAAAAGTATAATTTCGAAAGTTATTTTTATATTTTATTTAAAAGCTTTTTCTTAAGGCCAAAAATGGTCTTTAATAGGGAAAAAATTATTTAATCATTTCAAAAATATTTGCCAAAATTCAGGGAGACTCATAGGACATATATTGTCCATATATAAGAGTTTCAGCACATGGTCATGTTCAAAATATTGGACAAATCCTTCCAAAACCCTTTCTGGATATTTCAAGCTTTTGAAATATTTACAAAGGAAATATTCTCCAAACATTCCAGGGAAATTCTATCATGTCAAATGTGACATATTTGATGATCTTGCAAAGCCTCATGCCTTGAAGATCAAGGAAACATCCTCTAATCCCCTCAAAACCATTCTGTCCATATTTGAAGTTTGAGCAACTCTACATTGCCAAACTTGTCCAATTGCTCTCAAATTTGGTGCACATGCTAGAATGGCCTAATAAGGCATCTACACCAAATGGCACAAGATTTGGAATAGAGCAACTTGATCTGATCACCTCAAAACCACTTCTGTTCAAATTCAAATTTGAACAACTTTACATTGTCAACTTTTTACCTGGAGCCTCAAACTTTGTGGGCATGTTCATAACCCCAAATGATGATGCTACACCAAGTGGTGCATCAAGGGGAGATGATTTGCTTGACTCAATCATGGTGAAACCATTTCTGTTGATTTCTAGGGTTCACCAAAGTTACATTGGCCACTTTGCCCAAATGAGCTCAAATTTGGTGGAGAGGCCTAATTATGTGTGACATTTGATCCTGTTAAGTCCCATGTCAAGTGGAGGTCATTTGCCTCCCCAAAACCTGATCAAACACCTTCTGGTCATTTACCAAAATCAGTGTTTGAACCTCTTTTACTATTTCCCTTTACCCCAAATTTCTACCACACCTTCCCCTAATCATCCTCTACCCCCAGTAACTTCTCTATGCCCTCAGCTCAATCATTGGAGGGGGTAAAACCCCAATATCTACTGCTGGACAGCAGTTTTCACCTTCTTCCTCACCTCCCTCCTCATCTCAGTGGCTCACCAGAGCATCCAAGACTGCCTCCCCATTGTTTACTATCCCCTAGCACTACTGGACACTGGGGGACACGGCCTGGAAAGCAAAGACAAGAGCATGCCGGCCAAAGACGCGCTCTGGAGCACGCTACAGTGCACCGAGGCACTGTAGCTCGGCCCTCCCGAGGCTTCCAGGCGGCCTTGGGCAGAGCGACCGTGTCTCCCGAGGTGCCCTCGGCGTCCACGACCTGCAGGACGGTCGGCCTTATCCTCCCCGGACCTCCTTCTCTCTCCACAGGCACGCCCGAGCGCGTCCATGGGCGTCGCTCACGGTGCACCGCGGCTGCAGCTATAAAAGGCCTCCCCCCGAGCGCCATTCGCCTCTTCTGGACCCTCCTCTCCCCCGTGCATCTCCTAGACATGCCCCCTCTTCCCCTAGTGCTCTATTTCCCTCGCCATGGCCACCATGGTCGCCGTCGGCCTCTGCCGGCACGGATAAACCAGAGCCTCTCCTCCTCTTCCTTGGCCACCAGGAGAACCGCAGCAGACCGGCGGAGCTCCCCCACTCTCTATCTCCTGCTCTGGTGCCCCGTGGTGCCCGCTCCACCATCAACCGACGAGGCCGCCGCCATGGTCAGATGCAGGAGGTGCTCCGGCCCCTCCCCTGCCGCCCCAAGGGACTTCCCCGACGCGCCGCTCTCCGGGGAACCCTCCGGTGGCCTCGGCCTGGCCAGGGGTGGCCCCTGCCGCCGGGGACGGGCGCCGGCCGGCGCGCATCAGCGGCAACCAGCCCCTCCGTCGCGGGCGCGGGAGGTAGGGGATGACCCTGCGGGAGGGGCCCGCAGGTCAGCGACCCCGGGGGCCAGGCCCACCCGTTTAAGTGGAGGCGGCTTCGGCCAGCCCGCCTCCCCCGCGCGGAAGCGCCTCCCCGAAAGACGCCTCCGGCGTGGCCCCCCTGCACGCGAGCGGCCGAGCCGCTGGGCCGGCCCGCGAGCTATCCCTCGCCCTGCGCACTGTATAAGGTTGAACCCTTATTCCTTTTCTTTTTCTTTATTCTGTCAACTTCAAAAATGCCTAGATAATTCAAATGAACTCCAAATTGCATGATTCTATAGCTCCATGAATCATGCTCTCTCACATGGTGCAACATGCACATTATTCCAGAAACTTTCCCTACACAAATATTTATCAAATGCCTTTATTTCATTTCTGTGATGAACTTTAGAAAATCACAGAGAGCTCAATCTTGATCCAAATGCAGTGATTCAAGTTCCTAGATGCTTGTCATGTCCAAACTTAGTTTTGGAACATTTTTAATAATAGTTTCTGTACCCCACCAAATATTGAGCCATTTCTTCATATTTATCAGCTTTGCAAAATCCTAGGAAATTCATTTCAATTCCAAATCCAGTGAAACCAACTCCTAAATGCTTCTAAAATCATGACTTGATGATGAGTACCTTTGCTCATCATTCAAGGAAATATTTCTGTATACTTCTTCCAAATCCATAAACCCTTTGGTTCCATCATATTGGAATGTTCCAAATCACCCATTGATCCAATACCTATGAAACCACCTTGGTCATTTCTAATATGACCAGAGGTATCCTAGAAAAGTCCAACTCCTATTTTTAGAGCACTTTTATTTTTGCCTTGTTGTGTTGCTTATTATGATTGTTTCCATCGTTAGTTGACGAAATAAACGAAGTACTCGGAGATGGACCAGAAGGTTTGAAGACTCAGAAGAATAAGGCAAGCAGCCCTTTGACCATGTTCAAGAAACCTTTTTATGCATGCCTCATAGCACCTTATTATTCAATGCATCGGAATCATGTTGAGGTGGAAGCCACATTGGTTGCTACCCCTGTTACTTTACTATTGAAACTTGCATCAAACATGACCCTACCTTCCTATGAGGGTTATGTGGGTGGGAGTAGATAGATGTATGCTATAATAGTTGGCTACGCAAAATGGGTCGGGGTTATGCATTGTGTGAAACAAGTGTGGTCTGACATACTTGCAAATGACCCAGTGGGTGCCACTAATGCCCCTGTGAGTTGATGAGGAGCTAGGGCACTACTTGGTGAAGAGGTAGTGTGCCGAGGCTTGACGAAAGTGTTGTTTACAGAGATGGATTAGATTTATGTGTGACTACCGTCCCAACCAAACATGTGCAACCACACTACCCCTTATGGGACGGGGCATTATTGAGTACCTAGGTCGATACTAGCATGGTGCCCGCATTACTAGTGACGGGGGTTACATGAGGTCACTCTCGGGACGGGGTCGTGCTTGGATAGGCGGCCATGACTGTTTTCACAGGGCACCGGACACACCGTTGGTACCCCGTGCTTGTGATATATGATGAATACGGAGCGAGTCTCCACAAACCTTGAGATGTGAAATGTTTGGCACGGGGCTGCTACCAATCGAGTGGACTCTACGTTAGTGTCGTCTAGGGAAAGGTAGTGATCGGGTGCTTACCCCGGGTACCTGAGGTACCGCGGGTCGTGGATGTCACGAAAGTTCCCCGGATCTTGTGGGTAAAGTGTGCAACCTCTGCAGAGTGTCAAACTATTCGAATAGCCGTGTCCGCGGTCAAGGACAGTTGGGTGGTGCTACTTAGACTATGTCCATAAGTTTCTGGGAAACAACACGATTCAGAAATATTGATGATGTGATTGTGAGGAAGTCACAATAAGCTTGTGCATGTGTTGATTACAACTCTTTCTCGATATTGATGTCTGTGACCTCCTGATACTTGTTATAGACACATGCATGCCCTTGTTATATGTTGATCATAATTGCATATGAAAAACTAGCTTTCCGCAAAACTGCCAACCTAGCAGTAGAACCTTGCATAATTATTCTGTTATCACACTTGGGTTGCTTGCGAGTACATTCAATGTACTCATTGGCTTGCCACTGGTTATTTTATTGGCCAGGCAGGAGAGAACAGGTTATGATGAAGATTTCTTGGTGACGAGCATGCGAGCTAGGACGCTTCCCAGTCAGAATGCTTGTAGGGTTAAGGCAGATGGCATGGGTCCCAGTTGTCTTTGAAGATTTCCGCTGTGATGATATACTCAAGACTTGACCATTATGGTCCTATTTGTGTAATACGGTATGTATGGATGTAAGACTCTTGTTATTCAGCTTCTGTGTGTTCAGTGAGCATTGATCTCTGGGATCACTGTACACGTGCATTCGGTGATCACGACTTATGAGTCGGGGTCCCCACACCGTCCCCGGCCGCACGCTGGATGGCGTGCTGGCGCACCTCGACGGCGGGAACAACCCGCCGTTGACCTATCCTGCGACGCGGGCCGCCCCGTCGCAGGAACATCGGCGCGCATGGGCGCCAAGGAGGTTTGCCTCCTCCTCGTCTTCCTCTTCCCGCTCGTCTTCCCAGGGAGCGCATTGTTGTCTCTTGCCTCGCTACGCACCCTTTTAGTTAAGAAGACATGCAAAGAAAAAATTCACTCAGGCAAACATCACTAAATTTGATATGCTAGCAGAAATAATCCGTAGCAAATCCTCTAAATATTTAGAGATGTGCTTGTGTATTTGTTCAATCAACAACCGAGTACTATATAATCTAGCAGCTAGTGTTCTAAAAACAGTTTCATACAGGAATGAGGTTTTTTTTTTGACAGAACCTACAAGAATGAGCTTGTGTAGCTAACTATGCAACTCTATACAAACTGTTATTAAACGCTGCCGAAGAGCTCCGCATGCAGCCAATGAGAACATGCCGATCGAACATGCATGTAGGCCAATAGCAAACGATTCTTACTGGGGAACTGCTAAATCCACCCGAAGATGTACTCTCCCAGATCCCCCAGTGAATGACGTGTCACGGCTCGGTTGGTCAAGTTTTCACTGATAAGAAAAAAAATAAAAAAAAACGAGGTAAATCAAACATGGCTAGGTTTAGTATATTTAGAATAGCTCACATCAACAAATGATTCATCTACCGCAACCCATATCACATAACTAAGGACATTGCAGTCAGAGTGCATGAATCCCAAATTCGTTTCAAACAAGCAAAGCATGTAAGGTTCATTCAGTCCACCGCAGACAGGGCGAGAGTACAGCAGAAAAGCAGAGCATTTCAAACAGCCCAAGGGCTCCGACAACATACAGAAGCAGCGACAGAGAGAAATAAATGTCAGGCTAACATTTCAGTATACATACTGGAGTAACAGGTTTTGCAGAAGAAAACAACATTTAGAGCATTCTGTTCTCTGTTATTGGAGTAGAATGCATAAAACCATTATAACGTCATAACTCTCGAAAAACCACCACTTTACAAAACGTGATTCTTTGCACCGCACCGAAAAACTGACAGTGACAAAAAACGGAGGCAACCTTGACCCACCTTGACCAGATATCTCTCTAGGTCTGGCCGGTATGTCCAGGAGAACTACCCCACTACCCCACGAACGGAGGCAACCTTGACCTCGTGCGCCCCTCCAATGCCGTCCACTTCCCCGACGACTACTTCCCCACCCTACCCCACCGCGACGGAGCACGCACGCTCGATTGCTCCCATTGCTCGCGCTGGTCGTCGCCGTGATGATCGCGTTAACCTCGCTCATCCTCCAAGCTCGGGACGCCCCCTCCGGCCTCCTGCGGCTCACCAATGACACCAAGGAGGCTCCTGCTCATTGCTTTGGACGGAGTCGCCAAGATGTCGTGGTGCGCGACATCTTCCTCCCCTCCGGTCAACCCGCATCGTCGTCAAAATCCGCCATCACCGGACATTCCCAATCCTCCTCCTTGACTCCTCCGGCGAGCTCATCGATGAGGGGTTGTGGGGACTCCGTGGCAGTGCAGAGGAGGCAGAGCTCATCGAGCAGTGGGGAGGCCGTCCTCCTCTGTAGCTCGGCAGGCGGTGGGGAGGCCGTCGTCCTCCCTGGAGCTCGTCCGGTGGTGGGGAGGGGAGGGCCGCCGTCCCGGGGCATAGCATGGAGATCTCTCAAGGTTGCGGCCTCCTCCAGCCCGTCTGACCACGTGCGGGGCATATCAGATCCAGGGATGATGTAGGTGGTTGCCAGCGCCACGGACATGGATCTGATCGGGGACAGCCATGTGGGTGCGGTCCAGCGGGGTAGATGCGTGTGGGTGAGGCAGGGACCGTGATGAGGCGGTCCGGGCTGCACCGAAGAGCTGGCATACGAGGTGGAGGGACTGCTCATGTAGGTTTGAAGAAATGCCAACGAGAGAGGGAGAGAAGAAAGAAGAAGAAGACCAGGTCAATTTGCTTACGTGGCACTTTTTTTCCTGCCAACTCATTCTGACGGGTGGGACGCTTCGATTAGTGACGTCATCGAAACCCATCAGTGTTTTTTGTCACGGTCAATTTTTCGGTTCGGTGCAAAGTATCACGTTTGTTTTATAAAGTGGTGGTTTTCCAAGAGATATGACCGAAAGTGGTGGTTCTGTGCATTTTACTCATGTTATTGAGATGAAACAAAGTGGGATGCTAATCAACATAATCAATCGGCGGCTTGTCAGTTTCCTCATTGAGTTCTACGTTATCGATCTTTAGACGATGTCGCATCGTAAGAAACTTGCAGCCGCCGCGTATCAGTGGTTCGAATACCACCATCCCTATATATTTCTGCACCTTCTTTGGCTCCTAGATGAATTTGTCGGCTCCGTCCACGTCTTTCTTCTTATCAAAGTAGCCGATCAAGGTGTTGGTCACGTCGCCCTCCTTGGACAATGATTATGGTTAAAACTTTTGCAGAGTATGGTCAGAGTTGGCTGAAATTGCATTGTAAATGTCTGAGTACGGCAAAGCAACAGAGCCGTGTCTAGCTCATTTCCTCCACTCTATCAGCAGGTAGGAAATGTGATGATGCAACTTTGCCTCCCATTGAAAATGAGCCGTGTCTTTCTGAATTATTTATTTCGCTATGTTTTTGTCCATGCTAAACTGGGGTCTCAAGATTCAGGAGGAGGGCGACGTGCTTCACTTCCTCGGCGGTGACCTCTGCATCATGCTGGTGGTAAACTACAAGAGAAGTTTCAAGGGTTGGAGGCCTGAGCTCTGAGCTGTTGGTCGGTGGCGCCACGGTAAAGGAGCCTGACTAAACCATGGTGAGGCGGCAGCTGACATGGCAGTCTGGTAGAAACCGATCAGTCTATGAATCTGATGCACGCTCAGCAGATAATGATAGCTTGTTGTTTAGAAGCAAATTGTGATTCCAGAGACAGGGCATACGAACGGGGATGATCAAGACAGGGCATCCTTTGTATAAATACAAGTGTGTATGGGACTATGGGTCAACATTCCAGACAGGAAGTGAGTAGTATCCACAATGTATACATTTATCCAACCAACAAGAGGAACATTTGGATGTATCTCCGCTGCTTTAGGGAGTTTAATTGCATGGTTTGGCTTGGAAATCTGGATTCCAACTGATTCGAGCTTAACGCATGCATCAGTAGTGCATGATGAATTCATTCATGCCCTCATTGCACTATGGTCATGCTAGTTAACTCCTCATGAGCTAGACTAGACACCATTCGGCAGCGTCACACTTTCTGTGCTGCTAGGTTAACTAGAACTTCAGAATATTGCTCACTCTGCCTCTACATATAATTTGGACCATTTACATCTTTTCTGTTTGTGTTCCTTTGGTTGGTCCTTGGGTTATGGAGCGCTGAATTAGACATACTTGTGGTGTGTCTTCTTGCTAATGAGATGAAATTTTAGAAGAAACTGAAAATATATGTGCATAGTTGGTCCAGGAAGCTTTGCATTGACCTGATATGGTCCAGAACTCCAGATTGTATGCGATGCAAACTGGCTTGATCCATTAAGCTTGGCATTTGTTAAATTGTGATCCAAATTCTAGTACCGTATTGGACAAGACGTAGTACATACGGTGTGGGCCCTTGCGTTGGTACCGACGCGTACGAGTACAACTCGTTTACTTGTCCTCCAAGGACTCTCATGTATTGCCCTCTTATATACCCCACGTAGTCGCACCTAAGACGGCCTGTCGTCTCGTGCTTGTAATACTCCTCCTCATAGTGATTGCGCCTTTGTGCGTCCGTGGTTTTCTCCCGCGAGGGTTTCACGTTAAATCCGTGTCTCTCGTGTCTCGTTTATTCTCGTTATTATCTAGCAAGTGGTATACAAAGCTGAGGTTGCAGATACGAGATTTGAGACGAGAGAAATTAGGGTTCTGTCCGTGCGCCGCCGCACGCGTCCGTCGATCCGTTGGATCGATTTCTAACCGAGACCGACAGGAAATCGATCTGCGCTGTTGTCCCGCCTACAAAGCCGTGCGCTGTTGGAGCCGAGCCACGCGTTGCTGCGAGCGCATGCATTAAACCGCTGAGTCGCCGTCCATCAGTAGTACTAATAGTACTAGTACACACGCGCGAGAATCAACGCGTGGTTGATCTGCTAGTTGCCTAGCTACTTTTCACCTGAAGGCATCACGTCAACTCCTTTTTTTTTGCTCTTCGGTTGCTGCATCGACACGAAGCTACCAGGTGTTATCTACCTTAATTTTATTTGCTCTGCAAATTAATTCTACCAAGGATTATTTCTTTCGACTTGTACTACTTTGTGTACACAGATTTATCTACTCATGGCATCCATGAAGTACGATCTTCCGCTGCTGGACCGTGACACAAGGTTTACCCTATGGCAAGTCAAGATGCGGGCGTTGTTGGCACATGCCGACTATGATGATGCACTGGATAGTTTTGTGAAGAACCGAATTCAGGACTGGACTGCTGATGAGAAAAGAAGTGATCGTAAGGCTTTGTCACAAATTCAACTCCATTTGCATAATAATATTTTGCAGGAAGTTTTGAGCGAGAAAACTGCCGCCGCTCTATGGTTAAAGCTGGAAAGCATTTGCATGACAAAAGATCTTACCAGTAAGATGCATCTGAAGCAAAAATTATTCCTGCATAGGTTACCCGAGGGAGGTAATGTTTTGAATCATATTTCTGAATTTAAAGAGATCATATCCGATCTAGCTGCAATGGAGGTTAAGTATGAAGAGGAAGATACTGCTTTAATGTTACTTTGTTCACTGCCAAGTTCTTATAGCAATTTTAGAGACACCATATTATATAGTCGTCATACTCTCACACTTAATGAAGTTTATGAAGCTTTGAACTCTAAGAAGAAGATGAAATTAATGGTGCCTCATGATGGTTCAAGTTCATCCCAGGCCGAGGGATTATCTGTTCGTGGCAGGACAAAGGAGAAGAACTTCAATAATGGAAACAGAGACAAAAGTAAGAACGGCCACAGGGGCCGGTCGCACTCCAGAGACAAGAAGTATTGCAGATATTGCAAGAGAGACGGGCATGGCATCTCAGAGTGTTTCAAGTTGCAGAACAAGGAAAAGAGGAAAGGTAACAAACAAGGTGAAAATTCTGCTAACGTTGCTCGTGATGATAGTTCCGATGATGCTCTTGTTGTTACTGGTGGATGTGCTGAGACCAATGATGAGTGGGTACTTGACACTGCATGTACTTTTCATATGTGCCCGCATAGAGATTGGTTTACTACTTTTGATTCCACTACTGCTGGTGGTTCCGTTTTGGGTTTTGATAATTCACCATGCAAGATTGAAGGCATAGGTTCCGTTCGAATCAAGATGTTTGATGGCACAATCAGAACTTTGACAGATGTTCGGTATATTCCGAAGATGAAGAGAAATCTTATCTCTGTGAGTGCCCTTGATGCAAAGGGCTACAAGTATTTAGGTGGAGATAGTGTTTTGAAGGTCACCAGAGGTTCCCTTATTGTGATGAAAGGTGACTTAAGTTCGACCAATGGTCTTTATTACCTTCGAGGTTCTACCGTTTCAGGTAACGCTACTCCAGTTATTTCAAAGAATTCTGATTGTGATGCTGCTAACCTTTGGCATATGCGTCTTGGACATATGAGTGAACTTGGCTTGGCAGAGTTAAATAAGAGAGGTCTTCTGAAAGGATACGAAACTGGTAAATTGAAATTTTGTGAGCATTGTATCTTCGGCAAGCACAAGAGGGTGAAGTTCAATACTTCGACTCATACAACTGAAGGCATTCTTGATTATTTGCATTCTGATTTATGGGGACAGTCTCGCAAGAAGTCATTAGGTGGTGCTAGTTACATGCTGACTATAAATGATGATTATTCAAGAAAAGTTTGGCCTTATTTCTTGAAGCATAAATGGCAAGCATTCTCAGCATTTAAGGAATGGAAGATTATGATTGAAAGACAAACTGAAAAGAAGGTAAAAATACTTCGCACTGATAATGGTATGGAATTCTGTTCTAAGCAATTTAAGAATTATTGCAAGTCTGAAGGCATTGTCAGACACTACAGCAGCTTGGTTAGTGCGCACAGTAACGCCTCAAGAGGCGGCACCAGGTAGCGCCCCATCCACTAGTTTTAGGTATATTAGCTCTACGTGCATGCCCGTCAGAAGATTCGGTCAGCCTTGCTACTTTTTGTGTGCACATGCAGCGGCCAGCAGCGGCGGGCAAAAACACCGTGAGTGAGGCGGCCGACGTTGTACATGAAGAGGAGGCATTGTCGTTACGCACCGCAGCTTGGTTGTTGTGGCGGACCATGGTGATGTGATCACATGTTAGACTGTATAGCTTCTGTAGTTGTATACATACATGTACGTATGATGTAACGTTGTACCCCTTCATTATATATATGAGAGATAGGCCACCCCTGGAGGGTTGAGCCAGTTCCCCCAATTCTATTGTCTGACATGGTATCAGAGTAGGTCAACACGCTTCCGCCCTAAACCCTAATCCCGCCGCCGCTGTGTCCTGTTGTTCGCGCCGCGCCGTCGCCATCCCTGAGATCGCGCCGCGGCCGCCATGTCGGGCCCCGCCGCTTCCGGCTCCTCCACAGCTAGCTACTTGCCGGCCTCCCTCGCGGCTATCCTCGTCCGACCTCTCGACACTGTCGCGGCCTCGTCATCTTCGATCGGGACGAGGAGTATTGGGTCCTTTTTCTCCTCGTTGCCGGGTCACTCGATCGTGCCCCATACTGCTGGTGCTGCAGCGGGCGCCTCCTCGCCCGCCTCCCTCAGCGACGCACCGATCGCGCCGGCCAGTGGTGGCCGTCCCCTCGTGCTGGTGGCGCAGTCGCAGGCCCTGATGGCTGGCTTCGCAGCCTCGGCCCCGGCCACTTCGCCGACTATTGCCGCGGCCACTACGCCCGTGGCTGTTGCTGCGGCTGCATCTGTGGTTTCTGCCCCTACGGCGTATACGCCTCCGGCAGTCTACTCCGCGGGCTCTTCGCCGCCGCCGCCGTTTCACTTCGGGAATCTCATCACCATCAAGCTTTCATCGGACAACTACATCTTCTGGCGTGCGCAGGTCCTCCCGCTTCTTGGGATTCATTATCTCCTGGGCTACGTCGACGATTCTCTCCCCTGTCCCCCTGTGCGGGTCGATAGCATGCACGGCCCGGTCTATAATCCGACGCACCGTGTTTGGAGAGGACAGGACCAGGCGAACCTCTCCTCCATCCAGGGGTCGCTCACTCCGGCTGTTGCCGGGCTTGTTGTCTTCGCCAAGACGTCTCATGAGGCGTGGACCATCCTCGAGCGCTCGTTTGCGGTGCAGTCGCAGGCACGTGTCTCAGCGCTTCGTCGTCAGCTTGGCGAGTGTGAAAAGCTGGACTCCACAGCCACTGCGTTCTACAACAAGGTCAAGGGCCTTGCCGACACATTGGCCTCCATTGGACAGCCACTCACTGACTCCAAGTTCAACTCGTTCATTGTCAATGGTCTCGATGAGGAGTATGATGCCTTGGTCGAGATCATCAATGAGAGGGGCAACTCGAAGCCCATGATGGCGCATGAGGTCTTTTCCCGCCTCCTTCTCACGGACCAGCGGGTCGAGCCCCGCCGCGCCAGGGGCACTGGGGGCTCTCTTTCGGCCAACGCCGCCACCAAGGGTGGCCGCTCTTCTTCATCATCCCGGCCTACTTCGGGACTGCCACCGCCGTCTGCCTCGGCCCCCCCTACTACCGCGACATTACCGGGGGCTGGCGGTAAGCGCGTGTGTCAGCTCTGTGGCCTTGATGGGCACTGGTCCTCCAAGTGTCACAAACGCTTTCAGAAGAGCTTCCTGGGTCTCGGCAATGATGGCAAGGACACGCGCAACTTTGCGCGTCAGGTGGCCATGGCAGATCGGCCAGTGTCCACGAAGCAGCAAGGGCACACTCAGTCCTACTATGTTGATCCCCACTGGTACATGGACTCTGGGGCAATGGAGCATCTGACAAGTGAGATGGGCAAGCTCCATACTCGCGAATCCTACCATGGCTCCGACAATATCCACACCGCCAATGGAGCAGGTATGCATATATCTCATATTGGTCAAGCATCTCTTCTCACTAGGCATGCAAATAGGAGTCTTCAACTTCGTAATGTGCTTAGAGTTCCCTCTGTGACACGTAATCTTCTTTCTGTTCCTAAACTCACACGTGATAATAATGTGCTTTGTGAATTTCATCATTTTGATCTTTTTATTAAGGATCGGGGCACGAGGGACATTCTTCTTAGCGGGCGGCTGTGCCAGGGCCTCTATCGTTTGGAGCATCCTGAGTTCGCTCGTGTGTTCAGTGGAGTTCGGGTATCTCCGTCACAGTGGCATGCTCATCTTGGTCACCCGGCCACACCTATCGTTTCGTCATGTTTTGCGTCGTCATGAGCTTCCTAGCATGTCTAGTAATAAAAATGTAGCAGTGTGTGATGCTTGTCAGCAGGGGAAGAGTCATCAACTTCCTTTTTCGGAGTCTAGTCGTGAGGTGAAACATCCTTTAGAACTTGTTTTTTCAGATGTATGGGGTCCTGCTCAGACTTCTGTCAGTGGTCACAATTATTATATCAGTTTCGTTGATGCTTATAGTCGCTTTACCTGGCTTTATCTTATTAAACGCAAATCTGATGTGTTTGATATTGTTGTTCAGTTTCAAAAACATGTTGAACGCCTTCTCAAGCACAAAATTGTTCATGTCCAGTCGGACTGGGGGGCGAGTATCGCAACCTCAACTCCTTTTTTCAGTCGCTTGGGATCGCTCACCATTTAGCATGTCCACATACACATCAACAGAATGGTTCTGTGGAACGTAAGCATCGTCACATTGTCGAAACTGGTCTTACTCTTTTGGCCCATGCATCGGTTCCGTTTCGGTTTTGGAGTGATGCTCTCATCACTGCATGTTTTCCCATAAACCGCACTCCCACTCGTGTTTTGAATATGAAGACTCCCATAGAAGTTCTCGTTAATGAACAACCCGACTATACCTTCTTTAAGGTCTTTGGGTGCGCTTGCTGGCCACATCTCCGCCCGTATAACAAGCGCAAGCTTGAGTTTCGTTCCAAGATGTGTGTCTTTCTTGGCTATAGCTCTCTTCATAAAGGATATAAATGTCTTCATGTTCCCACAAATCGTGTCTATATATCTCGGGATGTCGTGTTTGATGAGCGTGTTTTTCCCTTTGCCAAGCTTCCTATGTCCATTGCTGAAACACCATCTCTGCATTCATCCTCTGTTGCATCTGACCAATTTGATGCTGTTGCATACTCTCCTATATTGTTGCCTAACCATGGTGCAGGCACTGGACGTGGGGCTCGTTTGGAAATTTTGGAGGCGCCATCGTCTCCCTCGCTGGTCTCACCAGCGGTTCACGACGATCAGGATGCTCCTCTGCATGGCTTCGGTCCTCGTGCCCATGCACGTTGGATTGAACCCTCTGCCGCGCCATGTGCTTCGGCGCCCTCGGCCTCTGGGCCGACCGACTCGGCGCCCCTGGCTCCTGAGATGGCCTCGCCAGCTCGCTCGGCCCCGCTGGCGTCAGCGCCCCTGGCCCCTGAGCCGGCCTCGCCGCTTCGCTCGGCCATGCCGGCCCCGTCGCCCCCTCGGCCAACCACGCCGGTTTCGCCCGGGCCATCCTTGCCTGGGCTGAGCTCACCTACTTCCGATGTGCTCTCGCCGGTGCTCCCTGAGGTCTCCTCGTCGCTGGACGAGTCGTTATCACCATCGCCGCCTTCATCGACTGAGTGCTCTGCGGTTCCTGTGGCTCCTCGACGACCACACACGCGGAGTCGCAGTGGTATTTTTCGGCCCACACAGCGCACTGATGGTACTGTTGCTTGGTTGGCTGCCTGTCTGGCTGCTGCTCGTGCGGATCCTACCTCTGAGCCTCGTACGTATCAAGCTGCTCTGAGTATACCTCATTGGCGATAGGCCATGGAGAAGGAGTACGATGCTCTTCTTCGTAACAAGACATGGTCTCTTGTTCCGCCAGCACCCCGTGTTAATGTCATTGATTCTAAATGGGTTTTCAAAGTGAAGAAGCATTCTAATGGTTCTATTGAGCGCTACAAGGCGCGGCTGGTTGCTCGCGGCTTTCGGCAATGTTATGGTCTTGATTATGCAGACACCTTCAGTCCAGTGGTTAAACCTACTACCATCAGGCTTCTTCTTTCTCTCGCAGTTACTCGGGGTTGGTCTCTTCGTCAGCTTGATGTGCAGAATGCTTTTCTCCATGGTGTTCTAGAAGAGGAGGTCTATATGCGGCAGCCCCCATGGTTTTCTGACCCTGATCGTCCTGATTATCTGTGCCGTCTAACTAAAGCACTCTATGGTCTGAAGCAAGGTCCCCGTGCTTGGCATGCTCGTCTTGCCACAGCCCTTCGTGCTCATTGTTTTGCGTCATCAGTTGCTGACTCTTCGTTGTTTCTTCTACAAAGGCCTGAAGTTACTATGTATCTCCTGGTCTATGTGGATGATATTATACTCGCCAGTTCTTCTCAGTCGGCTGCTGCTGCTCTTGTCCGGTCTCTTGGTGCTGACTTTGCGGTCAAAGATCTTGGGCAGCTTCACTACTTCCTTGGTGTGGAAGTTGCTTCTGTTTCCGATGGTCTTGTTATGTCGCAAAAGAAGTATTCTTTGGATTTGTTGCAGTGTGCTGGGATGCTTAAGTGCAAACCGACTACTACACCTATGTCTGCCACTGACAGGATCACTGCTGCTGATGGTGACCTTCTGCCTTCTGCTGATGCGACACAGTACATGAGTATTGTTGGTGAGTTGCAGTACTTGACGATCACCCGTCTAGATATATCATTTGCTGTCAACAGAGTATGTCAGTATCTTCAGGCACCTCGTGATACTCATTGGTCTGCGGTGAAGCGCATCTTGCGTTACATTCACTTCACATTGTCCTATGGTTTGCACATTCGACCGAACACCTCTGGGGTCATTTCGGCGTATTCTGATGCGGACTGGGCTGGCAGTCCGGATGACAGGCGATCCACGGGGGGCTATGTTGTGTTCTTTGGTTCTACCTTGATCGTCTGGAGTGCTCGGAAACAGGCTACTGTTTCACGTAGCAGTACTGAAGCTGAGTATAAGGCTGTGGCTAATGCAACTGCAGAAATTATCTGGGTACAGTCCTTGCTTCAGGAACTGGGTATATCTCAATCACAGTCTCCTATTCTTTGGTGTGATAACATCGGTGCTACATACCTATCTGCTAATCCGGTATTCCATGCCCGAACGAAACACATCGAAGTGGACTATCATTTTGTACGGGAACGGGTATCTCAAAAGCAACTACAGATCAAGTTCATCTCTTCCAAGGATCAACTTGCAGACATCTTCACCAAGCTGTTACCTCTTTCACAGTTTGAGACGTGTCGGCGCAATCTTACCCTTCTAGATTCTTTAGGAAGTGGCTAAGATTGAGGGAGGGTGTTAGACTGTATAGTTTCTGTAGTTGTATACATACATGTACGTATGATGTACGTTGTACCCCTTCATTATATATATGAGAGATAGGCCACCCCTGGAGGGTTGAGCCGGTTCCTCCAATTCTATTGTCTGACATCACACCACCGCCACAAGGAATTGGCTGGATCCCATGGATCGCCACCGCTCGTTAGGTGGATAGAAAGAGGGCGACCACGTGGGTGCGCCTTGCGATGCCTATGCGGGCATTCTTGTGTAGCTTTCTGGTAGTGATGGCCTCTTGTTGTAGCTTCTTGAATCTTGATGCGTCAGAGGCCATGACGACGCCGTCTTCGTTGTTATGGAGGACTCCACGACGACAGGGCGATGGTGAGCAGCAGTAGCATGCAAGACATGGTGGCCAGCAACAGCTTCTGCAGTACCGGTTGGCATTGGCGATGCTTATTTGGTTAACTCACATCATCATTTGTGTTTTAGGTCGTGCTTATTTGGTAGGGGCGTACGATGAGTTTTTTTTCTTCCATTGCAATGGACGGGGATGTTTGTTAGTAATTTAATAAATGATTGGCTTTGAATCAATGTAGTTCCAAATATTTTGTCAAATGATGTTGTGTTTTCGACTGATTTATTAAGTCATATTGCTTGAAAGAAGGCATGATGGATTCACAAAATTTGTCAAATTCACAATTTTCAATGCAATATGCTAAACATATATATATATCACAGTATGGAACAAAATCCATCAATTCAACGTTCACTCCGGAACAGAGGCTGCGAAGGACTAAAACATGCTGATCGAGAGGGAGGGAGGGGATGAGGAAGAGGTTCTCACCCGATCGAGGGCGCGCAGTGAATACTGGATGGAAATCCTGGGGCGACTTGTCGAGGTTCTTGATCTGCGTTGGGCCGTCTAGCCGCCGAGATAGCCTCCTTGGACTAGTCTGCTCGTGAGTCAGTGATGTACGACGCCGGAGCGGGTGACGTAGGATGGCGGTAGGTTTTCAAGATGGCTGTGGAGCGGTAAGAAGGGTGAGCGAGGGCAGGCATCTCCAGCCGTTGGAGGCCCCCAGGACAATCGCCGGGCCAAAAATAGCACATCCTGGGGGCCAAAACGTTCTCGCCGGATGAAAGGCGAGTACGTTTTCCCAGCCGTTGGTGTCCCCAGGACAATTATTAGGCATAAAGTGATTGGGTGGGCCAAGAAAAAGGACGCGTGGGGGAATATGATTGGTTGTTGCTTTCGCCGGCGCCCCCAACAGCCCCCCAGCGCACCGGGTTTCGCCTGGGATTGCCAGCGCTATTTTGAGGTCTTGGGAGCGCTTGGGGGGCATGACTGGGCCATTTTTTGCCCCTTTTAGACTGCCGGCGCACAAAAAGTGGCTCTGGAGGGCTCTTCGGGGCGTGGCTGGAGATGCTCGGGATTGTGAGTTCGACCTTGCTATACGTACGATCAATTCCTGTCCAACATGTACGATTAGAGACAAAATGTAGATGATTCAGTTTGTGGGCCATAGCACTTGCAGTCTAGTCGTATCGCTGCCGGACGAAAAATAATTGTACGCAGAGCAGTTTCGTTGTGCGTTTGGAGGCGCAGTTCTAATACGCGATGAGAGGGGAGCTACCAACGGGGTTCAACGACACTTCCATCACCTTGATCCCTAAGGTACGTCACCCTCAGAGCATCTCACAATATCGTCCGATTGCACTTTGTCCGGTGCTTTATAAGGTGGCAGTCAAAGCGATAGCCAACAGACTGAGAAGCTGCATGGATGACATTGATAGCGAGGAGCAAAGCGCTTTTGTTCCTGGGCGTCTCATCACGGATAATGTGCTGGTTGCGTTTGAAAGTGTTCACACCATGAGAAGGTGAAAGAGAGGAAAGAACTATACCTGTGCAGTTAAGCTGGACATGATGAAAGCCTACGACAGGGTAGAATGGCACTTTCTGGAGGCTATGCTACTGAAGCTGGGCTTCAATGTAAATCTGGTGAGGTTGATTATGAAGTGTGTTACTTCTGTTCGATTCTCTGTGCGTGTCAATGGGGAGCTACAACCATACTTTAGCCCTTCCAGAGGGTTGCGGCAGGGATGTCCAGCTTCGCCATACTTGTTTCTCCTTTGTGCAGAAGGGCTCTCCTCCTTATTGAATAATTATGGTCAATATATTGATCGAGGAATAAGAGTTAGCTTCAGGGCGCCATGGGTGAATCACCTCTTGTTTGCAGATGGCTGCCTCATCTTTATCAAGGCAAGTGCAGAAAGTGCAGCAAGACTTAATGACATTCTTGAGATTTATGGTGAAGCTTCGGGACAGTGTGTAAATAGAAGCAAGAGCGCAATTTACTTCAGTCCCAACACTCCAGCAAATCTCAGGCAGACACTGAAACAACTACTTCGAGTAGAAGTTGAAGCTTTTTCAGAAAGGTATCTTGGTCTCCCAACAGCTGCAGGCAAGATTAACAGTGGCACTTTTGAACATTTGGGAGATCGGGCACGAAATAAGATGAATGGTTGGTCAGAGCTGCTGTTTGCCTGTGCCGGACGGGAGACGCTCATAAAATCAATAGTACAAGCTATCCCAACCTTCAGCATGAGCTGTTTTCTTCTGACCAAAAAAGTTTGCAAAAGCTTGACCTCGAGCATGGCAAAGTACTGGTGGGGGAGTTTCTTGGATCGCCGATCTCTACACTGGATTGCTTGGGACAAGCTGGCAACACCCAAACCCAGTGGGGTAATGGGCTTTCGCGACATCTGATTATTCAACCTGGCGTTGTTGGGAAAACACGGCTGGAGATTCATGACTAATTCCACGTCCCTCTTGCGCCAAGGTTATGAAAGGTAGATATTTTCCCAATTCTGATTTTATTCAAGCTACTGCTCCTAAATCTTCTTCAGCTGTCTAGAGAGCGATAGTAGCAGGACGGAAAGCACTAAATGCAGGGTTTGTGAAGCGAGTTGGTGATGGAACTTCTATTCGGGTGTGGGAGGACAAATGGTTACCTTCCACCAACACTATGACTCCCTTACTACGGCCAGACAACACGACAGTTCATACTGTCAACGACTTGATTGATACTTCAAACTGGTCATGGCGTAGGGATCTGGTTCGGGGAACCTTCATTGCTCCTGACGCCGAGGCCATTCTAAATATACCCTTACGACGGGGAGGAGGAAATGATTTCCTAGCCTGGGCACATGAGAAGTCAGGCATCTACACTGTTAAATCGGCGTATCGAGCTCTGGTGAATCAGAAAGAGCGACTAGCTCTAGAAGAGGGGCAGATTACCGGCACTTCAGCGAATCAACAATAGATGTGGAAAGATGTCTGGAAACTCAATGTAGTCCCGAAAGTACGGGTCTTCTGGTGGCGTGTTTTGAGGGGTATCTTGCCGGATGAAAGTACCCTCAAACATCGTCACATCCGAGACATCAGTACCTGCAAGGTGTGTCTTGCAATGGAGGAAGATCTGGAGCACGCACTCCTGCTGTGCTCTCATGCGCGCCGCTTCTGGGAAGAAGCTAGGCTGCTCTTTGACATAAATGTCCCGCGGCTGCACCCCCATACGTGGGCTAGGGATATCACATGTGACCAACGATTCTCCAATAAAGAGAGGGAGATTATAGTCACCATTATGTGGGCTATCTGCACGTCTCGGAACCGCATAACACATGACAGAGATGGGGCGGATCCAGCCAAGTCCATTCGGAGGATCAGAGAAGATCTTGCCATTCTCGAACTTCCGCGACAACAAAAACCAGTGCTACCTGGTTATGGCTAGCAACCACCAGAGAACACTACTGTCAAGATCAATACTGATGCAGCAACACATCTTGATGATGGTCATGCGGGAGCTGGTGGAGTTGCCCGATCTACATCGGCTCTAAAGGGTGCATTGTGCAAGCCAATCCCCGGAGTTACGGATCCTCTCATCGCCGAGGCCATAGCTCTCAAGGACGGAGTTTTATTTGCTATTTTACGCGGCTTCACGCATGTCATTTTGGAGACCGACTCTCTAGAGGTGGTCAACCTCTGGACCTCGCGCAACACCGATCGGTCGGTGATTGCACCTATCTTAGCAGAAGTTGAAGAGTTAGCTCTTAGTTTCATTTCTTTTCATATTCAACATGTAATGAGATCAGAAAACGGTCCCTCACATCTCTGTGCTAAGCAAGGTTGTTCGCTTAATGTGACTGCGAGCTGGTTGGACTCCACCCCTAGCTTCCAGGTCAGCAGCTTATTGGCTGACTGCTCAGCGAATGCGTTTGTTGAATAAAAACTCTGAAATTCCCTCGCAAAAAAAAAAAAACGCGATGAGAGGAGGCGAAGAGGAGGAAGGGGAAGCAGTGGGATCGCGTCGCATT
Source organism: Secale cereale (assembly GCA_902687465.1). Classification (NCBI taxonomy): domain Eukaryota; kingdom Viridiplantae; phylum Streptophyta; class Magnoliopsida; order Poales; family Poaceae; genus Secale; species Secale cereale. Next base: position 815,572,020 of record LR738712.1, on the reverse strand, counting down.
GGCTTCGTTCTGCGTCTACATGCATGCGTGCCAATTCTCTCCTTTTTTACTTAATGACAAATTTAAGACCAATTAAGTACTTACCTATTTTAGAGAGAGAATTAAGTACTTGCCTGAACACTCGTGCTTTGCACGTCTGCACCCCTTTTATCTTGGCGAAGAACCATCATTTTGGACGGTATATAACCGAGCCTAAAGCAAGCTCTCTCACCGAATTACGGTTCTGGCCATCTGTTTTTATGATTTGGACCTTTCAAGCGTCTGATCTCCTGTGTGCAGCCATCTCTCCTGAAACTGGCCCAGTTGTCCTACGGGGTGTTGCGGGAGTAACTAGTTAACGAGTGCTCCCAAAAGGAGCCTCGCAGCGATTAGGGTCACATGGCGTGCTTTTTTCCATTCACCAAATGTCATGCTCTCGGCGCTTCCTTCGGATTTTTTTTTTCGCACGAGGTTTCAGCTTTTTAAACGGGTTTTCTTCGGGGTTTTTTTGACGTTTTTGTTTTTCACCGGTCTTCCTTAGCTCTATGATCGCAAAAGAAAATTGAACTTTTTTAGCGAAAAAACACGTTTTCTTCCGAGAATCACGGTTTTGATTCCGCGAGAGGCACGGTTGTCCTTTCGCGAGAGTCACGGCCGTGCCTCTCACAAACGAAAAAAAACGCGTTTTCTGTTTTTTTTTCCTTTCGCGAGAGTCACGAATTTGATTCCGCGAGAAGCACGGTTGTGTTTACGCGAGAGTCACGGCCGTGCCTCTCGGAAACGAAAAAAAACACATTTTCTATTTATTTTTCTTTCGCGAGAGTCACGGTTTTGCTTTCGCGAGAGTCACGGCCGTGCCTCTCAGAAACGGAAAAAACGTGTTTTTTGTGTTTTTTCTTTCGCGAGAGTCATGGTTTTGCTTTCGCGAGAGACACTGTTGTGCTTTCGCGAGAGTCACGGCCATGCCTCCTCGGAAACGAAAAAAAAACATGTTTTCTCTTTTTTTTCTCTTCCGCGAGAGTCACGGTTTTGCTTCCGCCAGAGGCACGGTTGGGATTTCGCGAGAGGCACGGGCGTGCCTCTCTCGGAAAGGGAAAAAACCAGTGCGCCCGGTGGTTTTTTCGTCCAGTTTTTTCATAAAAAAAAAGTTCATCAAAACCTATCAACATGAGATCTAGTTTTGAAAATCTCGAAGCGAGGAATTCAACGGTAAAACGATTCGAGATTTGGACGCACGGTTTGAAAGAAAAACATTTTGAATAAATAGATCTACGAAAAAGGGAAAACGTCCAGGTTGCGACAAGTGGCGCACAGCGCGCCACTTGTCACAACCTGAGGATTTGGAGTGATCTTTACAACGAGTACTCCTCAATTAGTGATTTCAGGATGCTGCTCCGGAGGCCGAAAGGGAACCCTCTGATAAACTGAGTCATCGGCCAGCCTATCACGCTTTGGTCCTCTGATAAACGGAGCCCTATGATAAACTGATGCTACGCTTTGGTCCATCGACGAGCCCTCTCATGCTCTGGGCAACCACCGACTCAAAAAAAAAAAAAAACAATATCGTCGACCTGGTCTCTGCGGCTAACTTCCATCGGCCTGGGATCGCTAACCCAGCCAGATCGGACGAGGGGCGCGGTCGATCCAATCGACTTGCTGAGGAGACCGATAGGGTTCATCTAGCCGCCGCAGCCGCTGCGAGCAACAAGGGGATCGGTAGATCCAGCCGACACGGGCGATTTTTCTTCCAGAGAGAAAGGAGGAGATTCAGCAGACGCGATTCAGGCCGACGCCTCGTCTGATGGCAACTGCTCCATCAAGATTCCAAGACGGAATTACTGCTCAGTTTCTGTTCATACACTCATGGCGGATAATGGTATGTGTATATATGTTGCCTCCCCTACCACTGTTCACTCAATGAATCAATCTTTCCACTCCGGAAGCAAAGCCTCCATGATGCTTGTATAGGTTTCCCTATATTTCTTTTCGGTTTGTGTGTAATTCGTTCTTCCACCAAGCAATTGCCTTGTCTTTATGCCCTCTTATTCTAAAACAATTGCATACAGGTGATGTTCATGTTGTTGTGGTCAACTGATTTAGGCAGACGTTGGATCTTGGCTATCTGTTTCCTTTATTTTTGCAAGGCCAGGGGATGATAGCATTCTTCAGCGTGAACCTGAATCGGGTGTGCTGGCTACGGATGGTGAAGCAGGTAATAGCCGTACGACCAACAGCGCGAGGAAGTGAACCAGAGGCTCCTATTGGGGACGTTACAAGACGTGCAATCATATTACAGTCACTTCTTCGTGGTCGTAAGTACAACATGCTACATATGACTTTGTATACCCCTAGGTAATAATATCATGCGTTTCAAACGGGATATGTGGGAAGAACATGAACAATAGTAGCTTTGTGACTGCACTGTGTCCAAAGCACTGTCTATTTTTTTTTTGTCTTTATCATTTATGCCACTGGTTACATCTCACTACTCAGTTTTGCCACTAAGAATCTCAACTGCTCAAAGATGTCATCTCTTCGTTAGGTGCATTCTCAAAAATGCCAAAGGACACCTTTTCTGTCAACTCAAATCTTGTTTTCCATGTTATAACGACCAAAATACCTATATACCAACATGTCAGCTCACCCTCTATCTCACTACAATAAAGTGCGGGTCCTACTTGATCCCAACAGCGTTCTTATTTACCTCTAAAATTATTTGGTTACTTACTCCTAACAAGTGAGGTCCACATTATCATTGTGAGATAGACGAAGCTGACATGTGCATATAGAGGAATTTTTGTCATATAACATTGTCAGCGAGTTTGACCTCACAATAACAATGTCTAATGGCATTTTTGAGCAAACATCTAATGGAAGGAGGGCATTTTTTAGATATCTAATGGCATTTTGAGCAAGCATCTCACGAAACAATGGCATTTTTGAGCAGTTGTAATTTTTAATGGCAAAACTGAGCAGTGAGACATAACTAATGGCATAAATGATAAAAACCTTTTTTTCTTATAAACGACTCCCTCCACAAGCCTCCCTAGATACTGTCTCTTCCTATGTACCTTACTTTTTCAGTAGAAATAAGCTCGGTCTTGCTTTCTTGTTATCTATCAATTGGCCTCTGTGTTCAGACTACCTTATGCTTGTCCTGGATAGTCTAATACAGTAATACGGAGTATGAGGCAAACCACTTCGCTACACTGTACCATTAAATTGAGCTCACCATGGCAGTTAGTAGCAGATGTCGTTGCTGGAAGTGGCACAACCGCGCGAGGGGCCGCGGTAGATGATGGAGAGGAGCCACCAGGGACACCATGCCTGAAACCCTAGCCGCGTGGAGGGGTTGGGCACGAGCGCTGGGGACCGCGTGTGTCGGATCTAGCCGGAGGGAGGACGCAGCAGATGGAGGCGAGGTAAGGGCAGAGCTGCGTGCCGGCCATAGCCACTGGGGTCCGCCGGAATCAGCCGGCGTTGCTGGAGAAAGTGAGGGTTTGCAGGAGAGACAGAGAGGGCCCGTTGTGGTGCTAAGTGGGGGCGGACATAAGCGCTCCCTGAGATAGGGAGGGGGGGTGGGGGAGGGAAGGCGAGATGGGCGGCCGGCGGCAAGCTGCGAGAGGAAGGCAACATGGGCGGTCGGCGGCTGCGAGAGAAATAGAAGGTCAAACTACTGCTTGGAGGGTCAAAGTATCTCAAAGTTTGTGTAAAAATATATCAATATTTATGAAACCAAATAGATATATGATGAAAATATATTTTATCATGAACAGGGGCGGGCCAAGTTCAATTCAAGTTGAATACCCATTATTTTTTCCAACAAACCATGTATATATAATGTATCCCTGTATGCATGGGAAAATGAAAAAAGATACAGGAAAACAGGCTAAGCTAACGATTTCAACCAGAAAACAAAGACTAGCCCACACCCCGACGTGGCCCATGTAGCCCACATCGCTGCAGCACTCACGGCTTGAAATCACGAAATCATTAATTGACGAGTACTCGTTGCAAAGATCATCCAAACCTCCATGTTGCGACAAGTGGTGCGCTGCATGTGCGTCACTTGTCGCAACCTGAGCGTTTTTCCTTTTTTCGTATATTCATTTATTCAAAATACTTTATCTCTTAAACCGTGCGTCCAAATCTCGTCGTTGAATTCCTCGCGTCGAGATCTTCAAAACTAGATCCCATGTTGATAGGTTTTGACGAACTTTTTTTCACGAAAAAACCGGGCGAAAAAACCGAACCGGGCCCACTGATTTTTTCCCTTTCCGAAAGAGGCACGGCCGTGACTCTCGCGAAAGCACAACCACGCCTCTCGCTGAAGCAAAACCGTGACTCTCGCGAAAGAAAAAAACGCGTTTTATTCCCTTTCCGAAAGAGGCACGGCCGTGCCTCTTGCGGAAGCAAAACCGTGACTCTCGCGAAATAAAAAAATAGAAAATGTGTTTTTCCCCTTTCCGAGAGGCACGGCCGTGACTCTCGCGAAAGCACAACCGTGCCTCTCGCGGAAGCAAAACCGTGACTCTTGCGAAAAAAAACAGAAAACGCGCTTTTTTCCCTTTCCGAAAGAGGCACGGCCGTGACTCTAGCGAAAGCAAAACCGTGACTCTCGCGAAAAAGAAAAAAACAGAAAACGCGTTTTTTTGCCTTTCCGAGAGGCACGGCCGTGACTCTCGCGAAAGCACAACCGTGCCTCTCGCGGAAGCAAAACCGTGCCTCTCGCGGAAGCAAAACCGTGACTCTCGCGAAAAAACGTGTTTTTTCGCACAATTTTTTTTTCGTCGAAAAGCTAAGGAAGACCGGTGGAAAACCAAAACCAAAAAAAAGGAAAAAAAACGATCAATAAGCCGAAAACGCGTGCGGAAAAATAAAAAAAATAAAATCCGAAGAGAGCGTCCAGAGCGCGACATGTGGCGAATGGCTGAGAGCGCGCCAAGTGGCGCTGTTCGCTGCAAGGGTCCCGAAGGAGCGCTCGTTAACTAGTTCCTCCCTTGAAATCACTAATTAAGGAGTACTTGTTGTAAAGATCACCCCAAATCCCAGGTTGCGATAAGTGGAGCATTGCATGTGCGCCACTTGTCGCAACCTGGGCATTTTTCCTTTTTTCGTACATCCGTTTATTCAAAACGTTTTATCTCTTATACCGTGCATCCAAATCTCGAACCATTTTCACCGTTGAATTCCTCGCGTCGAGATCTTCAAAACTAGATCCCATGTTGATAGGTTTCGACGAACTTTTTTTTCAGAAAAAAAAACGGATGTAAAAAACCAGACAAAAAACCGAACCGAACGCACTGGTTTTTTCTCTTTCCGAAAGAGGCATGCCCGTGCCTCTCGCAAAATCACAACCGTGCCTCTGACGGAAGCAAAACCGTGACTCTCGCGAAAGAGAAAAAAAAGAGAGAAAACGTTTTTTTTTTCGTTTCCTAGGAGGCACGATCGTGACTCTCACGAAAGCCCAACTGTGCCTCTCGCGGAAGCAAAACGATAATTCTCGTGAAAGAAAAAAACAGAAAACGTGTTTTTTCTGTTTTTGAGAGGCACGGTTGTGACTCTCGTGAAAGCACAACCGTGCCTCTCGCGGAAGCAAAACCGTGACTCTCGCGAAATGAAAAAAAAAAAACACGTTTTTTTCCTTTCCGAGCCGTGACTCTTGCGAAAACACAACCGTGTCTCTCGCGGAAGCAAACTCGTAACTCTCGCGAAAGATAAAAAAACAGAAAACACGTTTTTTTTCCCTTTTCGAGAGGCACGGCCGTGACTCTCGCGAAAGCACAACCGTCCCTCTCGTGGAAGCAAAACCGTGACTCTCTCGAAAAAAACGAGTTTTTCCACACAATTTTTTTTCCCTGAAATTTTTTTTGATCGAAAAGTGAAGGAAGACAGGTGGAAAACTAAAACGTCGAAAAAACCAGGAAAAAATCCGTTTAAAAAGCCGAAAACACGTGCGAAAAAAATAAAAATAATAAAATTCGGAGGGAGCACCCAGAGCGCGACACGTGGTGAATGGCTGAGAGAGCGTCAAGTGGCGCTGATCGCTGCGAGCCTCCCGAAGGAGCGCTGGTTAACTAGTTGCTCCCCACAGGGCTTGCACGCACGAGCCACAGGTCCATCGATATTCGATAGCATAGCACTTGGGTAAGAAAACATATCACACAAGAAACCGACGCCTTCCATCCCCAATTCCGTTCGCACTCGAAGTGGTAGGGCATGGCGGCTGGGCTGATCACCCACGCGCACGGCGGTATAGGCAGCCGGGCGGCACGACCCAGACATCCGACGGCAGCCATCCGTTGGCTTTCGTTGTCTCGATCCATCTTCAGTCCATCCCTGCAATTGACAAAGGTGGTGATCGCCGCATCGAAGGCTCGCTCAATCTGGTAGATAATTGGATGCGTTCGTGTATCTTAATACATTTCTATCCTCCGATGTCAAGATTGGGCTTTGCTTTCTTGTTTCATATGTTAGCACAGATGTGCTAAATTTATGTATCGTTACAGGTGTTGATGCATCACCTTCGTTTTCCGCTGCCCAGTAGGCCGGCTGTGCCAGCCTCGTCGAACACCGGCAATAATATATTCATACAACAGCAAGTTAATTTGGCTACTTGCATTTCTTTTTAGTATATTTAAATTCGTAATTTCTTTGCAGTGAATTATAAATTGTTTAGGCATGAGAATTTGAATTTTCCACATGAACTATGACGATTTTTTATTTTTTTTGGAAAAATTGCCTATGAAATTTTGAATACACACTCTTCAAATCTTGGGCCCGCCCATGTTCATGAACCTAATACTACTAATTTGATGACATAAATATGATATGTTATTGTACAAATATGGTCAAACATAAAAATCTTTGACTTTTGAACGAAGTTAAAAGTACAATCTTCAAAGGACGGAGTGAGTAGGGTTATACGAGATTCCATAGATGTTCGACTACGTAATTAAATAAGGTTGCATGATAAGGCATGTAATTAAACTAATTAAATATGATTAATTAGCCCTTGGTTGATAACATAATCATCCACATGCTAAATCTGTGCGCGTGCTGCCTCCAAAGAAAAAAATCAAGCGACAATGCTTGTGTGTGTTATATAATTAATTCTAAACATACATGTTTTAATCCTTGGTAACGCACAAATTCCTTTTACTTGACTCATCACCTTAGAATTGATTCATGAGTGGATGCCGAAGAGGCAATACAGATGGGTAGATAACAGTGTGCCCAAATTTGTTTCTCGTTGCAACACACGTGCATATTTGCTAGTAGTAAAATTAAAAGTAATATCGTGTAGCCACACATCACCTACAAGGTACCAATACACTTTATAATTTGATGAAAGAAGTCTTCAGTTGATGATGCCATAAGTTCCGTTGTCGTCGGCGTTTTTCCACTGCCTGGCAAGCTGCAGCAATGCTGTTGTTGACTCACCGGCGTTGTCCAGCGCCTCCTTGGCAGCCCGCATGGCTGTGTGCGTTCGCTGCCGGAGCTCGCGCCCACCATCGGACTCGATCAGCCACCTGACCTTGGCGGCCACCTCCTGAGCTTCCACCATTTGTTTGTCGTACCCTTCCATGGCCCCGGCCAGCTGCATGCCCTCTACCAACAACACCTTGTTCATGCGTTGCTCGGCGTACAGAGGCTACGCCAGCATCGGCACGCCCACCATGACCGCCTCCAGCACCGAGTTCCATCCGCAGTGTGTCACAAACCCGCCTACCGCGCCGTGCGCCAGCACGTCCCGCTGCGGTGCCCACGACATGACAACCAGTCCCCTTTCCTTGGGCCGGTGCAGGAAGCCCTTGGGAAAGAGCGTGTACAGGTCGCTGGCCAACTGGTGGTGCTCGTCGCCTGCCGCAGGGTGCCGGACAACCCACAGGAAGCGTTGCCCGCTGGTCTCCAGCCCGGCCGCCGTCTGCTTGATCTGCTCCGCGCTGAACCGACCGGAGCTGCCAAAACAGAGAAAGACCACTCTGGCCTTGGGCTGGCCATCGAGCCATGCAAGGCACTTGTGGCGCTCTGTGCCAGCCCCAACCACCTCCTGGGGCTTTATCAGTGGCCCTATGCAGTACAAGCGCGGTGTTGGCCGTCCGGGAGTGCAGAGGCCGGAGATGATGGCGTCGGTGGCACGCGGCTCCAAGGAGCGGCAGCTGTTAACGATAATGCCCTGTGATTTGCACATCTGGTGGGGTACGTCTCTGAATAACTTAGTGCTCAAGGTGTTGCGGTCAAGAGTGAACGCCGGGAAGTGATCTGCTGGTATGGGTGGCAACCCTGGGATGTGCACAAGCTCGGTGCCGAGGTCCCGGAAGCTCAGAGTGATCTGCTCCTCCATGACTGGCCGGTAGAGACCATAGGCGACGACGGAGATGCAAGTGGTGAGGAAGAAGTAGGTCGGGATGCCGAGTTCGGCGCTGACGTTGAGGGCACTGGCGCTGAAGAAGTCGATGACGAGAGCAGCCGGGGAGGCGGAGCGGAGGAAGGCGGCAAGGTCCGGGAGGGAGGCCCGCGCGAGCCCGAAAACCTTAGCCTCGTAGCTATCGGCGTCGGCGGACGGAAGCGTGGGCGTGGGGAGGCAGTGGAAGGACAGCGACGGGTTGGCGGCCCCAATCCTTGTGATGTCGTCGGCGTTCCCGCCGCGCCGCCGAGGACGACGGTGACCTGGAGGCCCTGCGCCACCAGTAGCTTGCCAAACTCCACGGTGGGGAACAAGTGGCCGACCATCCCCGGCGGAGCGTAGATGACAACCGTGGTCATCCTGGGAAGTGAGAGGAAGGAAGGAAACGCTCTCTTGTCTGCCTCGTCAAGTGAACGAGTGGTCTATTTATACACGTACGTACGTACTCCCTCCGTTCCATAATATGAGAGCATTTTTTATACTACACTAATGTTAAAAACGTTTTTATATTATGGGACGGGGAGTACTACCCAGGCTGCGTGTCCAAATGAAAAATAAACACAAGCACGTTGTGTGCCCCTGAGATGAGCTGGGCATCTTTAATTTGTTGGGACCGGCCGGTGCATGCATGTGTCTCCTTTTAGTAGTACTGCCTTTATTCATAGTGTAAGATGCTCTTTGACACTACATTAATGTCAAAAAACGTCTTAGATTATGGGACGGAGGGAGTACTTTTCATGGAACCTTTCGTGTTATGTATTTATTCATGAGTGCGGCGCGTGCTTGAGAACGAGAGTACAAACACGTCCAACTCATGCACACTGTGGAATGGAAGAAACCAAAAGGATAGCTGCCCCATCAACTTTGCACTACAGAAGACTACTGCAATGGTGGTCCTTGGATCCTCTGGGGCGTCCAAGTCCAACCAAGAGCAGCACCATCACAAACTTAATTTGTCTAGCCGCATAGGCATGAGGTAAGAGCAATGATCAGATTTTTATGATATAGTGATGACATGGAGTTGGTTTTTTCTGTTTACATCAAACAAAACAAAGACAGCGTCCATTTGGCCAGGCCAGCTTCATGGTTAGTCATGAGCAAGCCAAGAAGGGCATCATCCCCCATATTTGATTAACAGACTACACTTTACACACTTTTAAAAAAAAATAAGAGTATATTAATATCAAGTAGATACCAATTATACCCGGACACCGCACCAACAAGATGCCTAAAAACATTGAGGATGCACCAGCCAGAAAAGAAAGAAAGGAAAATAGGAAGACGACCACGCCACGGTGATCAATCATGCGCAGTAGCAGCACTCTAACCACCATCAAAGACAGCACCCAAACTAGAAAAATGGTTCTCCAAAAACAATGCCTCCACAAAGGAAACAATGCACAAGTGTTGTCGTTGCCCGATCAAAGACCGTAGTTTTTAGACTGCAGGTTTTCGCACTGAAGAAAGACCACATTCCTAAAATAATGCCTTCAACAATCAATAAAGACCGGACCTTGGGTTTTCTACCTGGAAATCATGCCTCGGTGCACAATAGAGCACCACCAACAAAGAAGTACTCTAATGATGCGCCCGCACATGTGGAGGCTACTTCTACAAGTCACATACCACGAAGCTCACGGGAGCTCGTGCCCGTCGAAGGAAACATATCCCGCATGCAAGTATGAACAACTGCATGTGAAGCAAAGTCTTCATTGCATCCAAGACCCCGCCTTCGCCATTTGCAGGTCGTCCAATCACGCCATGCCATTCCCCGCATGTGTTGAATCCTTGGAAATTTTGGTGCTGACATGTCCCAATGTGTCAACAAAAGCAGATCTTCGTGATACCTAGTGAAGCAGGTGTGGCCCCAATCCAATCAATGTGTCCAAAAAATGCCATATACACAAATGTTTGTATGTTACCGATGACTCAAGCACCACTGCTAACTAGACTTGTTGCATTTCAATTAAGTGCACCCTCTTCTTTTTATTAAATCATTTCACATACATTGGCTTTGCTTTGCGTCTGTTCTCAATAAAATTTGTTGGAACCGCAGCCCTCTCTCACTCTCGGCTAGAGGTAGAAGAAGACACAAGACACAAGAAATTCCGGGCCGGTGCACGAACGCCGCCGTGGGCGCACGCACGCCCTAATCGTCTTTATCTTTTCAATGGCTACATGGCTGGCTTAGAGTGTTTCTGCCTCAGCCCGGCGCAGCCAACCAATACACATGGGAGGTATTTATACCCGGTGCGCACACACACACAACCCGGCCACAACTCCACGCAACTAACTAGCCTGAACTCCCTGCCACTACTAGATCGTTGTGCTTATCTAATGACCGAGCCCACTCATAAACTCTCCTCATGCGTAAAGCTAGCTAACAAACTCAGCTATTCTCTTGGCTGGCCGCACGTCCGGCTCCCCGATTCTTGCGAGTCAGATTATGGCTAACAATCTCCCCCCCCCTAATCTTTACTCGCCGTTGCCGGAGTTGCTGCAGCTGCCGTCGTCTTCATCGCCACCTGTGCATACAGCTTTTTCCGGCGACGAACGCCTGCTGGGCACAGCGCACGTTCACCACTTGCTCGCGTTCGAACGCAAGCTGCCCAGCTCGATCTGCGATCCGCTCCGCGCGCACAGCGCGCTCGTACGCGCACCACGCGGCCACCGCCCAACGACCCAGCTCCGCACGGACGCCGCAACATCCATCTTCTTCCTCAGCGACACACGCCGAGCTCCGCCGGCGCCGGCGACACACGCCTGGCATTCCGGCGACATACGCCGCGTCCTCTGCGTCTCGTACATCCCGCACGTCCCGCGCGCACCTGGCGCGCCCGACGCGCCCGACGCCCCTGACGCCACCGCGTGCCGCAACGCGCGACTGCCCTCCATGGCCGCAGCTCGCAAGCGCCATGCCTCCACGCCGCTTAGCCATGCCGCGCCACCGCGGCCTCTGCGACACTACGCAGGTCCGCCGCGGCCTCCTCACCGTGCTGCCGCAGCCACCGCGGCCTCCTCGCCGCGCGGCACACCTCCATAGACCGACACACGGCCCGGAGCATCGCGCAGATGCCGGCGAACTCTACCACCGCCGGCACTCCTCCGGCAAGGAGAACGACGCCCAAGACAACCAAGCTCATGATACCAATTGTTGGAACCACAGCCCTCTCTCACTCTCGGCTAGAGGTAGAAGAAGACACAAGACACAAGAAATTCCGGGCCGGCGCACGAACGCCGCCGTGGGCGCACGCACGCCCTAATCGTCTTTATCTTTTCAATGGCTACATGGCTGGCTTAGAGTGATTCTGCCTCAGCCCGGCGCAGCCAACCAATACACATGGGAGGTATTTATACCCGGTGCGCACACACGCACAACCCGGCCACAACTCCACGCAACTAACTAGCCTGAACTCCCTGCCACTACTAGATCGTTGTGCTTATCTAATGACCGAGCCCACTCATAAACTCTCCTCATGCGTAAAGCTAGCTAACAAACTCAGCTATTCTCTTGGCTGGCCGCACGTGCGGCTCCCCGATTCTTGCGAGTCAGATTATGGCTAACAAAATTTACAGCTGTAGGAGCCGCTAGGGATGCGGCCAGGGGCGCAGGGGTTGGAAGGGGTGTCGTGGTGCGCATTCTCACCGTTGATGTTGTAGGCCATCTCGTTCATCACGGTCTTGCACACGCCCGTGGCACCGGCGACGTCAGAGCTGCGATCGACCAGTCAGTCATGTAGATTGCTGAACATCAACGTAATCGAGGGAGGGAGCGAGAGAGCAGGGTTGTAGATGTGCTTTATGGCGAAGGTGAGGCCGTGAAGGGGAGGGCGGGGAGGATGGGGTGCGCGTTGGGCGTGCCGACAACGGGGAGGCCGGGTGAGATGGCGGCGAGGCTGGTGAGGGTGCGGACGTGGCAGTGGTCATCGAGACTCGAGGTGATGAGGAGCAGGTCGACGGCGATGAGGTACTTGACGTCTTTGAGGCCATCCTTGGAAAGGGTCTTCTTGGCGCCGTTGAAGAGCCAGGGCATGCCGAAATCGACGTTGTCGACGAGGAGCGGGTCGACGAGGAAACGGAAGCGGCCGCCGTCCAGCTCCCACAGCCACCCGTTGAACTGCAGGTACGTTAGCTTCATTGTTGACGCAGTTTTGGTGGTGGAGGACTCACTGTTGCTGCTGCTGCTTCTAAATCTCATGGCGGCGCGGTGGGTTGGTGGCAGTTGATGAGGTCACACCGATGAAGGAGAGTAGATAAACGGAGGCCGGCCATATGGGCATGGGCATGGCTGCTCCGTCCATATGCATTCGTCGACTGCTTCAAACAAACAGAAGAGCTAGCTTTTTCCCTGGTCGATATGAGCAGGGTACCTTTCATGGTTTTTATTATTCATATACTGATTAAGATAACATGCACGTGTCTTCTTTTAGTATTTTTCATGGTACCTTTCGTGTTTAGTATTCATCAGTGGATGTTTGAGCATGAATACAAACACGTCAGACTCATGCACACTTTGGAATAGAAGGAACCAAAAGCATAGCTGGCCCATCAACTTTGCACTACAGAAACTGAAATGAAAGCCCTTGGATCTTCGGTGGTGTCCAACCAAGAGCAGCACCATCACAATAACTTTTTTTTGCGGAAAAACTTTCAATCTATTTAACTTCAATCATCGTAGTACAACGAACACTAGAAATAATAAGAGCTAGCATCACGATTAGTCGACGAGCAAGCAACGAAGGGCATCATCGCCATATTCAACAACACTACTACACTTTAATTACATTATTACATGTATGCTACCTGCTAGCTGGAATCTTCACATTCACGAACAGATATATCGACTCACACGCGGACGCGCATTTTAGTTTATTTATACTACTTCCTCTGTTCACTTTTCTAAGTCATTTAGGCCCTGTTTGGTTCATAAGTCCTAGGACTTATTTTAGTCCCAACTTATAAGTCATAAGTCCTTAAAAAGTCCCTACCCGTTTGGTTTCTGGGACTTAACATGTACTAGTAGACCATATTACAACTATAAGTCCCTATAAGTCCCTCCTTGAGAGTCTTATTTGATAAGTCCCAAATGCCCACTTTAAGTCCCTATAAGTCTGGGACTTATAGGGACTTATTTAAGTCCCTAGACCAATAAGTCCCTGGAAACAAACACCCTCTTAAGATAGCTTGAATTTAACTGTTTTAGAAGTTTGCTTAAATGTCTAGAAGATCTTACAAAAGTGAACGGAGGGAGTAGCAAAAAATCCAACGGATTAATAACCAAACGACTCGGATCCATGCATGCATGCATGCCTTTTATAAGTGTCGGCCAGGTTAATATTTATAATAGATATATTTTCACACAATAAATATAGCAGCCCAACCCACACATTCTTAATTTGTTTTTTCCGCCTCATATATCCTATAATTTCTTACTCTGCAAAGAGAATGGTCCTTGGAACACAGACGAGATATACATTTTTATCCTTGTCCATACAATGTATGAAATCTTGTTGTTTTGTTAAGAAATATTAAATTTAGATGTTATTTATTATCTTGTACTATGGTGATATCATTCGGAATTAGCAATATGATATCCTTTTCTGTGTTTCAGTATGAATCAATTTAGCTTGGCCATCATATATAGGCCTCACATGGATTTTAAAGTTGTCACTTCACTGAATCTGGACTCAATCAGTTCTCCAGAATATTGAGCGGTAAGTCGGAAACATTAAGAAGTTGTACTATATGTTGTAGGCTACAAAAAAACGGCTGTAGTATTTGGTGTTGTTAAAATCTTATATATTGTGGACGGATTCTCAAGAGTAGCACTGAAAATAGATGTCATCAACAACTTGACACACAAAGTAGCTGTGTTGTAAATACTTTCAAAATTTTCTCCTTAATAAAATGGGTAGTGCTTCTGCCGTGCATTAGAAATGGATGGTTTCTTGTTCATCACTCTGATTTTGTTATAAGGGTTACAATCTTACCTTTTTCTGATCGGTGCCTCAGCAGGTAAGAATGTAACACTTATAACAAAGGTAAGATTTTTATGTTAGCCTCGGTGCGCAATGGTCCTTCCTCTGAGTTCCTCTGGGTTGCTAGCGTGTTGGGAATACACGTCAAGGAAGAAAGCATACCAGAGAACAAGAGAACTGGAGTTAGGGGCAGATAGAGAAGTAAAGATTAAACTGGCAAATATGATAGAAACGGCGATGGGCTTGAAGAATGAAGTGGATGAGTACCAATTGACACTGGCAAACTTCTGAGTGACAAAAAGATTAGCAAAACCTTCTGCCAGAAAACCCATATCTCAGATCATATTGTTGCTCCCTCCATGTGCATTCGTCGACAGCTCCAAAAAAACAGAAGACCTAGCTTTTTTTCATAGTCGATTTGAGCAGGGTACCTTTCATGATTTTTATTTTTCATATACTGATTAAGGTAACATGCACGTGTCTTCTTTTAGTATTTTTCATGGTACCTTTCGTGTTTAGTATTCATTAGAGGGTGCTTGAGAATGAATACAAACACGTCAAAGTCGTGCACACTGTGGAAGAGAAGGAACCAAAACCACAGTTTGCCCATCAACTTTGCACTACAGAAACATAAATGAAAGCCCTTGGATCTTGGGTGGTGTCCAACCAAGGGCAGCACCATCACAATTAAGAGCTAGCATCACGATTAGTCGATGAGCTAGCAAGGAAAGGCATCATCGCCATATTCAACAACACTACTACACTTTAATTACATTATTACATGTATGCTACCTGCTAGCTGGAATCTTCACGTTCACGAACGGATATATCGTCTCAGACGGGGACGCTCATTTTATTTTATTTATACTAATTCCTCTGTTCACTTTTATAAGTCGTTTAAGACAGCTGAAATTTAACTATTTGAGATGTTGTCTTAAATGTCTAGAAGGTCTTACAAAAGTGAACAGAGGGACTAGTAAAAAATCCAATGGATTAATAACCAAACGACTCGCATCCATGCATGCATGCAGACCTGCCTTTAATAAGTGTCGGCCAGGTTAATCTTTATAATAGATCTAATATTTTAAAACAATAAATATAGCTTCCCAAGGCACACATAGCGGCCAAACTAAGTGTTGCATTTTTGGAATGTATTGTTTTTGGAAAATTCTTTTATTCCTTTCTCATAAAAGCTATAACTTTAACTTTATTATTTGTAATCATCCGAATACATTACTAGCGCTGGAGGCTATTGAAAATGGTCTAATGAAAGAAGTGTATCATGTTTGCAATCCGTATCTATACAGAAAATTTGACTCACTCATAGATAAAAGAGATATGGTTGAGATGGAACAAATGGTAACATTCTTAATTTATTTTTTCTGCCTCATATATCTTGTAATTCCTTACTCTCCAAAGAGAATGGTTCTCAAAACACAGGCGAGATATACATTTTTATCCTTCTCCATACAAGGTACGAACTCTTGTTGTTTTGTTAAGACATATTAAATTTAGATGATATTTATTATCTTGTGCTATGGTGATATCACTGGGAATTAGCAATATGATATCCTTCTCTCTGTTTCAGTATGAATCATTTTAGCATGGCCATCATATATAGGCCCCACAAGGATTTTAAAGCTGTCACTGCACTGCATCTGGACTCAATCAGTTCTCCTGGGAGGAAAGTTGTTCTTCGGAATATTGAGTAGTAAGTAAGAAACTTTAAGAAATTGTACTATTTGTTGTAGGCTACACAAAAAAAAGACTGTAGTATTTGGTGTTTTTGAAACCTTGTATATTGTGGACGGATTCTCAAGAGTAGCACTCAAAATAGATGGCATCAAGAACTTGACACTCAAGGTAGCTGTGTTGTAAATACTTTCAAAATTTTCTCCTTAATAAAATGGGTAGTGCTTCTGCCGTGCATTTGAAAATGGATGGTTTCTTGTTCATCACTTTGATTTTGTTATAAGTGTTGCAATCTTACCTTTTTCTGATCGGTGCCTCAGCAGGTAAGATTGTAACACTTATAACAAAGGTAAGATTTTTATGTTAGCATCGGTGCGCAACGGTCCTTCCTCCGAGTTCCTCCGGGTTGCAGCGTGTTGGGAATACAGGTCAAGGAAGAAAGAACACCAGAGTATTTTGCTAGTTATTTAGCTCATCGTGTGAACACGGAAACAAGAGAACTGGAGTTAGTGGCGGATAGAGATGTAAATATTAAGGTGGCAAATATGATAGAAACGGCAAGGGCTGGAAGAATGAAGTGGAAGAGGTACCAACTGACACTGGCAAACTTCCGAGTGACAAAAAGATTAGCAAACCCTTCTGCCAGAAAACCCATATCTCGGATCATATTGTTGCTCCCTCCATGTGTACTCCAAACAAACAGAAGACTAGCTTTTTTCATAGTCGATTTGAGCAGGGTACCTTTCATGGTTTTTATTTTTCATATACTGATTAAGGTAACATGCACGTGTCTTCTTTTAGTATTTTTCATGGTACCTTTCGTGTTTAGTATTCATCAGTGGGTGCTTGAGAACGAATACAAACACGTCAAACTCATGCACACTGTGGAAGAGAAGGAACCAAAAGCACAGCTGGCACATCAACTTTGCACTACAGAAACATAAATGAAAGGCCTTGGATCTTCGGTGGTGTCCAACCAAGAGCAGCACCATCACAATTAAGAGCTAGCATCACGATTAGTCGACGAGCAAGCAAGGAAGGGCATCATTGCCATATTCAACAACACTACTACACTTTAATTACATTATTACATGTATGCTGCCTGCTAGATGGAATCTTCATGTTCACGAACGTATATGTCGCCTCATACGGGGATGTTCATTTTATTTTATTTTACTACTTCCTCTGTTCACTTTTATAAGTCGTTTAAGACAGCTAAAATTTAACTATTTGATATGTTGTCTTAAATGTCTAGAAGGTCTTACAAAAGTGAACAGATGGACTAGCAAAAAATCCAATGGATTAATAACCAAACGAGTCGCATCCATGCATGCATGCAGGCCTGCCTTTTATAAGTGTCGGCCATGTTAATCTTTATAATAGATCTAATATTTTAACACAATAAATATAGCATCCTGATACGTCCAAAACGTATCTATAATTTCTGCTTGCTCCATGCCTCTTTTGTGTGATATTGCTATGATATTTATGCACTTCCATACACTTTTGATCATATTTGGACTAACCTATTAACTCATTGCACCCCAGTGCCAGTTTCTGTTTTCTGCTGTTTTTGTATTTCAGGTTTTCCCATTACGTAAATTGCCAGAAAAATTCCGGGAAAAATATATAAAAAATCAGCGTCGGAAGCTTCCTTGCGGCCAAAGTAGGGCCAGAGGGGGGCCACCAAGGCTCCAGGCGGCCAGAGGGCGCGGCCCCCCTCCTGGCCGCGCCGCCAGGGCGCCTGGGCCCCCTGGCCTCTTCTGACGCCCCCCCTTTGGCATATATTTACACCGCGTCCCGACACCCTCGAGGACGGAACCCTTTTTCGCGATCTCATCTCTGTTCCGCCGCCGCCGCGCTTCCAAGATCGGGAGCACCAGGAGAACTCTTCCCGGCACCCTGCCGGAGGGGAGAACCACCATCGGGAGCCTCTCCACCACCATGGACGCCTCCCGGATGAGTTGTGAGTAGTCTCCCTTGGACCATGGGTCCATGACCAGTAGCTATGTGATGTTCTCCTCCCCTTTTTGTTCTTCACTAATTAGACCTCGTGAGCTGC
Source organism: Secale cereale (assembly GCA_902687465.1). Taxonomy (NCBI): domain Eukaryota; kingdom Viridiplantae; phylum Streptophyta; class Magnoliopsida; order Poales; family Poaceae; genus Secale; species Secale cereale. Next base: position 815,553,899 of record LR738712.1, on the reverse strand, counting down.
CCTACATGATCGAGGCACATATGTAATACTTATGCTGTTGCTATGATGAGTTTGCTGGTATCTGATGGATTATGAGATTATGTTCAGATTGTGTTTGAGTAATATATTTGATTCACCTCTTTTATATTTATGTTCTTGAGTAATTCTTGCATGTTCTCCGTTGCTGTTTATTGCTTTGGCCAAGTAGTAGGTAGTAACTCCAAGAGGGAACGTTATGCTTGATTGTGGGTTCATGCCCCTCGATGACTAGCTTGAGTGACAGAAACATGAGTCTAGGGGATGTGCTGTTGCCACAAGGGGGAAAACAACGGTGCTTGTACTTGCGGGTGCAAGGATTGTTTACTTTACGCAAAGTTCTTTTAATGCAGTTGTCTGTTGCTTTGAGTTTACACTATGGGTGGGACTCGCAACTTAATACCAGCGAGATGTTCTGGATAGATATCTCAAGGTGGATGATTAGTAGTAGATGCAGATGGATTTCGGTCTACTTGCCTTGGCGTACCGCCCATGCTTTTGAGCCTCTACCTTTCTTGCAGCATAGTTAGCATTGGTTTGCGCACATAATCCTGTCAATTGCCCAGCTGTAATTTGTTTACCTCGCTTAGCTGTTTTATCGTCTTTTGGGAGAGAGACATCACTAGTGAACATCATGGGACCCCTGTCCATATTACCATCACTGATCACACCCGTTATTTATTTCCAGTTCTTATTTACTAGTTGCAATCATACCTATCATTATTACCTCTTGTGTTTGATCCTTTGTAAACGACAAGGCCGGAGGGATTGACAACCTCTCTGTACTCGTTGGGAGCAAAGTTATTTGTATCTGTGTGCAGGTCCTGTCAGCCGCTAAGTTGGTGCCGTTAGCAGTTGACACCTTCTTGTTGACCCTCGGAGTCTCACGGGATTCGATCCTTGGCATCTTTGCCAAGGGAAAACTACCGCTACGCTACATCTCAAACCTTCCACTTGGGGTAACCAACGAGGGGCGAGAAGCCGCCTAGCAAGAGTGTTTTCTGGCGCCGTTGCCGGGGACTCCACTCTTCAAGATAGGGGAGTTGCACGCTATCTTTTACCTTTGCTTTTTAGTCTTGGTAGTTTACCTTTCAATTTTGCTTTAGTTTCCTTTATCAAAAAAAAATTCACAAAAATAGTTATCTTGCTTGCTTGCTGCTATGGGTTCCACTGAAAACACCAAGTTGTGTGACTTCACTAGTCATAACAACGATGACTTTATCTGCACGCCTATCACTACACCTGCCACTTCGGCACCTTCTTATGAAATTAAACCTGCTTTACTGAACCTAGTTATGAAAGATCAATTCTCCGGTGCTGGAGATGATGCTGCTTTGCACTTAAACAATTTTGTTGAACTCTGTGATATGCAAAAGTACCAAGAAATAGATGGTAATATTGTTAAGCTTAAGCTTTTTCCTTTCTCCTTGAGAGGAGGAGCTAAAATTTGGTTTCAATCCTTGCCTAGAAATAGCATAGATTCTTGGGACAAGTGCAAGGATGCCTTTATTGGAAAGTACTACCCACCAGCTAAAATTATCCAACTAAGGAGTAACATAATGAATTTTAAACAATTGGATAATGAACACGTTGCCCAAGCTTGGGAACGCATGAAATCTCTTGTCAAGAACTGCCCTACTCATGGTTTGACTACTTGGATGGTTATCCAAACTTTTTATGCAGGCTTGAACTTTACCTCGCGGAACTTGTTAGATTCGGCCGCGGGAGGAACCTTTATGTCAACTACACTTGGTGCTGCCACGAAGCTTCTCAATGAGATGATGACCAATTATTCCCAATGGCACACCGAACGCACTCCAACAGGTAGGAAGGTAAACTCTGTCGAGGAGATTTCCTCCCTAAATGAAAAAGTTGACTTGATCATGTCTCTACTTTCCAAGCAATCTTCTATTGATCCTCGTGATGTTCCTTTAAATTCTTTGATTGCTCAAGATCAAGTAGATGTGAACTTTATCTCTAGAAACAATTTCAATAACAATGCTTATAGGAGTAATTTTGGTAGCAATCCTAGACCGTTCCCCTCTAATTCCTATGGGAACAACAATGCTTATCCTAGCACCAAGAACTCCACTTCTGAACTAGAGATTATGCTTAAAGATTTCATCACTACCCAAAAAGCCTTCAATAAGAATGCAGAAGAAAAACTAGCCAAACTAGATGATCTCTCTTCGAAGGTAGACAATTTAGCCCATGAGGTAGAGTTGCTTAAAATTAGAACTTCCCCTCTTGAGGAGAGGAAGATCACTCCTATGAATGCTATTCAAGTGCAAATTAATGAAAACATTAGGATGTTGGCTAAACTTAAAGAGAGATGGGCTAGAGAAAAGGAGGAAGAAGATAGAATTAAGAGCCTTCCTACCCACCACACTGTTGCTACTATCCAAGTTGTTGAGGATATCCAAACTCTTAGCACCCAATGCACTCCTGGTCCCATTCGACATATTAATGGTGATGCTATGACTTTAACCGTAGAAACTCCGATGGCCATAGAAACTACCAAACAAGTGAGCCTAAAGGACACCACTACCACTTTACTTGATAGTAGTGACCTTGATTTTGATAATTGCACCCTTTCTGAAGTTATTGATTTTCTTCACAAGATGTCTAGAGATCCCCACACTAGCACGCTTAATCTTGCCTTCACGGAGCATATCACTAATGCTCTCATCAAAGCTAGGGAGGAGAAGCTTAGAGTAGAAGCCTCCATACCTAGAAAGCTAGAAGATGGTTGGGATCCTATGATTAAAATTAAGTTGAATAACTTCTCTTGCTATGCTTTATGTGACGTTGGAGCTAGTACCTCCGTTATGCCCAAAAGAATATATGATATGCTTAAATTGAAACCTTTTGATTCTTGTTCTTTTGTTGTTCGTCTTGTTGATTCTTCCATAAAGAAACCTTTGGGGAGGATCAATGATGTTCTTATCATTGTCAATGACAACTATGTCCCCGTTGATTTTACTATTATGGATATTGAATGTGAACCTTCTTGTCCAATTATTTTGGGACGTCCTTTCCTTCGCACCGTTGGTGCTATCATTGACATGAAAGAGGGGAATATAAAATTCCAATTTCCTCTCAAGAAAGGAATGGAACACTTCCCTAGAAAGAAGATTAAGTTACTTTTTGAGTCCGTTATACGGGCTAGCTATTCTTTTACTCTTGATAAAACTTGATCTCTTTGCATTATGCCTAGCTTAAAGGCATAAAAGAAAGCGCTTTTGGGAGGCAGCCCACAATGAATAAAATTTTATTTTGCTTTTGTTGTGTCCTGATGGTTGTTACTACAGTAGAATCATCATTGTATCTTTACTTTTCAACTTTGTGCCAAGTTTAGCCTCTGATTGCAAGAAAGTTCAAAAGTTGTGACGTGCTGTCCAGGAAACAGATTCTGTCCTTGTACAGAAAAATTCGTATAAAATCATCAGATCATCTTTTTGGTCTGAATTGTTTCGACAGCGTGCTCTATACAATTGGCTTTCGAGCGTCTGTTCTGAGTTTTTTGATTTGAGTTGCAGAAGTGCCCCGAAAAAATTAATTACTACCTGCTGGTCTGTTTTTCACAGATTCTGTCCTGTTTTGCCTTTTCTTCGTTTTGCAAACCTTGAGCTTGCTTTTTCTTTGCAAAAACCTTTTGGCAATCTTGAGAAACAGTAGACCTTCAAGATTATCTTTATTTCCAGCAAGGAAAAATTATTTTATTATGGGTACTAACCTCGCTAATCAGATTATGATGAGTTATGTATGAAGGGAGTTTTCAAGTGTGCGAGGGAAGATGATTAAAAGATTCAGGAGTGTCAAACGCTCAAGCTTGGGGATGCCCCCGTGCACCCCCAAGAAATATTCAAGAAGACTCAAGCGTCTAAGCTTGGGGATGCCCCCGTGCATCCCCTTCTCCATCAACAATTATCAGTTCGTCTTTCGTTCCACTATATTTTAATCACTTCATGCGTTATGTGCTATGCTTGGAGCGTCTTGCTTTTAGTTTCCTTTTTAGTTTTCTTTAGCTTTACTTGCTTTTCATAACGAGTTAGAACCCAACTTTCTTTGTGTGGGAGAGAAACACGGTCCACTTCAACCTAGAACATAACATGTGATTTTCATGTTTATCTTTGCTGTGTATGTTCTTTGTCTTTCAATAGCTACTGTCATGTTTAGCTCTTAGTTTTCATGCTTTTCTTTTTAAAGAGCTCTTGTTTAGTTGGTTGCTTCTAGAACTCTCTTGAGTTATCATGCTTATCTTATTAAGAGAGTTGGCTTCCGCGGCACTGGTTGATACGTCTATAAAAAAATGCTATGTGCATAATGGTGCTTAGTAGTTCATGTTTTCTTATGGTTATTCTCAAATAGCTAGGAGTTTATCAATGTGTTATTGGAGTACCAACATGATTTGTTTGCCTATGATGTGGTATGGTTTAGTGATATCTTCCTCCGAGAATTTATTTTGATTGACTTGGCATATGCTCACGCATATTTAAGACTGTAAAGAAAGTCTATCAAGCCTTGATGATCTTTAATTTCTGAGTAGCGATATAACTTCCATGCCCGATTCAATGTTGCTTTGTCACTCTGCATGATTATGACCGTCATTGCTCTCTTAGTTGGTCGCTCCCAGTCTTTTGCTAACCTTCGCCTGTACTAAGCGGACTGACTGCTTGTGCATCCAAAATCTTTTAAACCAGTTATGCCATATGAGTCCACCATACCTTCCTATACATGGTATTTACTTGCCATTCCTAACGAAAACTTTCATGTACCATCTCGAAATTAATCAAAAAAATATTTCTCTTTTGTGCCTCTGTTTTAGCTCATGAGGAAGTAGTGGTTAATTCATGATCTTTTTAAGTTGGACAAGCTTCACCCCGGGATTGCATGTCTAATGTGCAAACCCCTAATACGAGAAGGAACTGGCAAAGAGTGCGCCCGACTCATTAAAAATATACAACAAACAAACCCTCCTTCACGCTTTGTTCATGAGAAATCAGAAAACTTTGGCAGTGATAAACAAAGGAGATTAAGAGGATGTGATCGTCCTCGTGCGGGAGCCGTTCCTCGAAACTTGTCCAACTCGAGAAGTAATTGAGTTATCTACTAGCATTCGTTGACGAAATATGCATATCCCAAAAATAATTTTTACCTCTGTTTTTAAAAACCAAGAGCTCTGGTACATGTTTAGTTTTTGTTTCCGACCACGGGTTTTCAACCTTGCCATCAAAAGCCACGGTTCGAGAGTCTCCACCTTCTTTCTTTAAAGCACCAACTATTGAGAGCATGATTGTCATTCTGAGTGTAATGTGCATTGTCCCAAAGTACCATTGTCTTCTGCATAATTATGATATCGTTTATTCTGAAATCATTGTATCTAGTCGTCACTTAAACTTCGGAGGTGCCCCTGCATTTATGTTTTGCTTTACTAAAGGGGGCAAGCGAGGTATCACTTTGTCATGTTTGCACACCATGCTCACTACAAATCTATTTGATGTTTCAGTATCATATTGTAAAACTTTTAGTTCTTTGTGATATTCTCATGAGGCAACTTAATTACTAAAGATTCATTATCTCAGTAAGCATTTGTCATGTGACTGTGAAAAGTTCTTATATGGTTAACAGCATGTCACCACAGAAATTATGCTTGTTATCATTTACCTACTCGAGGACGAGCAGGAATTAAGCTTGGGGATGTTGATACGTCCAAAACGTATCTATAATTTCTGCTTGCTCCATGCCTCTTTTGTGTGATATTGCAATGATATTTATGCACTTCCATACACTTTTGATCATATTTGGACTAACCTATTAACTCAGTGCACCCCAGTGCAAATTTCTGTTTTCTGCTGTTTTTGTATTTCAGGTTTTCCCATTACGTAAATTGCCAGAAAAATTCCAGGAAAAATATATAAAAAATCAGCGTTCCGGAAGCTTCCTTGCGGCCAAAGTAGGGCCAGATGGGGGCCACCAGGGCTCCAGGCGGCCAGAGGCCGCGGCCCCCCTCCTGGCCGCGCCGCCAAGGCGCCTGGGCCCCCCTGGCCTCTTCTGACGCCCCCCTTTGGCATATATTTACACCACGTCCCGAAACCCTCGAGGACGGAACCCTTTTTCGCGGTCTCATCTCTTTTCCGCCGCCGCCGCGCTTCCAAGATCGGGAGCACCAGGAGAACTCTTCCCGGCACCCTACCGGAGGGGAGAACCACCATCGGGAGCCTCTCCACCAGCATGGACGCCTCCCGGATGAGTTGTGAGTAGTCTCCCTTGGACCATGGGTCCATGACCAGTAGCTATGTGATGTTCTCCTCCCCTTTCTGTTCTTCACTAATTAGACCTCGTGAGCTGCCCTACATGATCGAGGCACATATGTAATCCTTATGCTGTTGCTATGATGAGTTTGCTGGGATCTGATGGATTATGAGATTATGTTCTGATTGTGTTTGAGTAATATATTTGATTCACCTCTTTTATATTTATGTTCTTGAGTAATTCTTGCATGTTCTCCGTTGCTGTTTATTGCTTTGGCCAAGTAGTAGGTAGTAACTCCAAGAGGGAACGTTATGCTTGATTGTGGGTTCATGCCCCTCGATGACTAGCTTGAGTGACAGAAACATGAGTCTAGGGGATGTGCTGTTGCCACAAGGGGGAAAACAACGATGCTTGTACTTGCGGGTGCAAGGATTGTTTACTTTACGCAAAGTTCTTTTAATGCAGTTGTTTGTTGCTTTGAGTTTACACTATGGGTGGGACTCGCAACTTAATACCAGCGAGATGTTCTGGATAGATATCTCAAGGTGGATGATTAGTAGTAGATGCAGATGGATTTCGGTCTACTTGCCTTGGCGTACCGCCCATGCTTTTGAGCCTCTACCTTTCTTGCAGCATAGTTAGCATTGATTTGCGCACGTAATCCTGTCAATTGCCCAGCTGTAATTTGTTTACCTCGCTTAGCTGTTTTATCGTCTTTTGGGAGAGAGACATCACTAGTGAACATCATGGGACCCCGGTCCATATTACCATCACTGATCACACCCGTTATTTATTTCCAGTTCTTATTTACTAGTTGCATTCATACCTATCATTATTACCTCTTGTGTTTGATCCTTTGTAAACGACAAGGCCGGAGGGATTGACAACCTCTCTGTAATCGTTGGGAGCAAAGTTATTTGTATCTGTGTGCAGGTCCTGTCAGCCGCTAAGTTGGTGCCGTTAGCAGTTGACACCTTCTTGTTGACCCTCGGAGTCTCACGGGATTCGATCCTTGGTATCTTTGCCAAGAGAAAACTACCGCTACGCTACATCTCAAACCTTCCACTTGGGGTAACCAACGAGGGGCGAGAAGCCGCCTAGCACATCCCAAGGCACACATAGCGCCCAAACTAAGTGTCGCCTTTTTGGAATGTATTGTTTTTGGAATATTCTTTTATTCCTTTCTCATAAAAGCTATAACTTTAACTTTATTATTTGTAATCATCTGAATACATTATTACCGCTGAAGGCTATTGAAAATGGTCTAATGAAATAAGTGTATCATGTTTGCAATCCGTATCTATACAGAAAAATTGACTCACTCATAGACAAAAGAGATATGGTTCAGATGGAACAAATGGTAACATTCTTAATTTGTTTTTTCTGCCTCATATATCTTGTAATTCCCTACTCTCTAAAGAGAATGGTTCTCGAAACACAGACGAGATATACATTTTTATCCTTGTCCATACAAGGTACGAAATCTTGTTGTTTTGTTAAGAAATATGAAATTTAGATGATATTTATTATCTTGGGCTATGGTGATATCACTGGGAATTAGCAATATGATATCCTTCTCTGTGTTTCAGTATGAATCATTTTAGATTGGCCATCATATATAGGCCTCACAAGGATTTTAAAGCTGTCACTGCACTGCATCTGGACTCAATCAGTTCTCCTGGGAGGAAAGTTGTTCTCCAGAATATTGAGCAGTAAGTAAGAAACTTTAAGAAATTGTACTATTTTTGTAGGCTACACAAAAAATGACTGTAGTATTTGGTGTTTCGGAAACCTTGTATATTGTGGACGGATTCTCAAGAGTAGCACTCAAAATAGATGTCATCAAGAACTTGATACTCAAGGTAGCTGTGCTGTAAATACTTTCAAAATTTTCTCCTTAATAAAATGGGTAGTGCTTCTGCTGTATATTTGAAAATGGATGGTTTCTTGTTCATCACTTTGATTTTGTTATAAGTGTTACAATCTTACCTTTTTCTGATCGGTGCCTCAGCAGGTAAGATTGTAACACTTATAACAAAGGTAAGATGTTTATGTTAGCATTGGTGCGCAACGGTCCTTCCTCCGAGTTCCTCCGGGTTGCAGCGTGTTGAGAATACAGGTCAAGGAAGAAAGCATACCCGAGCATTTTGCTAGTTATGCTCATCGTGTGAACACGGAAACAAGAGAACTGGAGTTAGGGGCGGATAGAGAAGTATATATTAAGGTGGCAAATATGATAGAAACGACGAGCGCTTGAAGAATGAAGTGGAAGAAGTACCAATTGACACTGGCATACTTCCGAGTGACAAAAAGATTAACCCTTCTACCAGAAAACCCATATCTCGGATCATATTGCTGCTCCCTCCATGTGTACTCCAAACAAACAGAAGAGCTAGCTCTTTTCCTGGTCGATTTGAGCAGGGTAACTTTCATGGTTTTTATTTTTCATATACTGATTAAGGTAACATGCACGTGTCTTCTTTTAGTATTTTTCATGGTACCTTTCGTGTTTAGTATTCATCAGTGGGTGCTTGAGAATGAATACAAACACGTCAAACTCATGCACACTGTGGAACAGAAGGAACCAAAAGCACAGATGGCCCATCAACTTTGCACTACAGAAACATAAATGAGAGCCCTTAGATCTTTGGTGGTGTTCAACCAAGAGCAGCACCATCACAATTAAGAGCTAGCATCACGATTAGTCGACGAGCAAGCAAGGAAGGGCATCTTGGCCATATATATTCAACAACACTACTACACTTTAATTACGTTATTACATGTATTTTTTAGATAAAGCGAAATTTTATTCATTAGCAATAACCAATACATCGTTTGTGAGGAACGTTACAATTTCACTTATAGGCTCCTCAAACCAATCCGAAATCGAGAAAAATCTAGCTAATCTAGCAAGTTCATGTGCTATTTTATTTGCCTCTCTATTACAATGTTCGAATTTAGTCATGAGAAAATCACAAGCATAGTGATAGCAGTCATAGAAAATTGCCGCCGCCGCTCCCGCCGACTGTCCTCCATCCTGCATGGTCTCAATCACCTCCAGATTGTCAGAGTTGATGATTAAGCAATTACATCCCGCCCTTTGTTGTAAATTTAGGCTAAATTTGAGAGCTAAGGCCTCCACCATGAGAACATATGCGCAATAGTCTATCTTTCCATTCCCTCCTGCAATAAACCTACCTTTGTCGTCTCTCAATACTTCCCCCATCGTACCCTCCAGAAAGTCATGGTCAAAAGAGGCGTCAACATTGAGTTTCACAAAGCCCCTAGGAGGACATTGCCAACCCCCCTTTTTCATGGACGCCTTTGAAGATGTTGCATTTACAAAATTATATGTAAGAGCTATGATCCCCATTGAGATCTGAGTCGCGTTTTTAGTGAATTCCTTGTGCACTAATTTTCGTCTTTCCCACCATAGATATCAAGCAGAGATAGCTATCATCTCTCTAACATTTTCGAACCCCATAATGCGCAGATCTTGATCTGGAAGGAGTAATAAGTATTCCAGTATTGGCTCTCCAGCACGATCAATCTCACAAGCTCTCTCAATAATCATATTCAACCCTAGTCTTTTCCAAACCTCCTTCGCTTTTTTACATAGGAAAAGCAAGTGCTTCGTATCTTCTACACCCTGAGAGCATGTAGGACAAGAGGGCGAGACCTTCATGTGTCTATTAGTGAGTGTTGCCCGGCATGGGAGAGTACCATGTAGTGTCCGCCATAAAAAAAATGACTTTAGCTGGAGAAGATAACTTCCATATCTGACACCATATAGGGTTAGGTGTGCTCCGTCCCATCCCGTTGGAATATTTTAGTTTGCTCCCATACTGATAGTTCCACTCCACAGAGTAAGCAGACCGTATCGAGAACATACCATTTTTCGTATAACTCCAGGCAATAAAATCTGTCATATTATGTTGCGAAATTGGGATTGAAAGAATCTGTTGTGCGTCAATGGTCCACATAGTTTGTCCAATCAGATCCTCATCCCAATTATTGGAGACCGGGTCAATCAAATCTACGACTTTTGATAATAAACACCCCCTCCTAGGGGTCACAATCTTCCTAGTGGCACAATTTGGGATCCACGCATCTTCCCAAACATTGATGTTGTGTCCATCCCCCACTCGCCAAATATAACCTCGCTTGAGAGTAGTGATGCCTGCCATAATGCTTTGCCAGGTGAAAGAAGCACCATGCTTTGGCTTGGAGTTCAGCAAATCACCATTAGGGTAGTACTTGGCCCTTAATAAAATTACATTATTACATGTATGCTGCCTGCTAGATGGCATCTTCACGTTTCACAAACGGATATATAGGCTCAGACGCGGACACTCATTTTATTTTATTTATACTACTTCCTCAGCTCACTTTTATAAGTCGTTTAAGACAGCTGATATTTAATTGTTTTAGATGTTGTCTTAAATGTTTAGAAGGTATTACAAAAGTGAACGGAAGTAGCAAAAAATTCAATGGATTAATAACCAAACGACTCGGATCCATGCATGCATGCATTCCTTTTATAAGTGTCGGCCATGTTAATCTTTATAATGGATCTGATATTTTCACATAATAATATAGCAGCCAAACGCACACATAGCGGCCAACGAAGTATTGCCATTTTGGAATCTATTGTTTCTGGAATATAGTTTTATTCCCTTTCTCATAAAAGCTATAACTTTAACTTTATTTTTTGTAGTCATCTGAATACGTTACAACCGCTGAAGGCTATTGAAAATGGTCTAATGAAAGAAGTGTATCATGTTTGCAATCATTATCTATACACAAAAATTGACTCACTCATAGACAAAAGATATATGGTTGAGATGGAACGAAAGGTAACATTCTTAATTTGTTTTTTCTGCCTCATATATCTTGTAATTTCTTACTCTGCAAAGAGAATGGTTCTGGGAACACAGACGAGATATACATTTTGATCCTTGTCCATACAAGGTATCAAATCTTGTTGTTTTGTTAAGAAATATTCAATTCAGATGATATTTATTATCTTGTACTATGGTGATATCACTGGGAATTAGAAATATGATATCCTTATCTATGTTTCAGTATGAATCATTTTAGCTGGGCCATCGTATATAGGCCTCACAAGGATTTTAAAGCTGTCATTGCACTGCATCTGGACTCAATCAGTTCTCCTCAGAGGAATATTGTTCTCCAGAATATTGAGCAGTAAGTCAGAAACTTTAAGAAGTTGTAGTATTTGTTGTAGGCTACACAAGAAAACGACTGTAGTATTTGGTGTTTTTGAAACCATGTATATTGTGGACGGATTCTCAAGAGTAGCACTCAAAATAGATGTCATCAAGAACTTGACACTCAAGCTAGCTGTGTTGTAAATACTTTCAAAATTTTCTCCTTAATAAAATGGGTAGTGCTTCTGTCGTGCATTTGAAAATGGATGGTTTCTTGTTCATCACTTTGATTTTGTTATAAGTGTTACAATCTTACATTTTTCTGATCGGTGCCTCAATAGGAGAATGACTAGACTGTGGTGTCTATACTTTGTATAACATCCCGGGAAAATTATCACTATGGGTGACCCTGATGACCAGAAGGGTGTAAAGAATAAGGCTAAGGTCTTACTGGATTACATAAAGTACTTATTGAGTTACAATAAGGAATTTTATTTTTTTGGTTCGTCCCAAATAAGGTCAAGGTCTTGCCTGCTTGACCGCTTTGCTATGGGTGCAGTTTTAGGACTAATTTTTTGTACTCCTAGGAGTATGTACTTTCATCGTCAATATACCTCTTGTACGCATGGATTATACCCCGCTATTATTCTCAATATACTTCATTAAGTATTCTTAGATACCCCAATACGAGTTTGGTTGAAAAAATATCATTTGTGACGTACTTTTTGTAATATACCTGTTTCACGTACGAACAAATCAGTATATTCATAAACCTTCAAATATATGTAGACTCATATGATTTTTCTCATGAAACTCATTTTGGGGTATCTAGTAATTATTAATGAAGGATATTAAAAATAATAATGAGGTATGAAAGATTCATCTATGTGGTATATGACGAGCAGGAGTACGTACTCCCAGGAGTACACAACCATTATATATATATATATATATATATATATATATATATATATATATATATATATATATATATATATATATATATATATATATATATATATATATATGCTTCTAGCTGGAAGCGGCTGTTCTGCTCGCGAGCACAGGTGAGCACTTTATCGATCCCAGTCGATATCGCGTCGGGATATGTGTCGTTGAATTATTGAGCCGGCGCATCGACCATTGTTAAATCGCGAGGGGAGGGAATATAGTAAACAGCAGCCGCATACACAGCGGCGGGACGGAGCCCGCAGATGGCGCCGTGACGGGATTTTCCGTGAGCCGTGGCTCGGGTCGTTAGCGGATTCCCTGATCTGTGGCTCAAGAACTCGAATCTCCGTCAGTCGGCGCTGGGCAGGCCAGTAAATGACTACTGAGACCAACAGAGGAGCTGTCTCCCACCTCTCGCCGAGCTTTCTTCTGTCCGCCATTGACGCCCGCCGAGATCTGCGGAAGAAGGAGTACACGGCATTGAGTTTCTTGGACGGAGTTCCTGATGCAACCAATTAGGAGGTAAGGCAAAAATCCCTCACCCTCGGTCCTCTTGCCCCGCCCCCAATCCGTTATCCACAGTGGTTATGCTTGTTGATTTGGCAACTGGCCCTGATCCAGAAAGGATTTGGTGGACTGCAGGTCCGCGTTGATGGAGGAGGTGAACGACAACCAGCTACCAATGGAGCCGGTGCACTACCCAGCGGTTGCGACAGCAACGTAGGAGCTGTCCCCAGTGGCCGCTGGAAGCGTTGATGGGCAGATCTGTGCGGCCGATGGGGCAGCTACGGCCGATGGGAATGATGAGCCATAGGCGTCTGAGCAATCTATTCGCCAGGTTAATCCAAAAACACCAGGCTGGACTCGCAGGTAACCTATGTGTCTACTAGTTCTTGCACTGGAGACTCTACGTATGATTTTAGGTGTAGGTTAAAAAATCCAGCGAGCCCGAGGCATCCTGCGTAGAGGCTGGTCAGTTCTTCTCTAGGATGTATGTACATATGCAAAAATAATTGAATCCCTGGGCAGATGCATCTGTGTTTTTATACCAGCCATCGATACACAGACTAGAAGCAACGAATTAGTAATTAGAGGCGTAGCAGTGATGCTCTGTTTTGCGAATACTAAATTCGGATGCATTGGATGCATACCGAATTTGGTTTGAAAAAACTGGTATACTGAGACCTAATAACATGGGGTAGAAAAGAAAAAATAGACTGGTTAGACAAGGTGAAAATAGAGTGATCAGGCATGTAAATATTTTCAGTTGCATATTCTGGGAATTATGAAAGATTGATAAGGAAATCGGGTGGATAACAATTAGAATTGATGTATATGTTACCCCTGACACCATCGCTGTACCAGCAGATGTACTGGGAAAAAGAAAAAACATAGCAGTCTTGGGGTGTTGTTGACACAGTCTATTAAAACAGAGTAAAATGAAGAGTATAATTTATATGGTAAGCTTCCAAAAAATGCATATTTGAGTTATACATTCATCATGATGATGAAGTAAATTCCTTGAATGCAGGGTTAGAATTGGAGCTGCTGCTCCTGGCAGGGCGCCTTGCCCTGGGCGAACCAGTGCCCTTGAGAAAGCAATTCGTGGGTTTGGTGACAAGCCGGGGAGCATTGTAGTGGTACCAGCACTGGGCACAAGCTTTGATACACTCGGGGAGGCCTATGATTTCTACAATCTCTACTCGTGGGAGAAGGGATTTGGAATAACATATGGGAAGAGTAGGCTGAATGTGGAGAGAACAAAATGCATGCAGGAAATTGTTTGCGGATGTGCGGTATGCATTTTTGAAACTTTGTGGAGTATTTTCCTACTTGTGTTGTACTTCTGGGGTTCGTGTAACCTGACTCATCTATGCTTGCATTACTGGTTTCTGCAGGGTAAACCGGGTGTGGAAAACACAAGATCATGCCGATGTGAATGTCCGGCATTAATAATTCTGCTTCGCACAAAGGACAATGGTTGGTACATAGCTGAGCATCGTGAACAGCACAACCATTCGCTATCTCCCACATATGGACAGACAATACACTGGCCTTCACACACGCACATTGATGCGTACAGCAAAGACTTGGTGGAGCAATTGCGACAGAACAATTTGAATCTAGCCAAAGTACATAGCATAATTGGAAGCTTCTTTGGTTCAATGGAAAGGGTGCATTTCACAAAAAGAGCTCTGAAAAATTTGTGTGGTAAAATCAATAGAGAGCAGTCAGAGGATGATGTGAGGAAGACCATAGAAGTGTTCACAGATCTGGGCTCAAGAGATCCTCACTTCACCTATCGTGTGTAGGCAGATGAGGTTGGTCGGATAGCAACTCTTATGTGGGCAAATGGGAGCAGCAGGTTGCAGTACACATTCTTTGGAGATGTTGTTACCTTCGATACGACATACAGAACAAACCTGTACAACATGCCATTTGGTCTGTTCGTGGGTGTGAATAATCATTTCTAGAGCATCATCTTGGCCGGTATTCTTGTCCGTGATGAAAAGGTCGAGACATTTGAGTGGGTTTTCACAGAATTCATTAGGATGATGGTTGGGACTGCACCGAAGACAATTCTAACAGGTGTGATGCCATGTTCTAAGAACTATCTGTGCTAACAGTTTCTGTAGTTATTTCAAAATCATTGTTGTCTAACAGCGGTATGTGATGTTGTGCAGATCAATGACGTGCTATGGAGGTCGCCATTAAAAATGTGATGCCTCAGACGGCACACCGTTGGTGCAAGTGGCATGTGCTGAATAAGGCAAAAGAATCACTTCGTTTGATGTACTCGAAGAAGAGCGAGTTCAGGGCAGAATTCCAGAAGGTAGTAAATCACATGCTTACAATCGATGAATTCGAGGAAGCTTGGAAGATATTGGTGGAGAAATATAATTTGTAGACGCATGACTACATGAGGCAGCTGTATGACATAAGACACAAGTGGGCGAAGCCTTATTTTAAAGGTGTTTTCTGTGCTAAGATGAGCAACACTCAACATAGTGAAAGCGCAAACCACATGTTGAAGAACTATGTACCGCCTGGTTGTTCCATGCATATGTTTGTGAAGAAATACATGAGACTTCAATTTGACAGGGAAGCTGAGGAGAACTATGAGGAGAAGCGGACATGGATAGTAGGTCATATTGATAATTGCAACTAGATGTGTGGTAGCAACATGGTCACTGATTTGATGCATCTATGTTTCAGGGTAGACCGCTGTACAGAGCAAACTTAGCTATAGAGAGACATGCTGGTAAGATATACACTCAAGCTATGTTCGAGCAGTTTGGACATATTCTTTATGAGTGCAGCGCATACCAAGTGGAGGAGCTTGAGAAAGGAAAACTGTATCTTGCCATTAATATCGACGCTGCTAGGTGAGAGAAGTGGTGTAGGGTGTCATATATGGTCACTGTTCTGGAAGGAGGTGATGAATTCGACTGTGAGTGCATGCAATTTGCACACATGGGTCTACTTTGCAACCATGTTGTGAAGGTATGGTAACTGTTGAAAATTAAGCATCTCTTGTTGTAGATATGCATACAATGCGTGCAATCTGCGGTGTACTAAGAGAGCAAAACTGATCATTGCAGGTGCTGGATTTCATTCGTGTTACAGAGATACCGCGGAAACACATTGTGAAGCGATGGACCAGGGTCGCACGAGACATACTGCCAGCTCACTTTACTCAATACCAGAAAGATAATGCTCACAAAAATCCATTCAGCTTCAGGCATTTCAATATGTATATGCATGCCATGGAGTCGGTTCGGATGGGCGATGCAAGCGTGGAAGCATATGAGAAATTCATGACTCTCATCAAGGATTGCATGGTCCAAATGGAACCATTCTTGGAAATAAGGGATGGGCTGGGACTGGAGGAAAGGATTGGTCAGCATGGAGATGGTGTTAACACCCGTGTGAATGATGGTCAGCTTGCTGCACATACGACAGTAGTTGTGGCAAGTGGAGGTGCAGGCTTCGGGAATGTGAATGATGATACTACTTCTGCAAATGAGAGTGGGAACAGACTGAGTGGTTTTTCGGTGCCAAAGAAAAGGAAAGAAATGGGGCGCCCGACAACTAGCTGTGAGAAGGCACCGTACGAGGGGCTCAGCAAGCGGACCAGGTTATGTAGCATATGTCGGCAGCAAGGGCACAAGAGGACTACTTGCACCGACCGGGGTGATGCGCCAAAGCCTGTTCGCAAACCAGCGAGGTGCAAAAATTGCGGAGTTCAAGACCACAGGCGAAACAACTGCTACAAAGTGGGTGATCTGCGGGTTATTGGCGTGTGAGCACTTGGAAGGAACTATTTGCTTAGACTAGAAATCTGTAGTACTGAATGTGTGGTTCAGTAGTTTTGTCGGTAGAACTTATGTAGTTTCATGCTTGCTGAGGGTGTCCAGCAACTATGCATGCAAAAAAGCAGTTACGTAGAGTCTCAAAAATAATGTACGGTTGAACTAGGCTGCACCTAAAGGTATGGGGGTTTGCATGAATGAATCTTCAGAATTTTGTGAATTCTTGTACACCATGGTGATGCATTTGTGCGGTTGTGAGTATTAAGTCGGTGTGCTTATATATAATTTATTTGACAGTATGCTGATGCATATATGGGAATTGCATGACTGGGAAGCGTGAATTCAGAGAAAATGAAATTGTGAATTCTGAAGATAATCAAATTTCATATAAGATGGCGCATGTATTTTCCTGCCTCGGCTGCAAAATAAGTTGCCAGCAGTTCAGAGTGAGCTACGGTCAGGTGTTTGATTTTGCTATGCTTGCCTTATTGCGGATTCCCATTACGGCTAAATGTGATGACACGTTTCAGTGTGCATTTTTGACAAGTGTATGTGGCATTCATTGCTGTACAGACCCCTTTCAAATTTCAAATCCCAAGAGCGGGAATGAGAGGAGCAGTGAACAGATAAGTAGTGAGGCACACCCGGCGTTAGTCCAGAATCTGCGCCCTTCCGGCCTAGTCTGTTGGTGGACATCTGATCCATAGCCCAGGTAACTCACGCCGTAACGAGCCGGCAATGATAGACGTGGGCCCTTACAACTGTTCACCACAGGAAATACGGGAATAATACCTGGGCCAATACAGACTGGATTGTGGATCACGAGGATTGTCAATGGCTGGGATACCGCGACCACCTGTGCTCGAGCACAGAAGATCACTTTCGCTTCTAGCTCATATATTTTCTTCCTCTTTTAATGTTAGCTCTCGAAATCTTCCTATAGACCCATAGAAATTAATGGTTCAGAGAATACATTAAATATTTGGTTCTGAAAAATAAGCTGATGTTTATAGAAGGTGAGGCCGCCGTGAATGCGAAGCTCATAAGAGCATCTCTAGCAGACCCCTTAAAATCGCAAACTGCAAAACTGGGATACGGGTTGGAGAAAATGCATTTTAAGTGTTCATTTTAGCTGCGGCCGGACAGATACTGTAAAATAAACTATAAAACTGGAATAAAGAGCTCCGTCCTCCAGTCTGGCCGCTTGATGGCTTCTCGCCCCTCGTTGGTTACCCCAAGTGGAAGGTTAGAGATGCAGTGTAGCGGAAGTTTTCCCTTGCCAAAGATACCAAGGATCGATTTCCCTGAGACTCCCAGTTTCAACAAGAAGGTGTCAACTGCTAACGGCGCCAGATATTAGCAATCAACGTGGACCTGCACACAGATACAAATAACTTTGCTCCCAACGAGTACAGAGAGGTTGTAAATCCCTCCGGCCTTGTAGTTTACAAAGGATCAAACACAAGTGATAATAGTGATAGGTATTGCTGCAATAGTATGTAAAAGCTGAAAGTAAATAGCGGATGTGATCAATGATGGTAATATGGACCGGAGTCTCATGATGTTCACTAGTGATGTATCTCTCCCAAAAGACGATAAAACAGCTATGTGAGGTAAACGAATTACAGCTGGGCAATTGACAGGACCATGTGCGCAAACCAATGCTGACTACATTGCAAGAAAGGTTGAGGTTCAAAGCATGGGCGGTACGCCGAGGTAAGTAGACCGAAATCCATCTGCATCTACTACTAATCATCCACCTTGAGATATCTATCCAGAACATCTCACTGGTATTAAGTTGCGAGCCCCACCCATAGTGTAAACTCAAAGCAACAGACAACTGCATTAAAAGAACTTTGCGTAAAGTAAACAGTCCTTGCACCCGCGGGCACAAGCACCGTTGTTTTCCCCCTTGTGGCAACAGCACATCCCCTAGACTCATGTTTCTGTCACTCAAATTAGTCATCGAGGGGCATGAACCCACAATCGAGCATAACGTTCCCTCTTGGAGTCACTACCTACTACTTGGCCAAAGCAATAAATAACAACGGAGAACATGCAAGAATTACTTACGAACATAAATATAAAAGAGGTAGATCAAATATATTACTCAAACACAATCTGAACATAATCTCATAATCCATCGGATCCCAGCAAACTCATCATAGCAACAGCATAAGGATTACATATGTGCCTCGATCATGTAGGGCAGCTCACGAGGACTAATTAGTGAAGCACAAGAACGGGAGGAGAACATCACATAGCTATTGGTCATGGACTCATGGTCCAAGGGAGACTACTCACAACTCATCCGGGAGGCGTCCATGGTGGTGGAGAGGCTCCCGGTGGTGATCCTCCCCTCCGGTAGGGTGCCGGGAAGAGTTCTCCTGGTGCTCCCGATCTTGGAAGCGGCGGAGGCGGAGGAACAGAGATGAGATCGTGAAAAAGAGTTCCCGTCTCGAGGGTTTCAGGAGACGCTCTAAATATATGCCAAAGGGGGGCATCAGCAGAGCCTCGGGGGGCCCAGGCGCCCCCCCCCCCCCGGCGCGGCCCAGGGGGGGGGCGCCGCCAGGGCGCCTGGAGCCCTGGTGCCCCCCCCACCCCCCGGCTGTACTTCGGGCGCATGGTAGCTTCTGGAACGCTGATTTTTTATATAATTTTTCTGGATTTTTTCTGACAGTTCTCGTAATGTGAAAACCTGAAATACAAAAACAGCCGAAAACAGAAACTGGCACTGGGGTGCACTGAGTTAATAGGTTAGTCCAAATATGATCAAAAGTGTATGGAAGTGTATAAATATCATAGCAATATCACCCAAAAGAGGCATGGAGCAAGCAGAAATTATAGATACGTTTTGGACGTATCAACATCCCCAAGCTTAATTCCTGCTCGTCCTCGAGTAGGTAAATGATAACAAGGATAATTTCTGTGGTGACATGCTATTAACCATATAGGACTTATTCATAGTCATATGACAAAAGCTTACTGAGACAATGAATCTGTAGTAAGTAAGTTGCCTAATGAGAAAATCACAAAGAACTGAAAGTTTTACAACGTGATATTGAAACATCAAATAGATTTGTAATGAACATGATGTGCAAATATGATAAAGTGATATCTAGCTTGCCCCCTTTAGTGAAGCAAAACATAAATGCAGGGGTACCTCCAAGGTTTAAGTGATGACTAGATACAATGATTTCAGAATAAACGATATCACAATCATGCAAAAGACAATGCTACTTTGGGACAATGTAAATTACACTCAGAATGGCAATCATGCTCTTAGTAGTTGGTGCTTAAAAAGAAGGTGGAGACTCTCGAACCGTGGCTTTTGTTGGCAAGGTTGAAAATCCGTAGTCGGAAACAAAGACAAAACATGTACCAGAGCTCTTGGTTTTAAAAACAGAGGTAATAATATATAATTTTTTTCTTAGATTATGCATGTTTCGTCAACGAATGCTAGCAGACAGCTCAATCACTTCTTGAGATGGACAAGTTTCGAGGAACGGCTCCCGAATGAGGACGATCACATCCTCTTAATCTCCTTTGTTTATCACTGCCAAAGTTTTCTGATTTCTCATGAACAAAGCGTGAAGGAGGGTTTGTTTGTTATATTATCTTTTTGAGCCGGGCGCACTCAATGCCAGTTCCTTCTCGTATTATGGGTTTGCACATTATACATGCAATCCCGGGGTGAAGCTTGTCCAACTTAAAAAAGATCATGAATTAACTACTACTTCCTCATGAACTTACAACAGAGGCACAAAGTAGGAATGCTTTTTCTTTTTGAATAATTTCGAGATGGCACATGCAAGTCTTCATTAGGAATGGCAGGTAAATACCATGTAGGAAGGTATGGTGGACTCATATGGCATAACTGGTTTAAAGGAATTTGGATGCACAAGCAGTCAGTCCGCTTAGTATAGGCAAAGGTTAGCAAAAGACTGGGAGCGACCAACTAAGAGAGCAATGACGGTCATAATCATGCATAGCGACAAAGCAACATTGAATCAGGCATGGAAGTTAAATCGCTACTCAGAAACAAAAGATCATCAAGGCTTGACAGACTTTCTTTACAGTCATAAATATGCGTGAGCATACGCCAAGTCAATCAAAATAAATTCTTGAAGGAAGATATTACTAAACCATACCACATCATAGGCAAACAAATCATGTTGGTACTCCAATAACACCTTGGAAACCCCCCAGCTATTTGAGACTAACCATAAGAAAACATGAACTACTAAGCGCCATTATGCACGTAGCATCTTTATCATAGACATATCAACCAATGCAACGGAAGCAAACTCTCTTAATAAGATAAGCATGATAACTAAAGAGAGTTCAAGCAACCAACTAAACAAAAGCTCTTTGAAAAGATAAGCATGAATACTAAGAGCTGAACATGATAGTAGCTATTGAAAGACAAAGAACACACACAGCAAAGATAGACATGAAAATTCTAAGTTATGTTCTAGGTAGAAGTGGAGCATGTTTCTCTCCCACATAAAGAAAGCTGAGTTCTGACTCGTTATGAAAAGCTAAAGAAAACTAAAAAGCAAGACGCTCCAAGCATAGCACATAACACATGAAGTGATAAAAATATAGTGGAACGAAAGACGAACTGATAATGTTGATGGAGAAGGGGATGCACGGGGGCATCCCCAAGCTTAGACGCTTGAGTCTCCTTGAATATTTCTTGGGGGTGCATGGGGGCGTCCCCAAGCTTGAGCGTTTGACACTCCTGAATCTTTTTATCATCTTCCCTCGCACACTTGAAAACTCCCTTCATACATAACTCATCATAATCTGATTAGCGAGGTTAGTACCCATAATAAAATAATTGTTCCTTGCTGGAAAAAGAGATATTCTTGAAGGTCTACTGTTTCTCAAGATTGCCAAAAGGTTTTTGCAAAGAAAAAGCAAGCTCTAGGTTTGCAAAATGAAGGAAAGGCAAAACAGGATAGAATCTGTGAAAAACAGAACAGCAGGTAGTAAATGATTTTTTCGGGGCACTTCTGCAAATCTAATCAAAAAACTCATAACAGCCGCACGAAAGACAATTATATAGAGCACGCTGTCGAAAAAATTCAGACCAAAAAGATGATCTGGTGATTTTATACGATTTTTTCTATCCAAGGACAGAATCTGTTTCCTGGACAGCACCTCAAAACTTTTGAACTTTCTTGCAATCAGAGGCTACACTTGGCACAAATATTGAAAAGCAAAGATAAAATGATGATGCTACTGTAGTAAACAACATCAAGACCACTAAAACTGAAAGAACAAACTGAAAGCAAAGATAACAAGGGTTGTCTCCCTAGAGCTCTTTCTTTATAGCCATAAAGATAGGCTTAAGACTTTAATGATGCTCTCGTAGGAATAAGAGTTGAAGAACAAAAGAGAGCATCAAGAAGCAAATACCAAACACATTTAAGCCTAACATGCTTCCTATGCATAGGAATATTGCAATACAATAATTCATTGAAGCACAAAGCAATAAGCATAGGAAGACAAAACAAGTGCAGCTTCAAAACCTTCAACATAAAGAGAGGGAACTTGATATTATTGAAATATCTATAAGCATATGTTCCCTTCTCATAATAATTTTTAGTGGGATCACGAATAAACTCAACAATATAAGCATCACATAAAGCATTGTTACCATGATCCACATGCAAAAAGGTATCATTACTCTTCATATAAGCAAAATCTTTCTTATTAGGAATAGTGAGAGTAAAGCAATCATAACCATCATGGTAATCATTGTATTTAGGAGGCATATCATAATCATAATAAATTTTATCCTCAATAGTAGGTGGACTGAAAACATCATATTCATCATTGTAATCATCATCAAAGTACATTTTCTCTTCAAAAGTTGGGGGACTAAAAATATCATGTTCATCAAACGTGTCATCCCCAAGCTTAGAGCTTTCCATGTCATTAGCAATATTGATATTCAAAGAAAGCATACTAATAACATCACCACCATCATGATTGTTATGCAAATAATAAAGTTCCATAGGTTTTTTAATTTTCTCTTCAAACACATCATGTCCCAAAGCAAGGTAGAGCTTATAAAGCTCTCTCATATTTTTGTTGTTTTCCATTAAGCAAAACTAGTGAAAAGACATAAAGAAAACTGAAAGGTAAACTAACAAGACAAAAAAGCAAAGGTAAAAGATAGCGTGCAACTCCCCTATCCTGAAGAGTGGAGTCCCCGGCAACGGCGCCAGAAAACTTTGCTTGATGGCTTCTCGCCCCTCGTTGGTTACCCCAAGTGGAAGGTTAGAGATGCAGTGTAGCGGAAGTTTTCCCTTGGCAAAGATACCAAGGATCGATTTCCCTGAGACTCCCAGTTTCAACAAGAAGGTGTCAACTGCTAACGGCGCCAGATATTAGCAATCAACGTGGACCTGCACACAGATACAAATAACTTTGCTCCCAACGAGTACAGAGAGGTTGTCAATCCCTCCGGCCTTGTAGTTTACAAAGGATCAAACACAAGTGATAATAGTGATAGGTATTGCTGCAATAGTATGTAAAAGCTGAAAGTAAATAGCGGATGTGATCAATGATGGTAATATGGACCGGAGTCTCATGATGTTCACTAGTGATGTCTCTCTCCCAAAAGACGATAAAACAGCTATGTGAGGTAAACGAATTACAGCTGGGCAATTCACAGGACCATGTGCGCAAACCAATGCTGACTACATTGCAAGAAAGGTTGAGGTTCAAACCATGGGCGGTACGCCGAGGTAAGTAGACCGAAATCCATCTGCATCTACTACTAATCATCCACCTTGAGATATCTATCCAGAACATCTCGCTGGTATTAAGTTGCGAGCCCCACCCATAGTGTAAACTCAAAGCAACAGACAACTGCATTAAAAGAACTTTGCGTAAAGTAAACAGTCCTTGCACCCGCGGGCACAAGCACCGTTGTTTTCCCCCTTGTGGCAACAGCACATCCCCTAGACTCATGTTTCTGTCACTCAAACTAGTCATCGAGGGGCATGAACACACAATCGAGCATAACGTTCCCTCTTGGAGTCACTACCTACTACTTGGCCAAAGCAATAAATAACAACGGAGAACATGCAAGAATTACTTACGAACATAAATATAAAAGAGGTAGATCAAATATATTACTCAAACACAATCTGAACATAATCTCATAATCCATCGGATCCCAGCAAACTCATCATAGCAACAGCATAAGGATTACATATGTGCCTCGATCATGTAGGGCAGCTCACGAGGACTAATTAGTGAAGCACAAGAACGGGAGGAGAACATCACATAGCTACTGGTCATGGACTCATGGTCCAAGGGAGACTACTCACAACTCATCCGGGAGGCGTCCATGGTGGTGGAGAGGCTCCCGGTGGTGATCCTCCCCTCCGGCAGGGTGCCGGGAAGAGTTCTCCTGGTGCTCCCGATCTTGGAAGCGGCGGCGGCGGAACAGAGATGAGATCGCGAAAAAGAGTTCCCGTCTCGAGGGTTTAGGGAGACGCTTTAAATATATGCCAAAGGAGGGCATCAGCGGAGCCTCGGGGGGCCCAGGCGCCCCCCGGCGCGGCCCAGGGGGGGCGCGCCGCCAGGGCGCCTGGAGCCCTGGTGCCCCCCCCCCCCGGCTGTACTTCGGGCGCACGGTAGCTTCTGGAACGCTGATTTTTTATATAATTTTTCTGGATTTTTTCTGGCAGTTCTCGTAATGTGAAAACCTGAAATACAAAAACAGCCGAAAACAGAAACTGGCACTGGGGTGCACTGAGTTAATAGGTTAGTCCAAATATGATCAAAAGTGTATGGAAGTGTATAAATATCATAGCAATATCACCCAAAAGAGGCATGGAGCAAGCAGAAATTATAGATACGTTTTGGACGTATCAACATCCCCAAGCTTAATTCCTGCTTGTCCTCGAGTAGGTAAATGATAACAAGGATAATTTCTGTGGTGACATGCTATTAACCATATAGGACTTATTCATAGTCATATGACAAAAGCTTACTGAGACAATGAATCTGTAGTAATTAAGTTGCCTCATGAGAAAATCACAAAGAACTCAAAGTTTTACAACGTGATATTGAAACATCAAATAGATTTGTAATGAACATGATGTGCAAATATGATAAAGTGATATCTAGCTTGCCCCCTTTAGTGAAGCAAAACATAAATGCAGGGGCACCTCCAAGGTTTAAGTGATGACTAGATACAATGATTTCAGAATAAACGATATCACAATCATGCAAAAGACAATGCTACTTTGGGACAATGCACATTACACTCAGAATGACAATCATGCTTTCAGTAGTTGGTGCTTAAAAAGAAGGTGGAGACTCTCGAACCGTGGCTTTTGTTGGCAAGGTTGAAAATCCGTAGTCGGAAACAAAGACAAAACATGTACCAGAGCTCTTGGTTTTAAAAACAGAGGTAATAATATTATTTTTTCTTAGATTATGCATGTTTCGTCAACGAATGCTAGCAGACAACTCAATCACTTCTTGAGATGGACAAGTTTCGAGGAACGGCTCCCGAATGAGTACGATCACATCCTCTTAATCTCCTTTGTTTATCACTGACAAAGTTTTCTGATTTCTCATGAACAAAGCGTGAAGGAGGGTTTGTTTGTTATATTATCTTTTTGAGCCGGGCGCACTCAATGCCAGTTCCTTCTCGTATTATGGGTTTGCACATTATACATGCAATCCCGGGATGAAGCTTGTCCAACTTAAAAAGATCATGAATTAACTACTACTTCCTCATGAACTTACAACAGAGGCACAAAGTAGGAATGTATTTTCTTTTTGAATAATTTCGAGATGGCACATGCAAGTCTTCGTTAGGAATGGCAGGTAAATACCATGTAGGAAGGTATGGTGGACTCATATGGCATAACTGGTTTAAAGGAATTTGGATGCACAAGCAGTCAGTCCGCTTAGTACAGGCGAAGGTTAGCAAAACACTGGGAGCGACCAACTAAGAGAGCAATGACGGTCATAATCATGCAGAGCGACAAAGCAACATTGAATCAGGCATGGAAGTTATATCGCTACTCAGAAACAAAAGATCATCAAGGCTTGACAGACTTTCTTTACAGTCTTAAATATGCGTGAGCATACGCCAAGTCAATCAAAATAAATTCTTGAAGGAAGATATTACTAAACCATACCACATCATAGGCAAACAAATCATGTTGGTACTCCAATTACACCTTGGAAACCCCCCAGCTATTTGAGACTAACCATAAGAAAACATGAACTACTAAGCGCCATTATGCACGTAGCATCTTTATCATAGACATATCAACCAATGCAACGGAAGCAAACTCTCTTAATAAGATAAGCATGATAACTAAAGAGAGTTCAAGCAACCAACTAAACAAAAGCTCTTTGAAAAGATAAGCATGAATACTAAGAGCTGAACATGATAGTAGCTATTGAAAGACAAAGAACACACACAGCAAAGATAGACATGAAAATTCTAAGTTATGTTCTAGGTAGAAGTGGAGCATGTTTCTCTCCCACATAAAGAAAGCTGAGTTCTGACTCGTTATGAAAAGCTAAAGAAAACTAAAAAGCAAGACGCTCCAAGCATAGCACATAACACATGAAGTGATAAAAATATAGTGGAACGAAAGACGAACTGATAATGTTGATGGAGAAGGGGATGCACGGGGGCATCCCCAAGCTTAGACGCTTGAGTCTCCTTGAATATTTCTTGGGGGTGCACGGGGGCATCCCCAAGCTTGAGCGTTTGACACTCCTGAATCTTTTTATCATCTTCCCTCGCACACTTGAAAACTCCCTTCATACATAACTCATCATAATCTGATTAGCGAGGTTAGTACCCATAATAAAATAATTGTTCCTTGCTGGAAATAAAGATATTCTTGAAGGTCTACTGTTTCTTAAGATTGCCAAAAGGTTTTTGCAAAGAAAAAGCAAGCTCTAGGTTTGCAAAATGAAGGAAAGGCAAAACAGGACAGAATCTGTGAAAAACAGAACAGCAGGTAGTAAATGATTTTTTCGGGGCACTTCTGCAACTCTAATAAAAAAACTCAGAACAGACGCACGAAATACAATTATATAGAGCACGCTGTCGAAAAAATTCAGACCAAAAAGATGATCTGGTGATTTTATACGATTTTTTCTATCCAAGGACAGAATCTGTTTCCTGGACAGCACCTCACAACTTTTGAACTTTCTTGCAATCAGAGGCTAGACTTGGCACAAACATTGAAAAGCAAAGATACAATGATGATGCTACTGTTGTAAACAACATCAAGACACAACAAAAGCAAAATAAAAGTTTTATTCATGTGGGCTGCCTCCCAAAAGCGCTTTCTTTTATGCCTTTAAGCTAGGCATAATGCATAGAGATCAAGTTGTATCAATTGAACCATCATCAAGATCATCAAAAAGCTCTTCAATAATACAACTAGTCTTAAGAGGACTTTCAAATAAAGGCCTCATAGAGATACTCCTAGGTAGAAGACCAAAAGGATAAAAGTCAAGGGAAGATTCATTCATAAATTCATCAGAGAGAGGGGTTTCTTCCAAAGTTTTTACAGTTTCAACCCCTTTGGCAATAGATGGATTACTTTTAGAACGGGGAGCCTTTGGAACGTGAACGAACTTAGGCTCCCTCTTTGCCGGAGTTTCTACCTTTTTGGTTTTGATCGAGGAGAAAGTGGTTCCTAGAGTATCAAATATTTCCTCAATCTTATCTATCCTAGAAGAGTCCAAGTCATGGGATTTGATGGTCTCCAAAGTTTTGAAAATTTTATGCATGGCGCTATCAAGCCTATTCAAATTCCCTTGGATCTTACGATCCAACTCGTTCATCTTATTAATGTTTGGCATCTCTAACTCTATCTTTCCAAGTTTTTTCATAATGTGAGCTAGGGTGATGTCCTCTTGAATGCTAACAACGGGGGGATTCCCAACAAGATTTTCAATAATACTAAGAGACTCCCGAACTGGGGCCTCTCGGAAATTCCCATTGATAGCAGTATCTAGAATAAACCTATTCCAAGAAGTAATTCCAACATAAAAATTTCTAAGCAGGATAGTAGTGGGTTGCTTCTTGGTGGCTCTTTTTTGAGAATCATTAATTATATACCAAGCATCTTTCAGACTTTCCCCACCTCTTTGTTTAAAGGTGAGAACTTCTGCCTCGTCAAAGACAAAAGGACCCGACATAATGACAACTAAAGAATGAGATAACTATTTTTGTGATTTTCGATAAGAGATACTAAAGCAAAAACTGAAAGGTAAACTAACAAGACTAAAAAGCAAAGGTAAAAGATAGCGTGCAACTCCCCTATCCTGAAGAGTGGAGTGCCCGGCAACGGCGCCAGAAAACTTTGCTTGATGGCTTCTCGCCCCTCGTTGGTTACCCCAAGTGGAAGGTTAGAGATGCAGTGCAGCGGAAGTTTTCCCTTGGCAAAGATACCAAGGATCGATTTCCCTGAGACTCCCAGTTTCAACAAGAAGGTGTCAACTGCTAACGGCGCCAGATATTAGCAATCAACGTGGACCTGCACACAGATACAAATAACTTTGCTCCCAACGAGTACAGAGAGGTTGTCAATCCCTCCGGCCTTGTAGTTTACAAAGGATCAAACGCAAGTGATAATAGTGATAGGTATAATTGCAATAGTAAGTAAAAGCAGAAAGTAAATAGCGGATGTGATCAATGATGGTAATATGGACCGGAGTCTCATGATGTTCACTAGTGATGTCTCTCTCCCAAAAGACGATAAAACAGCTATGTGATGTAAACGAATTACAGTTGGGCAATTGACAGGACCATGTGCGCAAACCAATGCTGACTACATTGCAAGAAAGGTTGAGGTTTAAAGCATGGGTGGTACGCCGAGGTAAGTAGACCAAAATCCATCTGCATCTACTACTAATCATCCACCTTGAGATATCTATCCAGAACATCTCGCTGGTATTAAGTTGCGAGCCCCACCCATAGTGTAAACTCAAAGCAACAGACAACTGCATTAAAAGAACTTTGCGTAAAGTAAACAATCCTTGCACCCGCGGGCACAAGCACCGTTGTTTTTCCCCTTGTGGCAACAGCACATCCCCTAGACTCATGTTTCTGTCACTCAAGCTAGTCATCGAGGGGCATGAACCCACAATCGAGCATAACGTTCCCTCTTGGAGTCACTACCTACTACATGGCCAAAGCAATAAGTAACAATGGAGAACATGCAAGAATTACTTACGAACATAAATATAAAAGAGGTAGATCAAATATATTACTCAAACACAATCTGAACATAATCTCATAATCCATCGGATCCCAGCAAACTCATCATAGCTACAGCATAAGGATTACATATGTGCCTCGATCATGTAGGGCAGCTCACGAGGACTAATTAGTGAAGCACAAGAACGGGAGGAGAACATCACATAGCTACTGGTCATGGACTCATTGTCCAAGGGAGACTACTCACAACTCATCCGGGAGGCGTCCATGGTGGTGGAGAGGCTCCCGGTGGTGATCCTCCCCTCCGGCAGGGTGCCGGGAAGAGTTCTCCTGGTGCTCCCGATCTTGGAAGCGGCGGCGGCGGCGGAACAGAGATGAGATCGCGAAAAAGAGTTCCCGTCTCGAGGGTTTTGGGAGACGCTTTAAATATATGCCAAAGGGGGGCATCAGCGGAGCCTCGGGGGGCCCAGGCGCCCCCCCCCCGGCGCGGCC
>LR738712.1:815505859-815524418 GCA_902687465.1 Secale cereale | reverse complement strand
GCCCCCCCCCCCCGGCTGTACTTCGGGCGCACGGTAGCTTCTGGAACGCTGATTTTTTATATAATTTTTCTGGATTTTTTCTGGCAGTTCTCGTAATGTGAAAACCTGAAATACAAAAACAGCCGAAAACAGAAACTGGCACTGGGGTGCACTGAGTTAATAGGTTAGTCCAAATATGATCAAAAGTGTATGGAAGTGTATAAATATCATAGCAATATCACCCAAAAGAGGCATGGAGCAAGCAGAAATTATAGATACGTTTTGGACGTATCAGGCACCCCCGAGTACTTCTTTCATGTGAGGCTGTGTAACGTTTCCGGAGTGAGGAGAGACTTGTCGTGCGATGTTGTTTTGGTACGTGTAGGCCGCCTGTCAAGTTTCGTCGTGTTTGGAGTTCGTGTGGTACTCCAACGGTTATCCTAGTGGGCTAAAAGTACCTCTTCTTTAAGGCCCAAGACCCCCTCCACAACAGCCCACAAACCCAGCACATCCGCTTCCATCATCTCGGCCATTGAATTGTGATCGCGTGGCCGAAAACCGCTCCTCATTTGGAGTTTTCTAGCTCCCAGAAACTATAAAACAGTCCTCATCCCCGAAATCCCGATGCAACCCTAATTTTCCTCTCCCTCCGCGCGCCGGACACGTCCGCGCAGCCGCCGGACAAGTCCGACCCGCTGCCACCTCACTCCAACCAATCTGAGGCCGCCACGTCACCACCGCCGCCACGGGGCGACCCCCGAGTGGCCGGGCCACCTCACCCTCATCCAACCGCCGCCACCTCAGCCCGCGGCCCCGCCGGCCGCCGGACCACCGCGCCGCCACCCGCTGGACCACCTCCGCCACCCGCCGGACCGCCGCGCCTAGCCCGCCGGACCGCCGCGCCTTCATCCCTCCGGCCACCGCACCGCCCGCCTGCGACAGCCGCGGCCGCCGCCGCACCGCCCGCCGCCGCCTCCACCAACCGCCGCCGCCGGCCCTTCGCCCCGTCGCCGGTCGCCGCCTCGCGCACCGCAGCGCCGCCGCCGCCTCTACGCCAACCGCCGCCGCGCCAACTCCGGCGACCGCCGCCGCCGCGAGGCTCGCCCCCGGCAGACCCTCGGGTCCGCGCTGCCGGACGCCGCCTCGGGCACCGCCCCGGCCGACACCACAGTACCATCTCCTCGCCGCCCCGTCGTCTTCCCCGCCAACTCCGGCCATCTCCTCCGTCTCCGGCGCCAACTCCGGCGAGCTCCGGCCGGATCGGGACGAGATCCACCCGTCCCTCCGTCCAAACGCACGCCTCCGTCCCGATCCACTCCATCCCGCACGGATCCATCCACGTTCGACTTTTGGAGGTATAAAAAACCACTAAGTCCCAGATCTGCAATAATTTGTTGCCTCCTTTGCATGGCTGTAACTTTGTGCTCGTAGATCCGTTTTGGGCGTGTGATATATCAAAATGATCGTGGTGATGTGCTCTACATTTTTTTCCATTGTGGCATGCTTGTTTGAGATCATCTATATGTCCTAATCTTCGTGACAAGAGTGCTACTTGTTATAAACTGCTGTTACTTGTTAACCTGACGCTATGTTTGCGTGATGCCCCACTCAAATCCATGCTTGCTTTGGAGTGGCCAATGATCACTCCTTGTTGTCCATGTTTTTGTCTATCCATCCATGCCCTCACTTGCACATATGGCCTGCTGTAGCTTATTTATTTCTTGCACTCAAATTGCTATAAATTATAACTGTCAGGTCTTTATCATCATGATCAATTTGGTGTAACTTGTTGCTATTGATCCATGCCTCCTATGGAGTTGCTCCAATGAAGTTGTTTGCTGTAGGATATGTCTACTTCATGTTCATGCCTCTTGTTATCATGTTTGGGTGCTGTAGGTTATATTTATCTTGCTCCAAAGTTGCTATGTGGTTGTTAACTTCAGCTTTGCCTTGTATCTTGTTTCGTGTGTATGTGTTGAACCGTTGCCCCGTTTTGAGCGTGCCCTATATGAAACTTGGCTGATTTTGCATGTAGAAGCATAATATCATGTTGTTTACATGTTTGGAGTGTGTTTGCTTGATGTTTGGGTGCATCTTGCACCGTTGCCATGTTTGTCTTGTTTTGCTCATATCTTCTAAACCGTAGCTTCGAATTAAACAAACTTTATATGAAACTTGACTAGAATTTCGTGTAGATCATCATGGTGCATGTTAACTTGCTGTTTAACAACTTTAATTTAAGGTTTGTTCAGATCAGGACCATTTTCAAAATATGCATATGAGGACTTACCGGTTTTGCTATATGTTGATTCCGGCCTCATTTAAACTTGTTGTTTTGAGTTGTTCTTGTGTGCTTCATCCCTTGCCATTAAATGCATCACACTTGCATCATGTTGATTGTGCATTGCACCTTGTTTGATATCGTGCCATGTTGTGTTCTTGTGTTGAGTAGAGCCGGGAGTCGAGACCGAGAACGAGGTTCCTACCGAGGTTGAGTACGAGGAGCCGTCTTACGATCCCATCGACGACTCGACAGGCAAGATGACCTGACCCGGATATCATTACTATCTTTGCCTATTGCTAGATGTCTCGCTCTTTACCTTATTGCCTCGATGCCCATGTTTGTTTGCCAGCCTCCTATTGTAGCCATAAATCTCTCTAACCACCCAACCTAGCAAACCTTTGTTTGGCTACGTAAGCTTCGCTCAGCCCCTCTTTTAGCATTGCTAGTTGCAGGAGAAGATTTGAAGATTCTTGCTTCATGTTGAAGTTATTGTTGGGATATCACACTATATAATCTGTTAAACTTAAATCATCTATATATTGGTAATGGGTGGAAGGCTAAGCCTCTCGCTTGGTGTTTTGTTCCACTCATGCCACCCTAGGAACCGTATAAACCGGTGTTATGTTCCTTGATTATGCGTTCCTAACACGGTTGGGGTTATGGGACCCCCTCGATAACCCGCTTAGCGCTAAAGCTTTTCCAGCGAGGCCCGACATTGGTTTTACATTTGCCTAAACAACTAAAACTTACCGAGGGAGTAATTAACCGGAGGATTTATTAATCAACCCCCTGGGCCAGTGCTCGATTTGAGTGTTGGTCCAAACTAGAGCCACTTGCGGTGCTCATCCGGTCGTGGCCTGAGACTAGATACGCGCGGCTACTGTCAGGGTGTCGGCACGCCGGGAGGTCTTGCTGGATTAGTTTTACCTTAGTCGGGATATCTTGAGCACGGGATTCCGAGAATACTCGGGTCTTCCCACCTTGGAGTTGCGACTCCGCAGATTGTGAGCTTGTGATGGGCTAAGTTGGGACACCCCTGCGGGGTTTTGAACTTTCGAAAGCCGTGCCCGCGGTTATGTGGCAGATGGGAATTTGTTAATATCCGGTTGTAGAAAATTTGACACCATGTTCAGAATACACTACCAACGTGAGTAACCGTGACGGTCATTTTCCGAAAGGGGTTCGGGAAGTGAACACGGTGGGGTTATATTTGACGTGCTTAGATAGGATCACTTCGTGATCACTTTGACGCTCGTGGCACTTCTCTTCTCGCCCTAAACACGTAAGCTAGTGCTAGTGCAGCTGCAACCTTTATTCTTCAGCCTTGTTCCACACCCAAGGCTTAGATAGTTTTGCTAACCGAGAACGGGATTGCTGTGTTGTAAATACTTTCAAATAATTCTCCTTAATAAAATGGCTAGGGTTTCTGTTGTGCATTTGAAAATGGATGGTTTTTTATTCATCACTTTGGTTTTGTTATTAGTGTTACAATCTTACCTTTTTCTGATCGGTACCTCAGCAGGTAAGATTGTAACACTTATAACAAAGGTAAGATTTTTATGTTATCCTCGGTGCGCAACAGTCCTTCCTCTGAGTTCCTCTGGGTTGCCAGCGTGCGAGGAATACTGGTCAAGGAAGAAAGCATACTAGAGCATTTCGCTAGTTATTTAGCTCATAGTGTGAACACAGAAACAAGAGAACTGGAGTTAGGGGCGAATAGAGAAGTAAAGATTAAGCTGGCAAATATGATAGAAACGGCGAGGGACTTGAATAATGAAGTGGAAGAAGTACCAATTGACACCGGCAAACTTCCGAGTGACAAAAAGATTAGCAAACCATTCTACCAGAAAACCCATATCTCAGATAATATTGTTGCTCCCTCCATGTGCATTCGTCGACTGCTCCAAACAAACAGAAGAGCTAGCTTTTTTCCTGGTCGATTTGAGCACTATGATCGTTTAGTTTTACTGCTATTGCTTTCTTCATACCTTATACATGTTCCTATGACTATGAGATTATGCAACTCCCGAATACCGTAGGAACACCTTGTGTGCTATCAAACGTCACAACGTAACTGGGCGATTATAAAGATGCTCTACAGGTGTCTCCGAAAGTGTTCGTGGTGTTGGCATAGATCAAGAATAGGATTTGTCACTCCGAGTGTCGGATAGGTATCTCTGGGCCCTCTCGGTGATACACATCATAATAATCCTTGCAAGCAAATGACTAATGAGTTAGTCACGAGATGATGTATTACGGAACGAGTAAAGAGACTTGCCGGTAACGAGATTGAACTAGGTATTGAGATACCGACGATCGAATCTCGGGCAAGTAACATACCGATGACAAAGGGAACAACGTATGTTGTTATGCGGTTTGACTGATAAAGATCTTCATAGAATATGTAGGAACCAATATGAGCATCCAGGTTCCGCTATTGGTTATTGACCGGAGATGAGTCTCGGTCATGTCTACATAGTTCTCGAACCAGTAGGGTCCGCACGCTTAACGTTTGATGACGATCGGTATTATGAATTTTGATGTACCGAAGGTAGTTCGCAGTCCCGGATGAGATCGCGGACATGATGAGGAGTCTCGGAATGTCCGAGACATAAAGATTGATATATTGGACGACTATATTCGGACACCGGAAGTTTTCTGGAAAGTTTCGGAATTTACCGGAGTGCCGGGGGGGTGTTACCGGAACCCCCCGGGGGAATGTTGGGCCCTGGTGGGCCATAGGGGAGAAAGAGGGCAGCAGCCAGGAGGTGGCGCGCCCCCTCCCAAGGGGCAGTCCGAATAGGACTAGGGGAGAAGGCGCGGCCCCTCTTTCCCTCTCCCTCTCCCTCTCCTTCCTTCCCCTTCTCTCCTTCTTGGTGGACTCCTACTAGGAATAGGATTGCAATCCTATTGATAGTAGGATTGCCTCTCCTGGCGCGCCATAGAGGGCCGGCCGGCCTCCCCCCTTGCTCCTTTATATACGGGGGCAGGGGGCACCCTAGGACACACAAGTTAATCAGTTGATCTCTCCCAACCGTGTGCGGTGCCCCCCTCCAC
Source organism: Secale cereale (assembly GCA_902687465.1). Lineage (NCBI taxonomy): Eukaryota > Viridiplantae > Streptophyta > Magnoliopsida > Poales > Poaceae > Secale > Secale cereale. Next base: position 815,519,098 of record LR738712.1, on the reverse strand, counting down.
AGTAACACACCTCGGTCATATCGTTGCAGCGCTTAGGCGAAGCCCTGCGACGGTAACTTCATCATATCCGTCACGACGCCATCATGCTGACGAAACTCTCCCGTGAAGCTCAACCGGATCAAGAGCTCGTGGGACGTCATCAAGCTGAACGTGTGCTGAACGCGGAGGTGCCGTACGTTCGGTACTTGATCGGTTGGATCGCGAAGAAGTTCGACTACATCAACCGCGTCACTAGACGCTTCCGCTCCCGATCTACGAGGGTACGTAGACACACTCTCCCCCTCGTTGCTATGCATCTAGTAGATAGATCTTGTGTGATCGTAGGAATTTTTTAAAAATACTACGTTCCCCAACAGAGGCATCACAAGTTAGGTCTATGCGTAGATAATATGCACGAGTAGAACACAAGTGAGTTGTGGACGATACTAGTCATACTGCTTACCAGCGTGTCATACTTTGCTTTGGCGGTATTGTAAGATGAAGCGGCCCGGACCGACATTACGCGTACGCTTACGCGAGACTGGTTTCACCGTTATGAGCACTCGTTGCTTAAAGGTAACTGGGAGGTGTCTGTCTCTCTCACTTTAGCTGAATCGAGTATGGCTACGCCCGGTCCTTGTGAAGGTTAAAACAGCACATACTTGATGAAACATCGTTGTGGTTTTGTATGCGTAGGTAAGAACGGTTCTTGCTAAGCCCATAGCAGCCACGTAAAACTTGCAACAACAAAGTAGAGGACGTCTAACTTGTTTTTGTAGGGCATGTTGTGATGTGATATGGTCAAGACATGATGAGTTATACGGTTTTGTATGAGATGATCATGTTTTGTAAAGTTATCGGCAACTGGCAGGAGCCGTATGGTTGTCGCTTTATTGTATGAAATGCAATCGCCATGTAATTACTTTACTTTATCACTAAGCGGTAGCGATAGTCATAGAAGCAATAGTTGGCGAGACGACAACGATGCTACGATGGAGATCAAGGTGTCGCGCTGGGGACGAAGGTGATCATGACGGTGCTTTGGAGATGGAGATCAAACGCACAAGATGATGATGGCCATATCATGTCACATATTTTGATTGCATGTGATGTTTATCTTATTATGCTTCTTATTTTGCTTAGTACGAATGTAGCATTATAAGATGATCCCTTACAAAATTTCAAGGTATAAGTGTTCTCCCTGAGTATGAACCGTTGCGAAAGTTCGTCGTGCCGAGACACCACGTGATGATCGGGTGTGATAAGCTCTACGTTTAAATACAACGGGTGTAAGCCAGTTTTGCACACGCCGAATACTCGGGTTAAACTTGATGAGCCTAGCATATGCAGATATGGCCTCGGAACACTGGAGACCAAAAGGTTGAGCGTGAATCATATAGTAGATATGATCACTGATGTCTACACACGCTTCTACTCTTGTAGACTATGTTGGGCCTCCAAGCGCAGAGGTTTGTAGGACAGCAGCAATTTCCATCAAGTGGATGACCTAAGGTTTATCGAACTCAGGGAAGTAGAGGTTGAAGATGGTCTCTCTCAAGCAACCCTGCAACTAAAATATAAGAAGTCTCTTGTGTCCCCAACACACCTAATACACTTGTCAGATGTATAGGTGCACTAGTTCGGCGAAGAGATGTTAAATGGCAAGTGATATGGATGGCAAAACAAAGTAATATAAATCTGTAATAAAAAGTGCAGCAAGCAAACAAGTGGTAAACGTGAGCACAAATGGTATTGCAATGGTGGAAACAAGGCCTAGGGATCATACTTTCACTAGAGGCAACTCCCAACAACATTAACATAATCGAATCACATGATATTTCCCATAAAACATGCAATGGAGACGCACCCGGAGGTCATTCCTTCGTGGTCAAGAGAGGACGAGAATTATGTATGGCTACAAAAGCACACCTCAAAGTTCGTAGTTCTCAATCTAAGGATTTCCCAATGTCACCGCGGCCATCCAAAGAGAGTCCCACAATCACCACAACATATCTAAAGGATAGTCAAAGACAAGCACTAAGAGACTCTCAATCTTCAATCAACACACAAGAGAGGAAAGCACTCATGAAAATATCTTTCTAATCCATGTCCAATGGACCGCTGTCACATTGGTCTCGGGGATTATACTAGATAAAGACAAGTGAGTACATCAATCCAATACATAGAGAAAGGGGAAATATCATGGGATCACCCTAGATTAACATAGCCTATGATCACAACGAAGATCACATCATGGGAGAGAGAGATAACCACATAGCTACACGTACGAGCCCTCGGCCCCGGAGGAAACTACTCACACATGGACATGGTGAGGAGGAGGTTGATGATGGTGTTGATGGAGAGGTGCAGCCCCGCGAGGAGGAGACGGCCGGCGGCAGCCACGGCGGCGGCCGCGGCGGCCCTAGGGGGCGGCCGCGGCCCTCGGGGCGGCGGCTCCTTGGCCCCCCTTCTTCCTTGTAGATGGTGCTGCAATGGTGCTGGTCCTCCCCTCCAAGACGGCGGCTCGGGAGGAGGAAAATTCGTGGCCCTTGGTGACCTAGGTTTCCTCTCTTTATATAGACTCTCGGATTCCCGTCATCAGATTTTGGGCCTCAGTAAAACGTCTTTACTCGGCCGTCCGGACTCCGATTTGGACGAATTTTATATCCAGAAGCATCGCCTCGAAATTCCCCACAACTTTCGCAACTAGACTTTTCCCGTTTGACGTCATCTTCGGGCCGGAACGTGACCATCTTTAAAAAACGTTCTCAGACAGATTTCAGGAAAATCAGAGTTCTACTCCAATACGACTCCTTTTGCGTTTTTGTCAATTTCCAAGTAATTCCTACACAATAAAGTGTAAAACAAGAACATTGTGCACTTTTGCAACCATTAGTAGGTTAGTTCAAATATGATCAAAAGTGTATGGAAGTGCATAAATATCATAGCAATATCAGACAAAAAAGGCATGGAGCAAGCAGAAATTATAGATACGTTTTGGACGTATCTACATCCCCAAGCTTAATTCCTGCTCGTCCTCGAGTAGGTAAATGATAACAAGAATAATTTCTGTGGTGACATGCTATTAACCATATTTGTGCACTTTTCATAGTCACATGACAAAAGCTTACTAAGACAATGAATCTGTAGTAATTAAGTTGCCTCATGAGAGAATCACAAAGAACTGAAAGTTTTACAATATGATACTGAAACATCAAATAGATTTGTCATGAGCATGGTGTGCAAATATGATAAAGTGATATCTCCCTTGCCCCTTTTAGTGAAGCAAAACATAAATGCAGGGGCACTTCCAAGGTTTAAGTGATGACTAGATACAATAATTTCGGAATAAACGATATCATAATCATGCAATAGACAATGCTGCTTTGGGACAATGCACATTACACACAGAATGACAATCATGCTCTCAATAGTTGGTGCTTTAAAGAAGGTGGAGACTCTCGAACGTGGCTTTTGTTGGCAAGGTTGAAAACCCGTGGTCGGAAACAAAAACTAAACATGTACCAGAGCTCTTGGTTTTAAAAACAGAGGTAATAATTACTTTTTAGAACATGCATATTTCGTCAACGAATGCTAGTAGATAACTCAATTACTTCTCGAGATGGACAAGTTTCGAGGAACGGCTCCCGAATGAGGACGATCACATCCTCTTAATCTCCTTTGTTTATCACTGTCAAAGTTTTCTGATTTCTCATGAACAAAGCGTGAAGGAGGGTTTGTTTGTTATATTATCTTTTTGAGCCGGGCGCACTCAATGCCAGTTTCTTCTCGTATTATGGGTTTGCACATTATACATGCAATCCCGGGGTGAAGCTTGTCCAACTTAAAAAGATCATGAATTAACTACTACTTCCTCATGAACTTACAACAGAGGCACAAAGTAGGAATGTATTTTCTTTTTGAATAATTTCGAGATGGCACATGCAAGTCTTCGTTAGGAATGGCAGGTAAATACCATGTAGGAAGGTATGGTGGACTCATATGGCATAACTGGTTTAAAGGAATTTGGATGCACAAGCAGTCAGTCCGCTTAGTACAGGCGAAGGTTAGCAAAACACTGGGAGCGACCAACTAAGAGAGCAATGACGGTCATAATCATGCAGAGCGACAAAGCAACATTGAATCAGGCATGGAAGTTATATCGCTACTCAGAAACAAAAGATCATCAAGGCTTGACAGACTTTCTTTACAGTCTTAAATATGCGTGAGCATATGCCAAGTCAATCAAAATAAATTCTTGAAGGAAGATATTACTAAACCATACCACATCATAGGCAACCAAATCATGTTGGTACTCCAATTACACCTTGGAAACCCCCCAGCTATTTGAGACTAACCATAAGAAAACATGAACTACTAAGCGCCATTATGCACGTAGCATCTTTATCATAGACATATCAACCAATGCAACGGAAGCAAACTCTATTAATAAGATAAGCATGATAACTAAAGAGAGTTCAAGCAACCAACTAAACAAAAGCTCTTTGAAAAGATAAGCATGAAAACTAAGAGCTGAACATGATAGCAGCTATTGAAAGACCAAGAACATACACAGCAAAGATAAACATGAAAATTCTATGTTGTGTTCTAGGTTGAAGTGGAGCGTGTTTCTCTCCCACACAAAGAAAGCTGAGTTACGACTCGTTATGAAAACCTAAAGAAAACTAAAAAGGAAACTAAAAGCAAGACGCCCCAAGCATAGCACATAACACATGAAGTGATTAAAATATAGTGGAACGAAAGACGAACTGATAATGTTGATGGAGAAGGGGATGCATGGGGGCATCCCCAAGCTTAGACGCTTGAGTCTCCTTGAATATTTCTTGGGGGTGCATGGGGGCATCCCCAAGCTTGAGCGTTTGACACTCCTGAATCTTTTTATCATCTTCCCTCGCACACTTGAAAACTCCCTTCATACATAACTCATCATAATCTGATTAGCGAGGTTAGTACCCATAATAAAATAATTGTTCCTTGCTGGAAATAAGGATATTCTTGGAGGTCTACTGTTTCTCAAGATTGCCAAAAGGTTTTTGCAAAGAAGAAGCAAGCTCAAGGTTTGCAAAATGAGGGAAAGGCAAAACAGGACAGAATCTGTGAAAAACAGAACAGCAGGTAGTAAATGATTTTTTTTCGGGGCACTTCTGCAACTCTAATCAATAAACTCAGAACAGACGCCCGAAAGACAATTGTATAGAGCACGCTGTCGAAAAAATTCAGACCAAAAAGACGATCTGGTGATTTTATACGAATTTTTCTGTCCAAGGACAGAATCTGTTTTCTGGACTGCGCGTCACAACTTTTGAACTTTCTTGCAATCAGAGGCTAAACTTGGCACAATGCTGAAAAATAAAGATACAATGATGTTGCTACAGTAGTAACAAACATCAAGACCACTAAAAACTGAAAGGACAAGCTGAAAGCAAAGATAACAAGGGTTGTCTCCCTAGAGCTCTTTCTTTATAGCCATAAAGATAGGCTTAAGACTTTAATGATGCTCTCGTAGGAATAAGAGTTGAAGAACAAAAGAGAGCATCAAGAAGCAAATACCAAACACATTTAAGCCTAACATGCTTCCTATGCATGGGAATCTTGTAAGAAAATAAATTATTGAAGCATAAAGCAACTAGCATAGGAAGGCAAAACAAGCATAACTTCAAAATATTCACCATAAAGAGAGGAAACTTCTTATTATTAAGATATTTAGAACCATGTCTCCCTCTCTCATTATAAATTTCTGTGGCATCATGGATGAACTCAACAATATAACTATCACATAAGGCATTATTTTCATGATCCAAAAGCATAAAAGTATCATTACTCTTCATATAAGCAAAATCTTTCTTATTAGGAATAGTGAGAGTAAAGCAATCATAACCATCATGGTAATCATCATATTTAGGAGGCATATCATAATCATAATAAATTTTATCCTCAATAGTAGGTGGACTAAAAAGCTCACATTTATCATTGTAATCATCATATATAGGAAGCAAAGCATCATCAAAGTAAATTTTCTCTTCAAAAGTTGGGGGACTAAAAATATCATGTTCATCAAACGTGTCATCCCCAAGCTTAGAGCTTTCCATGTCATTAGCAATATTGATATTAAAAAGAAACATACTAATAACATCACCACCATCATGATTGTTATGCAAATAATAAAGTTCCAAAGGTTTTTTAATTTTCTCTTCAAACACATCATGTCCAAGTTCAAGGTAGAGCTTATAAAGCTCTCTCATATTTTTGTTGTTTTCCATTAAGCAAAACTAGTGAAATAAAAACAAGAAACAAAAAGATTTAATTGCAAGATCTAAAGATATACCTTCAAGCACTCACTTCCCCGGCAACGGCGCCAGAAATAGCTTGATGTCTACACATGCTTCTACTCTTGTAGACTATGTTGGGTCTCCAAGCGCAGAGGTTTGTAGGACAGCAGCAATTTCCATCAAGTGGATGACCTAAGTTTTATCGAACTCAGGGAAGTAGAGGTTGAAGATGTTCTCTCTCAAGCAACCCTGCAACTAAAATACAAGAAGTCTCTTGTGTCCCCAAAACACCTAATACACTTGTCAGATGTATAGGTGCACTAGTTCGGCGAAGAGATGTTAAATGGCAAGTGATATGGATGGCAAAACAAAGTAATATAAATCTGTAATAAAAAGTGCAGCAAGCAAACAAGTGGTAAACGTGAGCACAAATGGTATTGCAATGGTGGAAACAAGGCCTAGGGATCATACTTTCACTAGAGGCAACTCCCAACAGCATTAACATAATCGAATCACATGATATTTCCCATAAAACATGCAATGGAGACGCACCCGGAGGTCATTCCTTCGTGGTCAAGAGAGGACGAGAATTATGTAGGGCTACAAAAGCACACCTCAAAGTTCGTAGTTCTCAATCTAAGGATTTCCCAATGTCACCGCGGCCATCCAAAGAGAGTCCCACAATCACCACAACATATCTAAAGGATAGTCAAAGACAAGCACCAAGAGACTCTCAATCTTCAATCAACACACAAGAGAGGAAATCACTCATGAAAATATTTTTCTAATCCATGTCCAATAGACCGCTGTCACCTTGGTCTCGGGGATTATACTAGATAAAGACAAGTGAGTACATCAATCCAATACATAGAGGAAGGGAAAATATCATGGGATCACCCTAGATTAACATAGCCTATGATCACAACGAAGATCACATCATGGGAGAGAGAGATAACCACATAGCTACACGAACGAGCCCTCGGCCCCGGAGAAAACTACTCACACATGGACATGGTGAGGAGGAGGTTGATGATGGTGTTGATGGAGAGGTGCAGCCCCGCGAGGAGGAGACGGCCGGTGGCAGCCACGGCGGCGGCGGCGGCGGCCCTAGGGGGCGGCGGCGGCCCTCGGGGCGGCGGCGGCCCTAGGGGGCAGCGGCTCCTTGGCCCCCCTTCTTACTTGTAGATGGTGCTGCAATGGTGCTGGTCCTCCCCTCCAAGACGGCGGCTCGGGAGGAGGAAAATTCGTGGCCCTTGGTAACCTAGGTTTCCTCTCTTTATATAGACTCTCGGATTCCCGTCATCAGATTTTGGGCCTCAGTAAAACGGGCTTTACTCGGCCGTCCGGACTCTGATTTGGATGAATTTTATATCCAGAAGCATCGCCTCGAAATTCCCCACAACTTTCGCAACTAGATTTTATCCGTTTGACGTCATCTTCGGGCCGGAACGTGACTATCTTTAAAAAACGTTCTCAGACAGATTTCAGGAAAGTCAGAGTCCTACTCAAATACGACTCCTTTTGCGTTTTTGTCAATTTCCAAGTAATTCCTACACAATAAAGTGTAAAACAAGAACATTGTGCACTTTTGCAACCATTAGTAGGTTAGTCCAAATATGATCAAAAGTGTATGGAAGTGCATAAATATCATAGCAATATCACACACAAAAGGCATGGAGCAAGCAGAAATTATAGATACGTTTTGGACGTATCAATCACCATAAGATGTTCACCATTGAAACTACTCCATCTCACGTGATGATCGGACATGGTTTAGTTGATTTTGATCACGTGATCATTTAGATGACCGGAGGGATGTCTATCTAAGTGGGAATTCTTTAAGTAATATGACTAATTTGAACTTTAATTTATCATGAACTTAGTCCTGATAGTTTTTGCATATCTATGTTGTTGTAGATCAATGGCCCGTGCTACCGTTTCTTTGAATTTTAATGCATTCCTAGAGAAAGCTAAGTTGAAAGACGATGGTAGCAATTACACGGACTGGGTCCGTAACTTGAGGATTATCCTCATTGCTGCACAGAAGAATTGTGTCCTTGAAGCACCGCTAGGTGACAAGCCCCCTCCCGCTAATGTAGACGCTTTGAACGTCTGGCAGACGCGGTCTGATGACTACACGATAGTTCAGTGTGCCATGCTTTACGGCTTAGAACCGGGACTTCAACGACGTTTTGAACGTCATGGACCATATGAGATGTTCCAGGAGTTGAAGCTAATATTTCAAGCAAATGCCCGGATTGAGAAATATGAGATTTCCAATAAGTTCTACAGCTGCAAGATGGAGGAGAATAGTCCTATCAGTGAACACTTGCTCAAAATGTCTGGGTACTACAATCATATGACTCAACTTGGTTGCAAAGTTGACGAAGATAGTGTTATTGATAGAGTTTTTCAATCACTGCCACCAAGCTATAAAGGCTTCGTGATGAACTATAATATGCAAGGGATGTAGAAGACAATTCTCGAGCTCTTCGCTATGCTCAAACCTGCGGAGGTAGAAATAAAAAAGGAGCATCAAGTGTTGATGGTTAACAAGACCACTAGTTTCAAGAAAAAGGTCAAGGAAAAGAAGGGGAACTTCAAGGAGAATAGCAAGACAGTTGCTACTCCCGCGAAGAAACCCAAATCTAGAACCAAGCCTGAAACTAAGTGCTTCTACTGCAAGGGGACTGGACACTGGAAGCGGAACTGTCCCATGTATTTGGCGGATAAGAAGGATGGCAAGGTGAACAAAGGTATATGTGATATACATGTTATTGATGTGTACCTTACTAATGTTCGTAGTAGTACCTGGGTATTTGATACCGGTTCGGTTGCTAACATTTGTAACTCGAAACAGCGACTACGGATTAAACGAAGATTGGCTAAGGACGAGGTGACGATGCGCGTGGGAAATGGTTCCAAAGTCGTTGTGATCGCCGTCGGCACGCTACCTCTACATCTACCTTCGGGATTAGTTTTAGACCTGAATAATTGTTATTTGGTGCCAGCGTTAAGCATGAACATTATATTTGGATCTTGTTTGTTGCGAGATGGTTATTCATTTAAATCAGAGAATAATGGTTGTTCTATTTTTATGAATAATAACTTTTATGGTCATGCACCCTTGAAGAGTGGTCTATTCTTGTTGGATCTCGATTGTAGTGATACACATATTCATACTATTGAAGCCAAAAGATGCAAGGTTAATAATGATAGTGCAACCTATTTGTGGCACTGCCGTTTAGGTCATATTGGTGTAAAGCGCATGAAGAAACTCCATAGTGATGGACTTTTGGAATCACTTGATTATGAATCACTTGGTGCTTCCGAACCATGCCTCATGGGCAAGATGACTAAAACTCCGTTCTCCGGAACTATGGAGCGAGCAACAGATTTATTGGAAATCATACATACTGATGTATGCGGACCAATGAGTGTTGAAGCTCGCGGCGGGTATCGTTATTTTCTGACCTTCACTGATGATTTGAGCAGATATGGGTATATCTACTTGATGAAGCACAAGTCTGAAACATTTGAGAAGTTTAAAGAATTTCAGAGTGAAGTAGAGAATCATCGTAACAAGAAAATAAAATTTATGCGATCTGATCATGGAGGTGAATATTTGAGTTACGAGTTTGGTCTTCATTTGAAACAATGTGGAATATTTTCACAACACACGCCACCCGGAACACCACAGCGTAATGGTGTGTCCGAACGTCGTAACCGTACTTTATTGGATATGGTGCGATCTATGATGTCTCTTACCGATTTACCACTATCGTTTTGGGGTTATGCTTTAGAGACAGCTGCATTCACATTAAATAGGGCACCATCTAAATCCGTTGAGACGACGCCTTAGGAACTGTGGTTTGGCAAGAAACCAAAGTTGTCATTTCTTAAAGTTTGGGGCTGCGATGCTTATGTGAAAAAGCTTCAACCAGATAAGCTCGAACCCAAATCGGAAAAATGTGTCTTCATAGGATACCCAAAAGAGACTGTTGGGTACACCTTCTATCACAGATCCGAAGGCAAGATATTCGTTGCTAAGAATGGATCCTTTCTAGAGAAGGAGTTTCTCTCGAAAGAAGTGAGTGGGAGGAAAGTAGAACTTGATGAGGTAATTGTACCTTCTTTCGAATTGGAAAGTGGAACATCTTAGAAACTAGTTCCAGTGATTCCTGCACCAATTAGTGAGGAAGCTAATGATGATGATCATGAAACTTCAGACCAAGTTTCTGCTGAACGCCGTAGATCAACCAGAGTACGTTCCGCACCAGAGTGGTACGGTAACCCAATTCTGGAAGTCATGTTACTAGACCATGATGAACCTACGAACTATGAAGAAGCGATGATGAGCCCAGATTCTGCAAAATGGCTTGAAGCCATGAAATCTGAGATGGAATCCATGTATGAGAACAAAGTGTGGACTTTGGTTGACTTGCCCGATGATCGGCAAGCCATCGAAAATAAATGGATCTTCAAGAGGAAGACCGACGCAGGTAATGTTACTGTTTACAAAGCTCGACTTGTTGCGAAAGGGTTTCGACAAGTTCAAGGAGTTGACTACGACGAGACTTTCTCACCTGTAGCGATGCTTAAGTCTGTCCGAATCATGTTAGCAATTGCCGCATTTTATGATTATGAAATCTAGCAAATGGACGTCAAAACTGCATTCCTGAATGGATATATCAAAGAAGAGTTGTATATGATGCAACCAGAAGGTTTTGTCGATCCAAAAGGGGCTAACAAAGTGTGCAAGCTCCAGCGATCCATCTATGGACTGGTGCAAGCATCTCGGAGTTGGAATATACGCTTTGATGAGGTGATCAAAGCATATGATTTTATACAGACTTTTGAAGAAGCATGTATTTACAAGAAAGTGAGTGGGAGCTCTGTAGCATTTCTGATATTATATGTGGATGACATATTGTTGATTGGAAATGATATAAAATTTCTAGATAGCATAAAAGGATACTTGAATAAGAGTTTTTCAATGAAAGACCTCGGTGAAGCTGCTTACATATTAGGCATCAAGATCTATAGAGATATATCAAAACGCTTAATTGGACTTTCACAGAGCACATACCTTGATAAAGTTTTGAAGAAGTTCAAAATGGATCAGTCAAAGAAAGGGTTCTTGCCTGTGTTACAAGGTATGAAGTTGAGTAAGACTCAAAGCCCGACCACTGCAGAAGATAGAGAGAAAATGAAAGTCATTCCCTATGCCTCAGCCATGGGATCTATCATGTATGCAATGTTGTGTACCAGACCTGATGTGTGCCTTGCTGTAAGTCTAGCAGGGAGGTACCAAAGTAATCCAGGAGTGGATCACTGGACAGCGGTCAAGAACATCCTAAAGTACCTGAAGAGGACAAAGGATATGTTTCTCGTGTATGGAGGTGACAAAGAGCTCGTCGTAAACGGTTACGTCGATTCTAGCTTTGACACTGATCCGGATGACTCTAAGTCACAAATCGGATATGTATTTTTATTGAACGGTGGAGCTGTTAGTTGGTGCGGTTCCAAGCAGAGCGTCGTGGCGGGATCTACGTGTGAAGCGGAATACATAGCTGCTTTGGAAGCAGCAAATGAAGGAGTCTGGATGAAGGAGTTCATATCCGTTCTAGGTGTAATACCTAGTGCATCGGGTCCAATGAAAATCTTTTGTGACAACACTGGAGCAATAGCCTTGGCGAAGAAATCCAGGTTTCACAAGAGAACAAAGCACATCAAAAGACGCTTCAATTCCATCCGCGATTTAGTCAAGGAAGGATACATAGAGATTTGCAAGATACTTACGGATCTGAATGTTGCAGACCCGTTGACTAAGCCTCTTTCGCGAGCAAAACATGATCAGCACCAGGACTCCATGGGTGTTAGGATCATTACTTTGTAATCTAGATTATTGACTCTAGTTCAAGTGGGAGACTGAAGGAAATATGCCCTAGAGGAAATAATGAAGATGTTATTTGTATTTCCTTATATCATGATAAATGTCTTTTATTCATGCTAAATTGTATTAACCGGAAATTTAGTACATGTGTGAATACATAGACAAAACAATATGTCCCTATTATGCCTCTACTTGACTAGCTCATTGATCAAACATGGCTATGTTTCCTAGCCATAGACATGAGTTGTCATTTGATCAACGGGATCACATCATTAGGAGAATTATGTGATGGACTAGACCCATCCGTTAGCTTAGCACTATGATCGTTTAGTTTTACTGCTATTGCTTTCTTCATGACTTATACATGTTCCTATGACTATGAGATTATGCAACTCCCGAATACCGTAGGAACACCTTGTGTGCTATCAGACGTCACAACGTAACTGGGTGATCATAAAGATGCTCTACAGGTGTCTCCGAAAGTGTTCGTGGTGTTGGCATAGATCAAGAATAGGATTTGTCACTCCGAGTGTCGGAGAGGTATCTCTGGGCCCTCTCGGTGATACACATCATAATAAGCCTTGCAAGCAAATGACTAATGAGTTAGTCACGAGATGATGTATTACGGAACGAGTAAAGAGACTTGCCGGTAACGAGATTGAACTAGGTATTGAGATACCGACGATCGAATCTCGGGCAAGTAACATACCGATGACAAAGGGAACAATGTATGTTGTTATGCGGTTTGACCGATAAAGATCTTCGTAGAATATGTAGGAACCAATATGAGCATCTAGGTTCCGCTATTGGTTATGGACCGGAGATGAGTCTCGGTCATGTCTACATAGTTATCGAACCCGTAGGGTCCGCACGCTTAACGTTTGATGACGATCGGTATTATGAGTTTATGAGTTTTGATGTACCGAAGGTAGTTCAGATCCCCGGATGAGATCACGGACATGACGAGGAGTCTCGGAATGTCCGATACATAAAGATTGATATATTGGACGACTATATTCGGACACCGGAAGTGTTCTGGAAAGTTTCGGAATTTACCGGAGTGCCGGGGGGGGG
>LR738712.1:815457194-815505766 GCA_902687465.1 Secale cereale | reverse complement strand
GGGGGGGGGGGGGGGGGGGGTTACCGGAACCCCCCGGGGGAATGTTGGGCCCTGGTGGGCCATAGGGGAGAAAGAGGGCAGCAGCCAGGAGGTGGCGCGCCCCCTCCCAAGGGGCAGTCCGAATAGGACTAGGGGAGGGGGCGCGGCCCCTCTTTCCCTCTCCCTCTCCCTCTCCTTCCTTGTCCCTCTCTCCTTCTTGGTGGACTCCTACTAGGAATAGGATTGCAATCCTATTCCTAGTAGGATTGCCTCTCCTGGCATGCCATAGAGGGCCGGCCGGCCTTCCCCCTTGCTCCTTTATATACGGGGGCAGGGGGCACCCTAGGACACACAAGTTGATCAGTTGATCTCTCCCAACCGTGTGCGGTGCCCCCCTCCACAGTAACACACCTCGGTCATATCGTTGCAGCACTTAGGCGAAGCCCTGCGACGGTAACTTCATCATATCCGTCACCATGCCGTCGTGCTGACGAAACTCTCCCGTGAAGCTCAACTGGATCAAGAGCTCGTGGGACGTCATCAAGCTGAACGTGTGCTGAACGCGGAGGTGCCGTACGTTTGGTACTTGATCGGTTGGATCGCGAAGAAGTTCGACTACATCAACCGCGTCACTAGACGCTTCCGCTCCCGGTCTACGAGGGTATGTAGACACACTCTCCCCCTCGTTGCTATGCATCTAGTAGATAGATCTTGCGTGATCGTAGGAAAATTTTGAAAATACTACGTTCCCCAACAGCGACATGGAATACCGAGTGACTCAAATAACTTGCACGAACAAATTGTTGTCATGCTTCCAATGTTATATAAAACCTCCCTAATCTTACCAGACCGACCTCTCAGGGTCACATTTTTTACGCCCACACCTTGTGAAATATTCTGAACACAACAATGGTCTCTAGCAGCAATAACATGTAGCTGAAATTTCTCGAACACCTCATATGTGAATACCTCACTACCTTGTTTCACCATTGTCCATGGCGTAAATAGTTGCGGGGTGGTATGTATGCTTCTGTTGTCTACCATTAATTCTTCCTCACGTTGGCTTTCTGAAGCTGTGTCAAACCTAAGCAAAACTCAATAAAAGCGAGTCTTCGATGAATGAAGCGGTTAAAAAAGGAATTTGCACTTTCTGATCTTGAAGTGGTTCGGAGAATGCCCGCTAGAGATATATCCATAAAGTACGCCGGTATCCATTTATCTCGAATGCTAAACCTTTTACTCAACCACTCATTTTCCTCCAACCCAAAATCTGTAATGATGGAAGTCCATTGTGACTCGAACTCTGTTGAAGTTTCCGAACCCCAAACACATGAGTTCAATCTCTTTCCAAAATTGAGAATCTTCTCTAATCACAGGTCCAACTTTTTCAGGAACCTTTTCCATTATATGCCACATGCACAACCTATGAACGGTGGTTGGAAGAACTTCGACAATACCATTCTTGATGCTAGTGGCTTCATCGGTTATGATGAGTCTAGGTGCTATCCCTCCCATTGCTCTTAAGAAGGTCTCAAATAACCAAATGTATGACTCATCCTTCTCATTTGATAAGAATGCAGCAGCAAAAAATACACTTTGTAAGTGATGATTAACCCCAGTAAATGGTGCAAATATCATGTTATACTGATTAGTGGTGTATGTAGAATCAAAGGATAAGACATCACCAAAGTGACTATAGTTCTTCCTGCCTATGGCATCCGCCCAAAACACAAACAGTAGCTTCCCCTCATCATTCACGTCAAAATCATAGAAAAATGCTGAATTCACTTCCTGCTTTCTAGCTAATTGGGCCACAAACATTTGAGCATCTGCATCTCTGATTTTATACCTGAGTGCTTGGTAGTAATTCTGCAAGTCCCTCTTTGAGCATCCAACATTCGGAATTCCGCCCTCCCTAACTTGCAGGAGCCTATATGCTTGAGAGGTTCCAATGCTTGCCTTATGACATGTGTATAAAGTATTCTTTGCCCTCTCACTAACTGTACGATTCGATCTGATCAAATGATGCTTATCAGGTGATACAAGACCATGAACGTGGTGCTCAACCCATGAGTCCATCTTGTAGGTGTTATCCCCAGAAAGTCTAACAAAGATATGGGCATCACAACCACATCGCGTATTTCTCTGCTTACGCCTTTTCTTCAAGGGGTCATCTGTCTCCTTACTATCTTTTGACTTGAAGCCTTCCCTATTACACATGAAACGCTTAGTCCGGACCACCTTATTATCAATCTTTTTCTGTTGTCCGATTCGAACACCAAAACCTGATTCATGTGCATATGCCTTGTAGAATTTCTCTAGTGCCTCGAGTCCTTCAAATGTCATACCCACTTTAGGCTTTAAGTGCTCATCACATTCAGGTGTAAAAGATGAAGACTGCAATGTCAAGAATAAACCAGAATAAGCACTTCATGCATAGTTTCAGTTGTTAGTGCAAACTGAACTTACAAAGAGGGGTACATCAGTGTTCTTTTGGGGTGTACTAAGTCCTCCATGGCTCATATGCGTTTGAACGTTATTGATTGCATCGATACTGTAGCACACATGGCCACATGATTAGCCTTTCAACCTACACTCACACGTGTATACACAAGGACTGAATTTGTGTGTAGTTTTACCTGAAACTTTTGATGCCCTCCGTGTCGCTGATTGCAAATGACATCGTTGTACTTGCTAGTTGCTCATCGGTAGTTGCCGCTGCAGCAAAGTATTACCAGTTATAGGGGAGATAGGTCTACGTTAAGAAGTACATGCACAACAGGCTGATGCATAGGGCGTTTGCCGATGCTTGTCAGGTTCATGTTAATGTGGGATCAGACAAGTACGTACTGGGACAGTACCTGGCTCTCGTGGGTGCCGGATGACGTCGGGATAGAGTCGACGGAAATCGGAGGCACGCGGCGACGGCGGCGGCGGCGGCGGCGCAAGACGCGCAGAAGCAGCTTGGGTACCCTTGGTCGTTCGGCTTTGGGGGGTTTTTCTGTGAAGTAAGATGGTTGTTAGATTACAAAGCGGGCGTCTAAATGTAACGTGATGCTCGGGATTGAGATCGTGGGGCTGAAACGGAACGGCTACACGGATACACGAACTAGGTAGGGTTCACCAAATATGTTGCCATTAATATACTCTCATCTTTTTAAAAAGTGTGTAAAGTGTAGTCTGTTAATTAAATATGGGGGATGATGCCCTTCTTGGCTTGCTCATGACTAACCATGAAGCTGGCCTGGCCAAATGGACGCTGTCTTTGTTTTCTTTGAGGCAAACAGAAAAAAATCAACTCCATGGTTACATCATCACTATATCATAAAAATCAGAACATTGCTCTTACCTCATGCCTATGCGGCTAGACAAAATAAGTTTGTGATGGTGCTGCCCTTGGTTGGACTTGGACGGCCCAGAGGATCCAAGGACCACCATTGCAGTAGTCCTCTTGGTTCCTTCCATTCCACAGTGTGCATGAGTTGGACGTATGAATAAATACATAACACGAAATGTACCATGAAAAATACTACTAAAAGGAAACACGTGCATGCACCGGCCGGTCCCAACAAACTAAAGATGCCCAGCTCATCTCGGGGGCATACAACGTGCTTGTGTTTATTTTTCATTTGGACACGCAGCCTGCGTAGTAGTACGTGTATAAATAGACCACTCGTTCACTTGACGAGGCAGACAAGACAGCCTTTCCTTCCTTCCTCTCACTTCCCAGGATGACCACCGTTGTCATCTACGCTCCGCCGGGGATGGTCGGCCACTTGTTCCCCACCGTGGAGTTTGGCAAGCTACTGGTGGCGCAGGGCCTCGAGGTCACCGTCGTCCTCGGCGGCCGCGGCGGCGGGAACGCCGACGACATCACAAGGATTGGGGTCGCCAACCCGTCGCTGTCCTTCCACTGCCTCCCCACGCCCACGCTTCCGTCCGCCGACGCCGATAGCTACGAGGCTAAGGTTTTCGGGCTCGCGCGCGCCTCCCTCCCGGACCTTCGCGACTTCCTCCGCTCCGCCTCCCCGGCTGCTCTCGTCATCGACTTCTTCTGCGCCAGCGCCCTCGACGTCGGCGCCCAACTCGGCATCCCGACCTACTTCTTCCTCACCACTTGCATCTCCGTCGCCGCCTATGGTCTCTACCGGCCAGTCATGGAGGAGCAGACCACTCTGAGCTTCCGGGACCTCGGCACCGACCTTGTGCACATCCCAGGGTTGCCACCCATACCAGCAGATCACTTCCCGGCGTTCACTCTTGACCGCAACACCTTGAGCACTAAGTTATTCAGAGACGTACCCCACCAGATGTGCAAATCACAGGGCATTATCGTTAACAGCTGCCGCTCCTTGGAGCCGCGTGCCACCGACGCCATCATCTCCGGCCTCTGCACTCCCGGACGGCCAACACCGCGCTTGTACTGCATAGGGCCACTGATAAAGCCCCAGGAGGTGGTTGGGGCTGGCACAGAGCGCCACGAGTGCCTTGCATGGCTCGATGGCCAGCCCAAGGCCAGTGTGGTGTTTCTCTGTTTTGGCAGCTCCGGTCGGTTCAGCGCGGAGCAGATCAAGCAGACGGCGGCAGGGCTGGAGACCAGCGGGCAACGCTTCCTGTGGGTTGTCCGGCACCCTGCGGCAGGCGACGAGCACCACCAGTTGGCCGGCGACCTGGACGCGCTCTTTCCCAAGGGCTTCCTGCACCGGACCAAGGAGAGGGGACTGGTTGTCATGTCGTGGGCACCGCAGCGGGACGTGCTGGCGCACGGCGCGGTAGGCGGGTTTGTGACACACTGCGGATGGAACTCGGTGCTGGAGGCCGTCATGGCGGGCGTGCCCATGCTGGCGTGGCCTCTGTACGCCGAGCAACGCATGAACAAGGTGTTGTTGGTAGAGGCGATGCAGCTGGCCGTGGCCATGGAAGGGTATGACAAACAGATGGTGGAAGCTCAGGAGGTGGCCGCCAAGGTCAGGTGGCTGATCGAGTCTGACGGTGGGCGCGAGCTCCGGCAGCGAACGCACACGGCCATGCGGGCTGCCAAGGAGGCGCTGGACAACGCCGGTGAGTCGACAACAGCATTGCTGCAGCTTGCTAGGCAGTGGAAAAACGCCGACGACAACGGAACTTATGGCATCATCGACTGAAGACTTCTTTCAACAAATTATAAAGTGTATTGGTACCTTGTATGTGATGTGTGTCTACATGATATTACTTTTAATTTTACTACTAGCAAATATGCACGTGTGTTGCAACGAGAAACAAATTTGCGCACACTGTTATCTACCCATTTGTATTGCCTCTTTGGCATCCACTCATGAATCAATTCTAAGGTGATGAGTCATAGTAAAAGGAATTTGTGTGTTACCAAGGATTAAAACATGTATGTT
This sequence comes from Secale cereale, assembly GCA_902687465.1. NCBI lineage: Eukaryota > Viridiplantae > Streptophyta > Magnoliopsida > Poales > Poaceae > Secale > Secale cereale. The sequence continues at coordinate 815,500,400 of LR738712.1, read as the reverse complement.
TAGAATTAATCAGTTTTGCTAGAACTCATCTAGATGAGATATAATTTGTTGGGACGGTGCATGCACACTGTGCATCTTTAATTTGTGGGCATCTTCTGTACGTACTACGCCGGTGCATGCACGTATTTTTCATGGTGCATTTCGTGTTATGTATTTATTCATGTGTGCGGGCGCGTGCTTGAGAACGAGAGTACACATACGTCCAACTCATGCACACTGTGGAATGGAAGGAACCAAAAGGACAGCTGCCCCATCAACTTTGCACTACAGAAGACTACTGCAATGGTGGTCCTTGGATCCAACCAATAGCAGCACCATCAAAAACTTAATTTGTCTTGCCGCATAGGCATGACGTGAGAGCAATGTTTTGATTTTTATGATATAGTGATGATGTTACCGTGGAGTTGATTTTTTCTGTTTGCCTCAAAGAAAACAAAGACAGCGTCCATTTGGCCAGGCCAGCTTCATGGTTAGTCATGAGCAAGCCAAGAAGGGCATCATCCCGCATATTTGATAACAGACTACACTTTACACACTTTTTTAAAAAATAAGAGTATATTAATATCAAGTAGATAGCAATTATACCCAGACTCCGCACCAACAAGATGCCTAAAAACATTGAGGATGCACCAGCCAGAAAAGAAAGAAAGGAAAATAGGAAGACGACCACGCCATGTTGATCAATCATGCGCAGTAGCAGCACTCTAACCACCATCAAAGACAGCACCCAAACTAGAAAAATGGTTCTCCAAAAACAATGCCTCCACAAAGGAAACAATGCACAAGTGTTGTCGTTGCCTGATCAAAGACCGTAGTTTTTAGACTGCAGGTTTTCGCACTGAAGAAAGACCACATTCCCAAAATAATGCCTTCAACAACCAATAAAGACCGGACCTTGGGTTTTCTACCTGGAAATCATGCCTCGGTGCACAATAGAGCACCACCAACAAAGAAGTACTCTAATGATGCGCTCGCACATGTGGAGGCTACTTCTACAAGTCACATACCACCAAGCTCACGGGAGCTCGTGCCCGTCGACGGAAACATATCCCGCATGCAAGTATAAACAACTGCCTGTGAAGCAAAGTCTTCATTGCATCTAAGACCCCGCCTTCGCCATTTGCAGGTCCTCCAATCACGCCATGGCATTCCCCGCATGTGTTGAATCCTTGGAAATTTTGGTGCAGACATGTTCCAATGTGTCAACAAAAGCAGAGCTTCGTGATACCCAGTGAAGCAGGTTATGCTGATGTGATGGGTGCACACGGCGGCCCCAATCCAATCAATGTGTCCAAAAAGTGACATATACACAAATGTTTGTGTGTTACCGATGACTCAAGCACCACTGCTAACTAGACTTGTTGCATTTCAATTAAGTGCACCCTCTTCTTTTTATTAAATCATTTCACACACATTGGCTTTGCTTTGCGCCTGTTCTCAGTACAATTTACAGCTATAGGAGCCGCTAGGGACGCGGCCAGGGGCGCAGGGGTTGGAAGGGGTGTCGTGGTGCGCATTCTCGCCGTTGATGTTGTAGGACATCTCGTTCATCACGGTCTTGAACACGCCCGTGGCACCGACGACGTCGGAGCTGCAATCGACCAGTCAATCATGTAGATTGCTGAACATCGACGTAATCGAGGGAGGGACGGAGAGAGCAGGGTTGTAGATGTGCTTTATGGCGAAGGTGAGGCCGTGAAGGGGAGGGCGGCGAGGATGGGGTGCGCGTTGGGCGTGCCGACAGCGGGGAGGTCGGGGGAGATGGTGGCAGGGCTGGTGAGGGTGCGGACGTGGCAGTGGTCATGGAGGCTCGAGGTGATGAGGAGCAGGTCGACGGCGACGAGGTACTTGACGTCTTTGAGGCCATCCTTGGAAAGGGTCTTCTTGGCGCCGTTGAAGAGCCAGGGCATGCCGAAATCGACGTTGTCGACGAGGAGGGGGTCGACGAGGAAGCGGAAGCGGCCGCCGTCCAGCTCCCACAGCCACCCGTTGAACTGCAGGTACGTCAGCTTCATTGTTGACGCAGTTTTGGTGGTGGACTCACTGTTGTTGCTGCTGTTGATTCTAAATCTCATGGTGGCGCGGTGGGTTCGTGGTGGCAGTCGATGAGGTCACACCGATGGAGGAGAGTAGACGGATGGAGGCCGGCCATGGGCATGGGCATGGCTGCTCCCCCATGCGCATTCGTCTACTGCTTCAAACAAACAGAAGAGCTAGCTTTTTCCCGGTCGATATGAGCAGGGTACCTTTCATGGTTTTTATTTTTCATATACTGATTAAGGTAACATGCATGTGTCTTCTTTTAATATTTTTCATGCTACCTTTCGTGTTTAGTATTCATCAATGGATGTTTGAGAATGAATACAAACACGTCAAACTCACGCACACTGTGGAACGGAAGGAACCAAAAGCACAGCTGGCCCATCAACTTAATTTGCACTACAGAAACTGAAATGAAAGCCCTTGGATCTTTGGTGGTGTCCAAACAAGAGCAGCACCATCACAATAACACTATTTTTTTGGAAAAACTTTCAATCTATTTATCTTCAACCATGGTAGTATAAGGAACACTAGAAATAATAAGAGCTAGCATCACGATTAGTCGACGAGCAAGCAAGGAAGGGCATCATCGCCATATTCAACAACACTACTACACTTTAATTACATTATTACATGTATGCTGCCTGCTAGCTGGAATCTTCACATTCACGAACAGATATATTGGCTCACACGCGGACGCTCATTTTATTTTATTTATACTACTTCTTCTGTTCACTTTTACAAGTTATTTAAGACAGTCGGAATTTAACTGTTTTAGATGTTGGCTTAAATTTCTAGAAGATCTTACAAAAGTAAACGGAGGGAGTAGCAAAAGTTCCAACGGATTAATAACCAAACGACTCGGATCCATGCATGCACGCCTTTTATAAGTGTCGGCCAGGTTAATATTTATAATAGATATATTTTCACACAATAAATATAGCAGCCCAACCCACACATTCTTAATTTGTTTTTTCTGCCTCATATATCTTGTAATTTTTACTCTGCAAAGAGAATGGTTCTGGGAACACAGACGAGATATACATTTTTATCCTTGTCCATACAATGTATGAAATCTTGTTGTTTTGTTAAGAAATATTAAATTTAGATGTTATTTATTATTTTGTACTATTGTGATATCACTCGGAATTAGCAATATGATATCCTTTTCTGTGTTTCAGTATGAATCATTTTAGCTTGGCCATCATATATAAGCCTCACAAGGATTTGAAAGTTTTCACTGCACCGAATCTGGACTCGATCAATTCTCCTCGGAGGAAAGTTGTTCCTCCAGAATGTTGAGCAATAAGTCAGAAACATTGAGAAGTTGTACTATCTGTTGTAGGCTCCACAAAAAAAGGGTCGCAGTATTTGGTGTTTTTGAAATCTTATATATTGTGGACGGATTCTCAAGAGTAGCACTGAAAATAGATGTCATCAACAACTTGACACCCAAGGTAGCTGTGTTGTAAATACTTTCAAAATTTTCTCCTTAACAAAATGGGTAGTGCTTCTGCCGTGCATTTGAAATGGATGGTTTCTTGTTCATCACTTTGATTTTGTTATAAGTGTTACAATCTTACCTTTTTCTGATCGGTGCCTCGGCAGGTAAGATTGTAACACTTATAACAAAGGTAAGATTTTTATGTTAGCCTCAGGGCGCAACGGTCCTTCCTCCGAGTTCCTCCGGGTTGCCAGCATGTTGGGAATACTGGTGAAGGAAGAAAGCATACCAGAGCATTTCGCTAGTTATTTAGCTCATAGTGTGAACACAGAAACAAGAGAACTGGAGCTAGGGGCGAATAGAGAAGTAAAGATTAAGCTAGCAAAAATGATAGAAATGACGAGGGGCATTAAAAATGAAGTGGAAGAAGTACTAATTGACAATGGCAAACTTCCGAGTGACAAAAAGATCTGCCAGAAAACCCATATCTCAGATCATATTGCTGCTCCCTCCATGTGCATTCCTCGACTGCTCCAAACAAACAGAAGAGCTAGCTTTTTTCCTGGTCGATTTAAGCAAGGTAACTTTCATGGTTTTTATTTTTCATATACTGATTAAGGTAACATGCACGTGTCTTCTTTTAGTATTTTTCATGGTACCTTTAGTGTTTAGTGTTTAGTATTCATCAGTGGGTGCTTGAGAATGAATACAAACACATCAAACTCATGCACACTGTGGAACAGAAGGAACCAAAAGCACAGCTGGCTCATCAACTTTGCACTACAGAAACATAAATGGAAGCCCTTAGATCTTCGGTGGTGTCCAACCAAGAGCAGCACCACCACAATTAAGAGCTAGCATCACGATTAGTCGACGAGCAAGCAAGGAAGGGCATCATGGCCATATATATTCAACAACACTACTACACTTTAATTACATTATTACATGTATTTTTTAGATAAAGCGAAATTTTATTCATTAGCAATAACCAATACATCGTTTGTGAGGAACGTTACAATTTCACTTATAGGCTCCTCAAACCAATCCGAAATCGAGAACAATCTAGCTAATCTAGCAAGTTCATGTGCTACTTTATTTGCCTCTCTATTACAATGTTCGAATTTAGTCATGAGAAAATCACAAGCATAGTGATAGCAGTCATCTAAAATTGCCGCCGCCGCTCCCGCTGACTGTCCTCCGTCCTGCATGGTCTCAATCACCTCCAGATTGTCAGAGTTGATGATTAAGCAATTACATCCCGCCCTTTGTGCTAAATTTAGGCCAAATTTGAGAGCTAAGGCCTCCGCCATGAGAACATATGCGCAATAGTCTATCTTTCCATTCCCTCCTGCAATAAATCTACCTTTGTCGTCTCTCAATACTGCCCCCATCGTACCCTCCAGCAAGTCATGGTCAAAAGAGGCGTCAACATTGAGTTTCACAAAGCCCCTAGGAGGACACTGCCAACCCCCCTTTTTCATGGACGCCTTTGAAGATGATGCATTTACAAAATTATATGTAAGAGCTATGATCCCCATTGAGATCTGAATCGCGTTTTGAGTGAATTCCTTGTGCACTAATTTTCGTCTTTCCCACCATAAATACCAAGCAGAGATAGCTATCATTTCTCTAACATTTCCGTACTCCATAATGCGCAAATCTTGATCAGGAAGGAGTAATAATTATTCCAGTATTGCCTCTCCAGCACGATCAATCTCACAAGCTCTCTCAATAATCATATTCAACCCTAGTCTTTTCCAAACCTCCTTCGCTCTTTTACATAGGAAAAGCAAGTGCTTCGTATCTTCTACACCCTGAGAGCGTGTAGGACAAGAGGGAGAGACATTCATGTGTCTATTAGTGAGTGTTGCCCGGCATGGGAGAGTACCATGTAGTGTCCGCCATAAAAAATTGACTTTAGCTGGACAAGATAACTTCCATATCTAACACCATATAGGGTTAGGTGTGCTCCGTCCCATCCCGTTGGAATATTTTAGTTTGCTCCCATACTGATAGTTCCACTCCACAGAGTAAGCAGACCGTACCGAGAACATACCATTTTTCGTATAACTCCAGGCAATAAAATCTGTCATATTATGTTGCGAAATTGGGATTGAAAGAATTCGTTGTGCGGCAATGGTCCATATAGTTTGTCTAATCAGATCCTCATCCCAATTATTGGAGACCGGGTTAATCAAATCTACGACTTTTGATAATAAACACCCCCTCCTAGGGGTCACAATCTTCCTAGTGGCACAATTTGGGATCCACGCATCTTCCCAAACATTGATGTTGTGTCCATCCCCCACTCGCCAAATATAACCTCGCTTGAGAGTAGTGATACCTGCCATAATGCTTTGCCAGGTGAAAGAAGCACCATGCTTTGGCTTGGAGTTCAGCAAATCACCATTAGGGTAGTACTTGGACCTTAATTAAATTACATTATTACATGTATGCTGCCTGCTAGATGGCATCTTCACGTTTCACAAACGGATATATCGGCTCACACGCGGACACTCATTTTATTTTATTTATACTACTTCCTCTGTTCACTTTTATAAGTCGCTTAAGACAGCTGAAATTTAATTGTTTTAGATGTTGTCTTAAATGTCTAGAAGGTATTACAAAAGTGAACGGAAGTAGCAAAAAATTCAATGGATTAATAACCAAACGACTCGGATCCATGCATGCATGCATTCCTTTTATAAGTGTCGGCCATGTTAATCTTTATAATAGATCTGATATTTTCACATAATAATATAGCAGCCAAACGCACACATAGCTGCCAACTAAGTATTGCCATTTTGGAATCTATTGTTTCTGGAATATACTTTTATTCCCTTTCTCATAAAAGCTATAACTTTAACTTTAATTTTTGTAGTCATCTGAATACGTTACAACCGCTGAAGGCTATTGAAAATGGTCTAATGAAAGAAGTGTATCATGTTTGCAATCCGTATCTATACACAAAAATTGACTCACTCATAGACAAAAGATATATGGTTGAGATGGAACGAATGGTAACATTCTTAATTTGTTTTTTCTTCCTCATATATCTTGTAATTTCTTACTCTGCAAAGAGAATGGTTTTGGGAACACAGACGAGATATACATTTTGATCCTTGTTCATACAAGGTATGAAATCTTGTTGTTTTGTTAAGAAATATTCAATTTAGATGATATTTATTATCTTGTACTATGGTGATATCACTGGGAATTAGAAATATGATATCCTTCTCTGTGTTTCAGTATGAATCATTTTAGCTTGGCCATCGTATATAGGCCTCACAAGGATTTTAAAGCTGTCATGGCACTGCATCTGGACTCAATCAGTTCTCCTCGGAGGAAAGTTGTTCTCCAAAATATTGAGCAGTAAGTCAGAAACTTTAAGAAGTTGTACTATTTGTTGTAGGCTACACAAAAAAACGACTGTAGTATTTGGTGTTTTTGAAACCTTGTATATTGTGGACGGATTCTCAAGAGTAGCACTCAAAATAGATGTCATCAAGAACTTGACACTCAAGCTAGCTGTGTTGTAAATACTTTCAAAATTTTCTCCTTAATAAAATGGGTAGTGCTTCTGTCGTGCATTTGAAAATGGATGGTTTCTTGTTCATCACTTTGATTTTGTTATAAGTGTTACAATCTAACCTTTTTCTGATCGGTGCCTCAATAGGAGAATGACTAGACTGTGGTGTCTATACTTTGTATAACATCCCGGGAAAATTATCACTATGGGTGACCCTGATGACCAGAAGGGCTTAAAGAATAAGGCTAAGGTCTTACTGCATTACATAAAGTACTTATTGAGTTACAATAAGGAATTTTATTTTTTTGGTTCGTCCCAAGTAAGGTCAAGGTCTTGCCTGCTTGACCGCTTTGCTGTGGGTGCAGTTTTAGGACTAATTTTTTGTACTCCTAGGACTATGTACTCCCATCATCAATATACCTCTTATACACATGGATTATACCCCGCTATTATTCTCAATATACTTCATTAAGTATTCTTAGATACCCCAATACGAGTTTGGTTGAAAAAAATATCATTTGTGACGTACTTTTTGTAATATACCTTTTTCACGTACGAACAAATCAGTATATACATAAACCTTCGAATATATGTAGACTCACATGATTTTTTTCATGAAACTCATTATGGGGTATCTAGTAATTATTAATGAAGGATATTAAAAATAATAATGAGGTATGAAAGATTCATCTATGTGGTATATGACGAGCAGGAGTACGTACTCCCAGGAGTACACAACCATTATATATATATATATATATATATATATATATATATATATATATATATATATATATATATATATATATATATATAGGAAAATGACTGTGTACTCCTGAGAGTACGTACTCCCGCTCCTCATATATCATATAGATGAATCTTTTATACCTTTTTATTATTTTCAATATACTTCATTAGTCATTATTAGATACCCCAAAATCATTTTCATGAAAAAATTATTATATATATATATATATGCTTCTAGCTCATATATTTTCTTTCTCTTTTAATGTTAGCTCTCGAAATCTTCCTATAGACCCATAGAAATTAATGGTTCAGAGAATACATTAAATATTTGGTTCTGAAAAATAAGCTGATGTTTATAGAAGGTGAGGCCGCTGTGAATGCGAAGCTTGTAAGAGCATCTCTAGCAGACCCCTTAAAATCGCAAACTGCAAAACTGGGATACGGGTTGGAGAAAGTGCATTTTAAGTGTTCATTTTAGCTGCGGCCGGACAGGTACTGTAAAACAAACTATAAAACTGGAATAAAGAGCTCCGTCCTCCAGTCTGTCCGCTGCCGCCCCTTCCACCAGCCGCCCCTTGTAGGAGATATGCCCTAGAGGCAATAATAAATGTTATTGATTATCTCCCTGTTCAAAATTAGGTTTATGTTCCTTGCTATAACTGCTATGGTTCTCGAGTCTGCAAATAAAACGAGGCTCGGAGGAAGACTCATATGCACGTGTGGAATAATAAACGATAAAATGTATTCCTAGGCCTCTGAGACAATGTAATGGCCCAGATGTAACACTTTCCAATTATGACATTATATGAAACTTTGACTTCATCAATTCCTTTCTGGGCTCTTCTTTCATTTCGGGTTTCTTCGTTTTGTCGTGTGGGTGTGTGCATTTCATCCATATCATGTTGTCATATGCATTGCATTGCATTCGTGTTGTCACTAGCACCCGGTTCCACTCGCCTCTTCCAGTTGTCCGTTTCGAGTTCCGACGCTCACACACGTGCCCGTGGCACCCCCGAGTACTTCTTTCCTGTGAGACCGTGTAACGTTTCCGGAGTGAGGTGAGACTTGTCGTGCGATGTTGTTTTGGTACGTGTAGGCCGCCTGTCATGTTTCGTCGCGTTTGGAGTTCATTTGGTACTCCAACGGTTATCCTAGTGGGCTAAAAGTACATCTTCTTTAAGGCCCAAGACCCCCTCCACAACAGCCCACAAACCCAGCACAACCGCTTCCATCATCTCGGCCGTCGACTCGTGATCGCGTGGCCGAAAACCGCTCCTCATTTGGAGTTTTCTAGCTCCCAGAAACTATAAAACAGTCCCCATCCCCGAAATCCCGGTGCAACCCTAATTTTCCTCTCCATCCGCGCGCCGGACACGTCCGCGCAGCCGCTGGCACGTCCGATCCGTTGCCACCTCACTCCAACCAATCAGAGGCCGCCACGTCACCACCGCCGCCACGTGACGACCCCCGATTGACCGGGCTACCTCACCCTCATCCAACCGCTGCCACCTCAGCCCACGGCCCCGCCGGCCGCCGGACCACCGCGCCGCCACCCGCCGGACCGCCGCGCCTACCGCTCCGGACCATCGCGCCTTCATCCCGCTGGCCACCGCACCGCCCGCCGGCGCCTCCACCAACCGCCGCCGCCGGCCCTTCACCCCGTCGCCGGTCGCCGCCTCGCGCACCTCAGCACCGCCGCCGCCTCCACGCCAACCGCCGCCGCGCCAACTCCGGCGATCGCCGCCGCCGCGAGGCTCGCCTCCGGCCGACCCTCGGCTCCGCGCCGCCGGACGCCGCCTCGGGCGCCGCCCCGGCCGCCACCACCGCACCATCTCCTCGCCGCCCCGTCGTCTTCCCCACCAACTCCGGCCATCTCCACCGTCTCCGGCGCCAACTCCGGCAAGCTCCGGCCGGATCGGGACGAGATCCACCCGTCCCTCCGTCCAAACTCACGCCTCCCTCCCGATCCACTCCATCCCGCACGGATCCATCCACGTTTGACTTTTGGAGGTATAAAAAAACCACTAAGTCCCAGATCTGCAATAATTTGTTGCCTCCGTTGCATGGCTGTAACTTTGTGCTCGTAGATCCGTTTTGGGCGTGTGATATATCAAAATGATCGTGGTGATGTGCTCTACATTTTGTTCCATTGTGGCATGCTTGTTTGAGATCATCTAGATGTCCTAGTCTTCATGACAAGAGTGCTACTTGTTATAAACTGTTGTTACTTGTTAACCTGATGCTATGTTTGTGTGATGCCCCACTCAAATCCATGCTTGCTTTGGAGTGGCCAATGATCATTCCTTGTTGTCCATGTTTTTTTCTATCCATCCATGCCCTCACTTGCACATATGGCCTACTGTAGCTTATTTATTTCCTGCACTCAAATTGCTATAAATTATAACTGTCAGGTTTTTATCACCATGATCAATTTGGTGTAACTTGTTGCTATTGATCCATGCCTCCTATGGAGTTGCTCCAATGAAGTTGTTTGCTGTAGGATATGTCTACTTCATGTCCATGCCTCTTGTTATCATGTTTGGGTGCTATAGCTTACATTTACCTTGCTCCAAAGTTGTTATGTGGTTGTTAACTTCAGCATTGCCTTGTATCTTGTTTCGTGTGTATGTGTTGAACCGTTGCCCCGTTTTGAGCGTGCCCTATATGAAACTTGGATGATTTTGCATGTAGAATCATAATATCATGTTGTTTACACGTTTGGAGTGTGTTTGCTTGATGTTTGGGTGCAGCTTGCACCGTTGCCATGTTTGTCTTGTTTTGCTCATATATTCTAGACCGTAGCTCCGAATTAAACAAACTTTATATGAAACTTGACTAGAATTTCGTGTAGATCATCATGGTGCATGTTAACTTGCTGTTTAACAACTTTAACTTAAGGTTTGTTCAGATCTGGACCATTTTCAAAATATGCATATGAGGACTTACCGGTTTTGCTATATGTTGATTCCGGCCTCATTTAAACTTGTTGTTTTGAGTTGTTCTTGTGTGCTTCATCCCTTGCCATGAAATGCATCACACTTGCATCATGTTGATTGTGCATTGCACCTTGTTTGATATCGTGCCATGTTGTGTTCTTGTGTTGAGTAGAGCCGGGAGTCGAGACCGAGAACGAGGTTCCTACCGAGGTTGAGTACGTGGAGCCGTCTTACGATCCCATCAACGACTCGACAGGCAAGATGACCTGACCCGGATATCATTACTATCTTTGCCTATTGCTAGATGTCTCGCTCTTTAGCTTATTGCCTCGATGCCCATGTTTGTTTGCCAGCCTCCTATTGTAGCCATAAATCTCTCTAACCACCCAACCTAGCAAACCTTTGTTTGGCTACGTAAGCTTCGCTCAGCCCCTCTTATAGCATTGCTAGTTGCAGGAGAAGATTTGAATATTCTTGCTTCATGTTGAAGTTATTGTTGGGATATCACACTATATAATATGTTAAACTTAAATCATCTTTTTATTGGTAATGGGTGGAAGGCTAAGCCTCTCGCTTGGTGTTTTGTTCCACTCATGCCACCCTAGGAACCGTATAAACCAGTGTTATGTTCCTTGATTATGGGTTCCTAACACGGTTGGGGTTATGGGACCCCCTCGATAACCCGCTTAGCGCTAAAGCTTTTCCAGCGAGGCCCGACATTGGTTTTACATTTGCCTAAACAACTAAAACTTACCGAGGGAGTAATTAACCCGATGATTTATTAACCAACCCCCTGGGCTAGTGCTCAATTTGAGTGTTGGTCCAAACTAGAGCCACTTGCGGTGCCACCCGGCTTGCTGGGGTCTTTGGTATCTGTACGTAGTGCTCATCCGGTCGTGGCCTGAGACTAGATACGCGCGGCTACTGTCAGGGTGTCGGCACGCCGGGAGGTCTTGCTGGATTAGTTTTACCTTAGTCGTGATATCTTGAGCACGGGATTCCGAGAATACTCGGGTCTTCCCACCTTGGAGTTGCGACTCCGCAGATCGTGAGCTTGTGATGCGCTAAGTTGGCACACCCCTGCAGGGTTTTGAACTTTCGAAAGTCGTGCCCGCGGTTATGTGGCAGATGGGAATTTGTTAATATCCGGTTGTAGAAAACTTGACACCATGTTCAGAATACACTACCAGCGTTAGTAACTGTCGTGGAATTAACACGGCAGATGTCCGGTTTAGCGGACTTGATGATGGAACCATCGCACGGGTTAGCTTGAAAGGATTCATGGCACACAAAGGACACAAAGGATTTATACTAGTTCGGCCCCTTCGAGAAGGTAAAAGCCTACGTCTAGTTGGTTTGGTATTACTTGGGCGTCGGCTTACAGGGAGCGGATTCGCTTTGCCTGTGTCTCGACGGGTTGATTGTTGCTTGTCCTTGAACCGTCGCCGGGTCGTCCCTTTATATAGAGGTGACGCCTGGTCCGGTTTACAGAGTCCCGAGGCCGGCTCATAATCGTGTCCGCCTCGGTCTCTGCCTTTTCTTTCCTATCTCTCAAGTTACATCTCTTGGCGGTTTACAAACCGTACTTCTATACATGGGCCTTGAAATGTCAAAGGCCGTAGTTTCTACTAAAATAGTAAAACCAAGTACAATATAACCAAGCCGGTTTACAATATCCGGTTTATACCTACTAACCATATCCCTGACATTAGGCCCCAGAATGATTTGAACTTGTTCATATCAGTCTTCTTTGTCTCGTATGATTCTCTTCTGTCTTCATCTTTTTCGTAAACCGGCTCTGACGTCATCCTCCGAAATCATTAAAGTATGACAATGACATCATCTCCGCATTTAACGCTGTGAGCTGTACTGTAGCGTATTTTAAGGGTTATCCCGAAGATCGAGGCATCACGGGATCTTTATCCGATTTCTGTCTCCTCGATTCTCGCTCATGTCGTTTCAGATCTGACCTCCGGCTATAAATACTGCCACGCTCCATTCATTATCTTCTTCTCCCTTCATCCTCTTCCTGCGTCTTCTTCCTCCATTGCTGCCCGAGCTCAAACCGCCGCCGACGACCGCCGGATCTCCAGTCCTCGACCGGCCGCTGCATCAACCTGAGCTTTGACCAGATTATCTCCGCCGCCGATTCTCGCTGTCCCTGGTACGTTTATCCTCCTTGCGGTTGATCTGCGTCCGCCATTGCTTCGCCTTGTTCTTCCGCCATTAGGGCTTCCAATGGAGCTTCGTCTCTTCGTAGATACGTTTCTCATGGAAGTCTTGTGACCCTTAGGCCCTAGTCTGCAGATCTTCTGCTTAGTATCAGATTAGATCTTACCGTCATAATGCTGTAGATTTATCCGTTCCGCCATTAGAGCTCTCAGCAAGCTTCGTATTGTTCGTTCTTTGAACCTGTGACTCGTAGTAGCCTTACTTTTCGATCTTCTTCCATTTTTACTCCGCTGTAGATGCGTCGAATCTTTATTGCACCTGTCTGACATGTAAATTTGTCCTTTTAGTATGAAGTCTGCGTAGCTTTCCCCCTTAGCAATTATTACTCCGCTGTAGATTAGTTTCTTTTCCTCAGCATACTCAGATCTTCCCCCCTTAGCAATTATTTAGAAACCTGTTTTTCTCCTCGGTAGATTCGCTAAGTATGTTCCGGTTTAAATTGTCATGCCATAAACCGGAAATGATATAAACTGATGCAACGATTTAAACTGTTCCTCTTCAACTGCCATTTAAACCGGAAATGATATAACTTGTTTTATGATTGCCGGTTTAACCTTGCCAGCTAGTTCTCCGTTTCAACCATTGTATGACATGACTAGATCCCGGATCATTGTACGTTCATAATCCGTCTCTGTACTTTCTCTTCTTCAGCACTTTGTTCAAATGGCTAAGCAGTATGTTTCGTGCGACTGGGTCCGTTCTGTCGTGACTGAGGATGACTTAGTCAAGCTGTCGAGCATCGGCACATTAGGCCCTCAGGCTGAGCTAAAATGGCGTGCTCCGGGTAATGAGTGCCCTCCTACTCCTAGATCCGGGGAAGTCATCGTATTTCTGGACCACATCTCCAGAGGCTTCTCTCCCCCCGGTTCGAGATTTTTCCGGGATGTTCTTGCCACCTTCCAGCTGCATCCACAGGACATCGGACCAAACTCTGTTTCCAACATTTGCGATTTCCAAGTATTTTCTGAAGTGTATCTGCAAGAGGAGCCTTCAGTTGATTTATTCCGGGATTTCTTCCATGCAAACCGGCGCACTGAATTCACCAGCGGACCTCATCAAGAGCTTGGTGGGATTAGCATTCAGAAAAGGAGGGATGCAGTTTTTCCTCACGCCTCCTTGCACACTCACCCTAAGGACTGGAACAAGTCCTGGTTTTATTGTGTAGACACCTCTCCTGAAGGTGAAAATCCTTTGCCGGGTTATCGCGAAACTCGTATCCCGGCGAATCACCCCTTGCCACAACGGCTAAGTGCTGCTGAACGGACCCGGTTTTCACCACAGCTCTCCAAGCTGAGAGCTTTTATGGCAAACGGTCTAATCGGCACTGATTTCCTTCGCTGCTGGCTATCCTGGAGCATCCTTCCCTTAAGCCGGCGCCCTAAGCTGATGTGCAAATACTCCGGTAAACCGGATGATCCTCAGAGGTTTACTAAGGAAAAGCTTTCTGAATCGGAAGTAGTGGAGTCAGCCAAGAAGATTGTCAATCCTGCTTTAACAGATTGCTCTAAAGTTGGCTTGGCCCCATACTTTAAGAAGAATAAGCTGCCTGAAGTAAGTTTGTCTTTAACTTGTACTTTATAAACCGTCCTCTTGGAACCGTCTTTCACTTACCTTTGCTTTTTTCATTTAGGCTGATGACCCCTTCTGGAGGAGAAAACCTCAGGAAAAAACTGTAAAGCAGGCTCGCCGGAAAACCCCTGCGAACAAGAAGAGGAAAGCAGCCGTTGATGCCGGTTCTCCTTCTGAGGATGATTATCCGGATTCTGAGGTACGCTTTACTCCGGTTTAAACTCTCGCCTTCTTATATTTGTAATCATATCTAATAATACCTTTTCACAGGAACTGCCTGAAGGTGATAACCCGACTGAAATCGAGGTAACTCTTATTTCTTCCGATTCAGAACCTCCTCCTCAAAAAATCCGTCGGACCGTCAGGAAATATCAATTTTCTCATCCATATGCTAAGTTAGATCCTAACTTTACTTTGAAGAAGCAACAACACGAAGCCTTTCGCCGGACCACTCGCCACAGTGGCTTGGCGGTGGAATCATCTGGGATCTCTTTGACTCCGGTTCGAAAGCGCCGTGCTGAGGTGATACTCTCTCCGACTCCTCTTCATCCCAAGGCCGGACTTATCCGAAAACCCCTTAAACCATCTGATCCTGACTATCAGGAAACTCCGCTGTCTTCTTCCGGCGAATCGACCGCTACACAGCTTCCTCCTTTGAAAACTGTTCCTGGGTAACTCTCTTCATCTCTTCTGGTTTATAACACCCCTTTCTTTTTATAACACTAACTTGTCTTTCTTGTTTTTCAGCAAACCGAAACCTAGCAAAAAGGCCAGGGCGAATAAGCCTGTTGCTGATCCTTCTGCTGATGAACCGGTGATTGATCCGTCTACAGCCGTTCCTCCAGAAGGTACCCCTGCAGCTCCGGTTGAAGAACCTGCTCTTGAAACTCCTGTCACTGAAAATGTCCAAGACCCACCAAGTCCGGCCCGGGTTAATTCTCCTCAAGTTAACCCGGCGTCTCCTGATCCGGCTCAAGTTGAAGTTACTCCTCCCAATGCACCCACTTCCCCTGATGTTGTGGTTACTGGCACTGCTTATGTTGCGCCAGCTGAACCCACCGTTTTAGCAAAACATACAGCTAAAGCGGAAAAGATAACTCAGGAAAAAGGGAAGTGGAGTACTGATATATCCAGTCTTTCGAGTATGAGTGCTCAAGATATCTATTCCGGATATTTGAACCGGCTCCATAGCAGCCGGGATTACGAAGCCAGCCTGGTAAACCTGATGAGAGAGAAATATGAAGTAAGTTTTCCTCTTCTGACTTTGCTTTTTTGACGCGTCTTTATCTCATAGCAGCCCCCAAGTTCCGGTTTATCTGCTTTACCGAAGGTAATCCGGAACTTTGTAGTTTGAACTGCTGGTCCGTACATTAGCCCCCAAGTATCAAGTAGATAACTTGGTTATGTAGTTGATACTTGTAATTTCCAATTGTCTGTGGTGCATTGCTTCAACTGCCATTAGCCCCCAAGTGTCAAGTATACAACTTGGTTGTGTGCTTGAGACTTGTATTTTCAAATTGTCTTTGCTGTATTACTTCAACTGCCATTAGCCCCCAAGTGTCAAGTAGACAACTTGGTTGTGTGCTTGAGACTTGTAATTTCTAACCTTGCTTTTAAACTTTTGTCTACAGGCTGAGCTGAACCGGAATGCTCTGGAAATCAGTGAACTTCGAAGCCGGCTTACAGAAACTGAGTCAGCCGCTTCAAAGGCTAAGAAAGAACTTCAAGTGAGTTTAAAGACTGCTGAAGACTTGAAGAGGTTCTTTGACGAGGAACGGACTACTTTTGAAGTCCAGAAAAAAGATCTTGAGAAACGTGTTCAGGATGCCGAAGGGGCACTTAACCCGGTTACTGAAGAATTGACCGGGTTAAAGCGCCAAATTGACTTGATGACTTCTGCTATCTTTGGTAAGCATAACCTGAACTCCTGTCTTTTATCTTTGTAACCTGTGACTTGCACCGGTTTAACTTTCATTGTTTGTATGTAGGACGCCGTGTCTCCCATCTTGGGGATGACTTACGGAAGAAACTCAAGGCTTGCTATACCTTGGTCGAGCAGTTGTACTCTGGAACGCAAAGAATTATCAGTGCCACTTCCTTCGGTAAGCCGGCTCCTTCAACTATCAAAGATACTTTGAATAGTTTGTCCATTCTCCCGGCTCGTCTTGAAGAGGTTAAGAAATCGGCTGCTCGAGGAGGTGCTCTTCTGACCCTTACAAGGGCTAAAGCTTGGGTCCCGGACATTGATCCGGAAGAGGTGTTAACCGGATTTCCTGATACCAAGGAAGACGGTTCAGCATTTAATGAAAAGGACCTTTATGCTCTGACAAAGGAGATGCGTCCCCTCGCCAGCAAAATTGCAGTGGAGTCTGACTTATCTCGATATCATCCATCATATAACCTGCAGAACGAGCGGGTGGAACGACCGGTTTACGATATTGCAAACTTAATTCCGCCGGTTCGTCCTCACACCTTTGCTCCTGATATTGATCCTGCTGAGCTTATCAACGATGAAGTATATTTCCGTGCCTTGGCAAAGATTGATTGGCGTGCACCAGATTTCCCGCCGCTTCACGAGGAGGAAGACGTTCCGGAACAAGACGGTGGCCAACCATCCCAGCAAGGAGAAGCACAATCTTGAATGCTATTGTTGTAATCATGATCGTTATTCCGTCAAACAATGCTTCCACTATTTGGCTTTTATGCCTTGTAATAGGTTTAGCTGAAACTTAATGCGCTGTGATCCGACCTTTGGTCTTTATGAAGTATTCGTTCTTTGACTTGTTGATTGATGCGGATGCCTTGCTCTTAAACCGGTCAGGATGTTAAAATCACCTTAATCGGTCTTCATCAACTCTAATAAACCCTTGAAACTCTTCGGTTCATCTTGTCGATAAATCTTTCTTATCTTGGTTCAGAAATTTGTAACCTGTACCTGATCGTGTACTGCCAACCTGTCGGCTCATCATGAAGTCGATCCGGGTTATGATGAACGCCGGTTTAATTCTCGCTGGTGTTCATGACCCAGACTTATAACACTATAAATAGGTGGTCAACTTCTGGAGTTGTTCCCCTTGGTTTAAAAGGTTATGGAACACAAAAAACATCAAGAAACACACAGCTCTTGTAAATGAAACCATGTAGTCGAGGCTTTTTCAAAGAGCTGCCAGGCTCAAAACAAGGTTCAGCCAATCAATGGGACGTGGGCAAACCGGACTGTCCCAAGGGGCCTAGCCAATCATTGAACGTGAGCGTATCAACTGTTCAAGGGGCCGATAAAACTGTAAACATAGCCAATCATTGGGACGTGGGCAAACCGGACTGTCCCAAGGGGCCTAGCCAATCATTGAACGTGAGCGTATCAACTGTTCAAGGGGCCGATAATCGTAACATAGCCAATCATGGGGACGTGGGCAAACCGGACTGTCCCCAGGGGCCGGGTCATCCCTGAACGTGAGCGTATCGACTGTTCAGGGAGCCCAAAGAATCATAACATAGCCAATCAATGGGACGTGGGCAAACCGGACTGTCCCAAGGGGCCGGGTCATCCCTGAACGTGAGCGTATCGACTGTTCAGGGAGCCCAAAGAATCATAACATAGCCAATCAATGGGACGTGGGCAAACCGGACTGTCCCAAGGGGCCTCTGACATTCCTCCTGACCCTGCAGGTTTTTTCTTTTTATGGGGTTTTTCTCTTCTTGAACCGGACATAATCTCTTGTTCCCGAGAATTCTACCGCTCCTTCACATACCCTGCATAGATTAGTTTCTAAAACCAGCCAATATTGAAATATGATCCTTGATAACAAACTGATATGGTTATTTGCCGCAAAATTTATGTATATGGAGAAAAGGCTGAGCCCCCGGTTTACCGAGGGTGCTGGTTTATTCATTATTCATAATATATACATAGGATACATTGGAGCCCATGGCTCAAGTGTAGTATGGCCGTAGATGAGCAATGTTCCACGGCCTTTTCGTCTCCTCTTCTGATGTCCGTGAATCCTTGTGTTCTCGAATGTCCACCAAATAATATGACCCGTTGTGTAAATTTTTGCTGATCACAAAGGGCCCTTCCCATGGCGGGGATAGCTTGTGCATATCTGTTTGATCTTGGATAAGCCGAAGTACCAAGTCACCCTCCTGGAATGTCCTGGTTCTAATCCGGCGGCTGTGATATCTGCGCAGATCTTGCTGATAAATCGCCGACCGTGCTGCAGCTATATCACGCTCTTCATCCAACCGATCCAAACCGTCTTGTCTTGACTCCTCGTTAATGGCTTCCACATAGGCCGCTACCCTCGGTGAATCATGGCGTATGTCACTTGGAAGAACTGCTTCTGCGCCGTAAACCATGAAAAAAGGTGTATAACCTGTAGACCGGTTGGGTGTGGTGTTAATACTCCAAAGGACAGACGGTAATTCTTCAACCCAACACCCTGGGGTTCTCTGCAAAGGTGTCATAAGCCGGGGTTTGATTCCTCGTAAAATCTCCTGATTTGCCCTTTCTGCCTGACCATTGGATTGGGGGTGAGCCACAGAAGACACGTCCAAACGAATATGCTCTCGTTGACAGAATTCTTCCATCTCACCCTGAGACAAGTTGGTGCCATTATCTGTGATGATGCTGTGTGGAAAACCAAACCGGAATATTACTTTTTTGATGAACTTAACTGCTGTTGCCGCATCACACTTGCTTATAGGCTCCGCTTCAACCCACTTCGTAAACTTGTCTACTGCTACTAGTAGATGAGTTTTCTGATCTTGGGATCTCTTGAAAGGACCAACCATGTCAAGCCCCCAAGTTGCAAAAGGCCAAGTTATTGGTATCATCCAGAGTTCCTGTGCCGGAACAAGAGCACGTCTTGAGAACTTCTGACAAGCGTCACACTTGCGGACCAGGTCTGCCGCATCTGCATGTGCGGTTAACCAATAAAACCCATGTCGGAAAGCTTTAGCCACTAAAGATTTTGATCCGGCATGATGACCACAATCCCCTTCATGAATCTCCCTTAGAATCTCACAACCTTCCTCAGCTGAAACACACCGTTGAAATACTCCAGAAGTGCTACGATGGTGCAGCTCCCCGTTGGCAATTGTCATAGATTTGGAACGCCGGATTATCTGCCGTGCTTCATCTTCGTCCTTCTGGTAACTCGCCTCGGCTTAAATATGCCAAATAGGGTAACGTCCAATCCGGAATAACATGGGTTGCTGCAACCAACTGTGCCTCTGGGTCCGGAACAGCTAGGTCATCCTCTGAAGGTACTTGAACCGAAGGATTGTGCAATTCATCCAAAAAGGTGTTTGGTGGTACCGGTTTACGTTGCGACCCTAGCCGGCTTAAAGCGTCAGCTGCTTCGTTCTTCCGCCGGTCTATATGCTCCACCTGATATCCTTTGAAATGTCCTGCGACCGCTTCAACCTCTCGTCGATAAGCCGCCATGAGGGGATCCCTTGAATCCCACTTGCCCGAAACTTGCTGTGCCACTAGGTCTGAATCGCCCAGGCACTTAACCCGGCTCAAATTCATCTCTTTTGCCAATCGCAAACCATGAAGCAGCGCCTCATATTCCGCTGCATTATTAGTACAAGGAAATAATAACCGGAGTACATAACAAAATTTATCACCTCTGGGGGAAGTTAAGACAACTCCAGCCCCCGAGCCCTCCAACTGCTTCGAACCGTCGAAGTGAATCGTCCAATAAGTAAGATCCGGCTTTTCCTCAGGAGTCTGCAATTCTGTCCAGTCATTGATGAAGTCGACCAATGCCTGAGATTTTATAGCAGTACGTGGTACATACTTCAACTCATGCGGACTGAGTTCAATGGCCCACTTGGCTATTCTGCATGTAGCTTCTCTATTCTGGATTATGTCTCCCAACGGAGCTGAACTAACCACAGTTATTGGATGCCCTTGGAAATAATGCTTCAGTTTCCGGTTTGCCATGAACACCCCGTATACCAATTTCTGCCAATGAGGATATCTTTGCTTAGATTCGATGAGTACTTCACTCACATAGTAAACCGGGCGCTGAACCGGATGTTCCTTCCCTGCTTCCTTGCGCTCAACCACAATCGCAATGCTGACTGCCCGTGTGTTCGCAGCAACATATAACAGCAACGGCTCCTTATCGATAGGAGCAGCTAAAACTGGTGGTTTCGCTAGTTGCTGTTTCAGATTCTCAAACGCTGTATTTGCCTCATCACTCCAAATGAACCGGTCCGTTTTCTTCAACATTTGATAAAGCGGGATCGCCTTTTCTCCTAAGCGACTGATAAACCGGCTCAGCGCCGTGATCTGGCCAGCTATGCGCTGAACATCATTGATGCAAACCGGTTTTGTCAAAGATGTGATGGCCTTGATCTTCTCCGGGTTGGCTTCTATTCCCCTGTTCGAGACCAGGAATCCCAGAAGCTTACCAGCCGGGACACCAAAGGCACATTTCTCCGGATTAAGCATCATCCTGTAAGCCCGAAGATTATCAAAGGTTTCTCTGAGGTCTTCTATCATTGTTCTTTCCTCCTTTGATTTAACCACGATGTCATCCACATAAGCATGTATGTTTCTTCCTATCTGCCCCTTCAAACAATTCTGAACACAACGCTGATAAGTTGCTTGTGCACACTTGAGCCCAAAGGGCATAGATACATAGCAAAAAGCACCAAAAGGAGTTATGAAAGCTGTCTTTTCTTGATCTTCAACTGCCATCTTGATCTGGTGATAACCTGAATACGCATCCAGAAAACTCAGCCGCTCACACCCTGCTGTGGCATCAATAATCTGATCAATGCGAGGTAGAGCAAAAGGATCAGTTGGGCAAGCATTATTGAGGTCTGTGTAGTCCACACACATCCTCCACTTCCCATTCTTCTTTAGAACCAGCACCGGATTAGCCAACCATTCCGGATGAAAAACTTCCACTATGAACCCTGCCGCCAAAAGCCTGGCCACTTCTTCTCCTATAGCTTTGCGTCTCTCTTCATTAAAGCGGCGCAGATACTGTTTTACCGGTTTAAACTTCGGATCGATATTCAACTTGTGCTCAGCGAGTTCCCTCGGTATACCTGGCATGTCAGAAGGTTTCCATGCAAAGATATCCCGGTTCTCACGGATGAACTCGATGAGCGCGCTTTCCTATTTAGGATCCAGGTTAGCACTGATGGTGAATTGCTTAGATGAGTCTCCAGGCACAAAATCGACCTGCTTAGTCTCTTCCGCTGACTTGAACTTCAAAGCCGGATCATGCTCGGTCGTTGGTTTCTTCAGCGGAGTCATATCTGCCGGATCAACATTATCCTTATAAAATTTTAACTCTTCCGTGGCACATACCGCTTCTGCATAAGCTGCATCACCTTCCTCACATTCTACTGCTATCTTACGACTGCCATGCACCGTAATCGTGCCTTTATGACCCGGCATCTTAAGCTGCAAATAAACATAACATGGCCTAGCCATAAATTTAGCATAAACCGTCCTTCCAAACAAAGCATGATACGGACTTTTAATTTTGACAACTTCAAAGGTGATCATCTCTGATCTGGAATCATGCTCATCCCCAAAGGTAACTTCTAAATCAATCTTACCAACTGGATAAGCTGACTTACCTGGGACCACCCCGTGAAACACTGTGTTTGATGTCCTTAACTTTTTATATGTCAGACCCATGCGGCGAAAAGTCTCGTAATACAATATATTGATACTGCTACCTCCGTCCATGAGAACTTTAGTAAATTTGTATCCTCCCACCTGAGGTGCTACCACCAAGGCTAAATGTCCCGGATTATCTACCCGTAACGGGTGATCCTCTCTGCTCCATACAATGGGCTGCTCTGACCATCGCAGAAACTGAGGCGTCGCCGGTTCTACTGCATTAACAGCCCGCTTTAAAACCTTCTGGTCTCTCTTACATAAACTTGTGGTGAAAACATGATATTGACCGCTGCTCAACTCCTTCGGATTACTCTGGTATCCGGATTGCTGCTGTTGCTGCGGACGCTGTTGCTGCTGGTTTCCTTGGTTATTGAAACTCCCTTGGCCCTGCTGCTGATTATTCTGATTGTTGTAACCACCTTGATGATGCGATTGATTTCCCTGACCATGATAACCACCTTGATGATGCGATTGACTTCCCTGACCATTGTAGTTTCCTTGACTACTTTGGCCGCCTGGCCGAGGTTGATAGCCGCCGTTGTTCCCTTGATAACCGCCGTTGCCTCTATATCCTGATCCGGAGTTGTTTCCTTGATAACCCGGACCATAAAACCCGGGCCCTGAACCGCCGTTCGGGGGCCGGTTAGGAGGATTAAAACGGCCGTTCCCTGGTTTCATAAAGGACAGGCATTCTCTTATAGAATGCCTTGCAATCCTCCCTCTTCCACTATGCTTTAGACAGGGTTGATCCAAATCCTGCTCCCAACCCGGGTTTCCTCCGCCGGTTTGGAGAGTGGAACCCTGCGGATTAACCTGAAGACCGCCTTGAGCCTGCGTATTAGCAACAAAATCGGAGCTATTTTCTGCCTTCCGTTTGCCCAAAAAGCTTGAAGTAACCGGATTAACCGGCGCCGGTTTACCAGACTTGCTGGCCTTCCCTGTTTTATCTCCTTCTGACTCCGGATACTTGGTATTATCTGAGTCTCCGTACTTCACCAGGACGCTCATTAAAGTCCCCATGTCATTGCACTCCCGTTTGAGCCGTCCGAGTTTTAATTTCAAAGATTCAAACCGGCAATTGTTCTCCAATGTTACAATTGCTGTGCTTGGGTTAATGCCATTTGAGGAGTGCAAGATCTCTGCCACTCTGCGTACCCAAGCTGCTGTAGACTCCTGCTCTCCTTGCACACACGCTGCTAAATCTATTACCGACATCGGTTGCTTGCATGTATCTTTGAAGTTTTTGATGAACTGACTGCGCAGTTCCCCCCATGATCCGATAGAATTCGGAGGCAGTGCCTTTAGCCAAGTCCGGGCCGTGCCCTCAAGCATCATAGTGAAATATTTGGCACAAGCCGATTCATCCACGTCCAGCATCTCCATGGCCATCTCGTAACTCTCCACCCAAGCTTCGGGCGGTAAATCGGCTGTGTAATTAGGCACCTTGCGAGGTCCTTTGAAATCCTTGGGCAACTTAACGCTCCGCAGGACGGGGACGAGACATTGTATTCCAAAACCGCTCGCTGTAGCTCCTGTCCCTGCAGTGGCTGTGTGAACCGGCGTCGACTGACGAATTTCCTCCATGGCCTCCGATCTAGGCCGGTTTAGGTCCGGGGCTGGCATCTCCACCCTTGCCGGATTATCCTGCCTGTGCTGATATCTCCTACGTTCACTGCTAGACACTTCTGGCTCCTCCCAATGTCTAGAGTAACTTCGGTTGGGACGTGGTGTCGAATGCAACCTTTCCCTGCTATGAGAGTACGCTTGCTGCTGTATTAACGCCGTATTAAGCAGTTTCTGAGACCTGCGCGCCTCTATCGCTACCGGGGACGTTTCTTCCACAGGTAAAGCGGCCAACCGTGCTGCCGCTGCAGCAATATTATCCAAAGGGTTTGAGTAGTGTCCCGGAGGGACAGGAACATAAGGCACCGATGTAATCCGACACTCCCGTTCTGTAGCGGGCTGCTGAACCGGCTCATCCCGAGCCGGTGGGCTTCTCCGGTTTAAGGCCGGATTATTACTGGCCCCAACCCCAGGTGTTTTGAACAAATTCGCAGATTCGTAACCCGGCGGTAGGCGGGATCGATACTTTCGCCCCCTTACTCCTTCCACAGAAGCCTGTTCCATCCTCAAGTGAAAGGCTTGATCATCCAACTCTGCTTGTCTTATGGCTAACATCTCCCCTTCTGCCTTTAAATCCTCTTTTAACTGATCGATCCGGGCTTTTAACTGAAGAAGCGCTGCATCATGTTGCTCCTTATCCGCCGGAGCTACGACCTCCACTGCCTTAGCTGTGAACTCTTCGATCAAGGTGGATAGAGCTTCAGTAAGGGAGGGATTTGAACCGCTTCCCCCTGCACCAGCCTCTGCTGTTGTTCCGTTCGTCGGGGGTTGTGAACCGGCCATGAAGACCGCCACCCGGTTTGGCGGGCCGAAGGGGTCCGGAATACTGTTTCCATCGGACTCGCCCTCAGACCGGCCGTCCCGCAACCGATACAGAGATTCAGTTTCCCCGGATGAAGATTCGTCATCTGAGTAGACGACGGTTGCCCCATCAGATTCCGATCCGTCCTCGGCTTGGCCTCCGTGAATTGCTCCAACGAACACATGCTTCAGGGCAGGCTGAATCTGGGCCGATCTCGCACGCTGAGCCGGCTCGACGATGTTGGGGAGGGTGTCCGGCTCAGGTCCCGGTTCGCCAATTTTGCCAATGAAAACTTGGATGCTGCCGAAGGGGACCCGGTACCCGTATTCGATCGAATCGGCCTCCGGTCCCCAACCCGCGTCGTCGATGTAGATCCGGCCACGACGACTCTTGGTCATCCGGCCGACTGCGTAACCCTTTAACCCTTCGAAGCCGCCTTTCAAGAACTCGAAACCATCGTGCGCAGGCCCCACGGTGGGCGCCAACTGTCGTGGAATTAACACGGCAGATGTCCGGTTTAGCGGACTTGATGATGGAACCATCGCACGGGTTAGCTTGAAAGGATTCATGGCACACAAAGGACACAAAGGATTTATACTAGTTCGGCCCCTTCGAGAAGGTAAAAGCCTACGTCTAGTTGGTTTGGTATTACTTGAGCGTCGGCTTACAGGGAGCGGATTCGCTTTGCCTGTGTCTCGACGGGTTGATTGTTGCTTGTCCTTGAACCGTCGCCGGGTCGTCCCTTTATATAGAGGTGACGCCTGGTCCGGTTTACAGAGTCCCGAGGCCGGCTCATAATCGTGTCCGCCTCGGTCTCTGCCTTTTCTTTCCTATCTCTCAAGTTACATCTCTTGGCGGTTTACAAACCGTACTTCTATACATGGGCCTTGAAATCTCAAAGGCCGTAGTTTCTACTAAAATAGTAAAACCAAGTACAATATAACCAAGCCGGTTTACAATATCCGGTTTATACCTACTAACCATATCCCTGACAGTAACCGTGACGGTCATTTTCCGAAAGGGGTTCGGGAAGTGAACACAGTGGGGTTATATTTGACGTGCTTAGATAGGATCACTTTGTGATCACTTTGACGCTTGTGGCACTTCTCTTCTCGCTCTAAACATGTAAGCTAGTGCTAGTGCAGCTGCAACCTTTATTCTTCAGCCTTGTTCCACACCCAAGGCTTAGATAGTTTTGCTACCCGGGAACGGGATTGCTGTGTTGTAAATACTTTCAAATAATTCTCCTTAATAAAATGGCTAGGGTTTCTATTGTGCATTTGAAAATGGATGGTTTTTTATTCATCACTTTGGTTTTGTTATAAGTGTTACAATCTTACCTTTTTCTGATCGGTGCCTCAGCAGGTAAGATTGTAACACTTATAACAAAGGTAAGATTTTTATGTTAGCCTCGGTGCGCAACGGTCCTTCCTCCGAGTTCCTTTGGGTTGCCAGCGTGCTGGGAATACTGGTCAAGGAAGAAAGCATACCAGAGCATTTCACTAGTTATTTAGCTCATAGTGTGAACACAGAAACAAGAGAACTGGAGTTAGGGGCGAATAGAGAAGTAAAGATTAAGCTGGCAAATATGATAGAAACGGCGAGGGACTTGAAGAATGAAGTGGAAGAAGTACCAATTGACACCGGCAATCTTCCGAATGACAAAAAGATTAGCAAACCATTCTGCCAAAAAACCATATCTCAGATAATATTGTTGCTCCCTCCATGTGCATTCGTCAACTGCTCCAAACAAACAGAAGAGCTAGCTTTTTTCCTGGTCGATTTGAGCAGGGTACCTTTCATGGTTTTTATTTTCCATATACCGATTAAGGTAACATGCATGTGTCTTCTTTTAGTATTTTTCATGGTACCTTTCGTGTTTAGTATTCATTAGTGGGTGCTTGAGAATGAATACAAACACGTCAAACTCATGCACACTGTGGAACAGAAGGAAGCAAAAGCACAGCTGGCCCATCGACTTTGCACTACAGAAACATAAATGAAAGCCCTTGGATCTTTGGTGGTGTCCAACCAAGAGCAGCACCATCACAATTAAGAGCTAGCATCACGATTAGTCGATGAGCAAACAAGGAAAGGCATCATCGTCATATTCAACAACACTACTACACTTTAATTACATTATTACATGTATGCTGCCTGCTAGATGTAATCTTCACGTTCACGAACAGATATATCGGCTCAGACGCGGACGCTCATTTTATTTTATTTATACTACTTCCTCTGTTCACTTTTATAAGTCGTTTAAGTCAGCTGAAATTTAATTGTTTTAGATGTTGTCTTAAATGTCTAGAAGGTCTTACAAAAGTGAACGGAAGTAGCAAAAAATCCAATGGATTAATAACCAAACGATTCGGATCCATGCATGCATGCATTCCTTTTATAAGTGTCGGCCGGTTAATCTTTATAATAGATCTGATATTTTCACACAATAAATATAGCAGGTCAATGTACACATGGAGGCCAACTAAGTATTGCCATTTTGGAATCTATTGTTTCTGGAATATACTTTTATTCCCTTTCTCATAAAAGCTATAACTTTAACTCTTTTTTTGTAGTCATCTGAATATGTTACTACCGCTGAAGGCTATTGAATATGGTCTAATGAAAGAAGTGTATCATGTTTGCAATCCGTATCTATACACAAAAATTGACTCACTCATAGACAAAAGATATATGGTTGATATGGAATGAGTGGTAACATTCTTAATTTGTTTTTTCTGCCTCATATATCTTGTAATTTCTTAGAGAATGGTTCTGGGAACACAGACGAGATATACATTTTTATCCTTGTCCATACAACGTATGAAATATTGTTGTTTTGTTAAGAAATATTGAATTTAGATGATATTTATTATCTTATACTATGGTGATATCACTGGGAATTTGCAATATGATATCCTTCTCTGTGTTTTCAGTATGAATCATTTTAGCTTGGCCATCATATATAGGCCTCACAAGGATTTTAAAGCTATCATTGCACTGCATCTGGACTCAATCAGTTAGGTTTACGTGAACTTTTAAAAATTCATGAAATATTTTTTAAATATACATACTATTTTCCAAATTTCTGAAATTTTTCAAAATCATAAATATTTTTAAATATTAACTCGTGAACAATTTTAAAATTCGTAAAAAAAATCAAGATCATGGCCTTTTAAAATTTTAACACGTAACAATTTTAGAATTCACAAACTTCTTTACAAACGTGTGAACTTTTTAAAATTTTACTCGTAAACTATTTTGAAATTAGTGAACTGTATTTCAAACTTCTTAGCTTCTTCAAATTCATGAACTTTTTCCCAAGCTAGCGAGCGAGCGCCAGCTTCCTAACAGGCGCTTAAAGCGCGAACTAGGAGCTCCGATTGAGAAGTCCCAGTGAAGCCATCGAGACAGAATGGATTGTAAGTATGTATAGCAAGCGTAAGTGATTTATTTTTTGCTTCTTCTCAGTAATTGGAGAGTGTGACAATATAATAGTTTGTCTCCCCAAGATTTAAGAATATAAAAGAGTTATCCATCTGTACTACAATGTTTAAAGTATCTAATATTCACCGACCGCGAAAGCAATCAAACGGTATCAAATTACCAAAATTGATCTTATCTATAGCTATTCCGGTCAGTGAGAAAATGTATGTTTTCCAAGTTATTATTTCTCCTTAAATTCATCAACTTGTAATCCCCGGGATAACCGTTAAGGTATATAGCTCTTGTTTTTTAGGTTTGTGTAAACAACAAACACCAGTGAAGGTTGCAATAATTGCTCAATACTTACCAAAGGATCTGGAGTGCAAGAAACGAGTATTTACACGAAGTGCCAATTCTGCTTTAAAAAATTGTGTTCATCTGTCAGGATCGCTGATAAACTGGGAGAGATATTTTAGAGTCTAGACAGTTGCCTGAGCTCAGAGAAGCCGACGAACCATGTTCGCCTGCTGTGGAGGAGAAGTGCCTCAGTGACATGACAACAAACATATAGTCGGCCATGAAGATGATGCATCCCGTGATATGCCGGTGCAGACTTTACAGGCTCTAACTTAACTGAACCAACTTCTCTCTATACCTTCACCTCATTCATATCTTAGCTTCGTCCACCCTATTAGCAATTTGGGATTTGGAAGAAAAAAAAAGATGCTCCCTATGGTGAAAGTGAACAAAGAACTTCGAGTGAACAGAAAATGATTCGTTACCCCCAAAGCGTACATGTTATCGGCATATGAACAACGGAAAAGTACACGCAGCTGGACCGTGTGAGAAACACGAATTGCTACTCCTCATGAGTTTCAGCCACATCACACTTATCACGCTGCTAATTTAACCGACGGCCCACCCTGTGTCTTTATATATCACTACACCATAGGCACCTCTTTTGCAGCTTGCAGGTGTTATGAGTGTGCTCACTACTGAAATTTTGACTTGTTTACTTGCCGATGAGTTGAGACATTACAAGGAACTGAAATGAAATGTGGACAACCGGGGCTCCCTGTTCGGTATGCATGTCAATAGGTGGGCCCACTGAGAAACCAAGAAAGTTTCAGCTGTGAGATGCTCTGTTGCAAATACAGCACGTAAAGACATGATTATGTCCCATTGAGAAGCATGCAAGCCTGGCAAAAATCTTTTCTAGTAGAAGTGTGCACAGTGTGTTCAGTTGACAGGTGAGAGACAAGATGGGTCTAAGCGTGCATAGTGGAGCTAACTACGTGATACAACTTTTCTGATGACTTGATTTCAGTTCCCTTGTTTCACTTTCTCGCCCATTGCCGCATAGTGTTCTTCCTTTTTCACTTTTCTTCTTTCATGGGTTATATTGATGTATCACCAATTTTTGCGATATAAATTAAGTTTCTTGAGTTGTAAACATCAAGATAGTGACCGACCACGATCAGTATAGAGAAGTAAAGTGCAATTTCAGACAGACTTTTGTCATCCTTGAACAAAGAATATGATTAAAATAACCAGGCTTGACTTCTACAAAATTTGTTGAGAGCTAGCTGAATATTCTGAAAGGAAGGAGTTGCAAAGAATGCATAGTAAAACAACTGTGGCAAATGCGGCAAAGCCATGTCTAGTTTTCTCCACTCTATCAGCAGTGCGGAAAAAAATGAGATGCACCTTTTCCTCCAATGGAAAATGAGCTGTGATTTTAGATAAAACAGAAAATTATTGTTTCTCCTCAATGTATACATGTGATTGGCATGCGAAGAGCACAAGTTCATCTGCTACACACCATATTGACATATTGACACGAGAAACAACGTTACTCCTCATGGGCTACACACCATTCAGATGCAGCGTCACACTTATCGTGCTGCTAATGCAATCGACGTTTTGAGCATTGCTCACTCTGTCTCTGCCATATGCACCTTTTCTGCTTGTATTCCTTCCGTTTGTCATCAGGTTATGGGTGTGCACTCATTATTGAACTTTTGATGCCTTTTCTTGTTGATGACTGAGATTTTGGAAGGAACTGAAATAATATGTGGACAATAGACGATGTGGTCACATCCGTTTGTCCAGTGAGAAACCATGAGAAATGATAGGAAAATGAATAGAAGTGTTACAGAATGGAGCAAGTATGTGATTTATTTTATCGAAAAAGGCTTTCGCCCCGCTTTATAAATAAAGCAAACCGCCATGAGCACATACAAGGACTAGTTCAGAAGCACACACCCAAGAAACACAGCAAATAAGTTCAGAGGTACTGCTGAGGGCACAGCTCAACAAGCCCAAAACACACACGACACACAAGATAGGCTCATCCGGGGCTAAGGCCGGAGAGCAAATAGACGACTAATCAGGCTCCGGTGGAGGCGGCGGTGGTGGCGGCGACAGGCGGACGGCCATTGAGCGGAGATCAACGATGAAGGCGGAGATGGCGTCCCGGTCCCGAGGGCGGCTAAGCGGCCGCCAGAGCTGCAAGTAACCAGGCAGTTTGAAGAGAGCGTCAGTAGATCGTCCAAGAGGGGAGCGCTGAATCACGAGCTTATTGCGAATAGTCCAAAGCGTCCATGTGAGGACCCCAATCTCAAGCCACCTAATGTGGCGAGAGGGCGCCGGCGAGGCCTGAAGCTCGGCGAAGAGGTCGGGGAAGTTGGAGTGGCACCAATCCCCACCAACCGCCTCACGAAAGCAGCTCCAAACAAATTGAGCAGATACACAAGAGAAGAAGATGTGGTTCGAGTCTTCGGGGGTATCACAGAGGGGGCAGAGGCCGGAGCCCGGACCATTGCGCTTGCGAACCTCAACTCCCGACGGCAGCCGGCCACGGATCCATTGCCACATGAAGATGCGGATTTTGAGGGGCAGGCGGATGGACCAGATCGCCAGGAGGGGCGGCGGAGCGGAGGAAGGGGCGATAGCCGCGTAGAGGGACTTAGTGGAGAATTGTCCCGAGGGCTCGAGGCGCCACCGAACCTCATCTGGGTCCGTGTCCACCAACGGTTCATGGAGAGCAATACAATCAAGAATTTCATGCCAAGCGGCCACTTCCGGAGGCCCAAATGGCCTCCGGAACGCGAGGCGCCCTAAGTCAATAAGGGCCCGTTGAACTGAGATTGTAGGAACGACGGCGATGGAGAAGAGGTCCGGGAAGCGGGCAGCGAACGGAGCGTCACCCGCCCATCGGTCAAACCAGAACAGAGTCGCCGAGCCCGAGCCGACCGAGATGGAGGTCCCAATGTGGAGGACGGGGAGCAGTTGGATGACCGACTGCCAGAACTGGGACCCACCCGAACGCTGGCAGAAGGCCAGAGGCTGGCCACGCAAGTATTTATGCCGGATGATGTCCAACCAAAGACCACCGTGCCCCTGGGAAATGCGCCAGAGCCAGCGGGATAGAAGAGCAATGTTCATGCGCTTTGAGCACATGATGCCAAGGCCTCCCTGCTCCCGGGGCTTGCAGATGTCGGGCCAACTAACCATATGATACTTTTGTCTGTTGTTGTCCCCAACGGCCCAGCCCAATAGAAGCGCGACTGGATTTTTGCGATCTCGTGATGGAGAGTTTCGTGGAGGCTGTAGAAGCTCATAAGGAATAGGAGGAGACTAGAGAGCGAGGAGTTGATGAGAATCGTCCGGGCCGCCTTCGAGAGCCACCGACCTTGCCAAGGCTCAATGCACGTTTGCAACTTGGTCACTGCAGGACGAAGGTCCGCCAAAGTAAGCCTAGAGTCACTAATGGGCGTTCCCAGATAAGTCGTTGGGAAGGCTCCCAAGCGGCAATTGAGGCGGTTGGTGATGTCAAGGGCCTCAGCTGGAGAATAGCCCATCACCATCACGTCACTCTTGTCGAAGTTAATCTTAAGGCCGGACATTTGTTGGAAGTAGAGGAGGAGGAATTTGAGGCTAGCGATGTCCGTATCCGAGCCTTCGACCATGATAATGGTGTCGTCGGCGGACTGGAGCAGGGAGATGCCGACACCCCCAGTCAAGTGGGGGGTGATGCCTCTAATATGGCCCGCAGCTTTGGCCTTATCCAGAATGGCCGCTAGAGCATCAACCACCATGTTAAACAGGAAGGGGGAGAATGGATCATCCTGCCTCACCCCACAGAACATGGGGAAGTAGGGACCGATCTCCCCATTGATGTTGATGGCGGTGCGCCCACACGAGACCATCTGCATAACTTGCGTGACCCAGCGGTCATCAAAACCTTTTCGCAGAAGGACTTCCCGAAGGAAGGGCCAGCTAACCATATCATAGGCTTTATGCAAGTCAATCTTCAGGAAGACCGCCTTAAGCACTACAAGAAATATGTAAACTTATGACCTTTTGTTAGTGACCCTGGAAGAATTGGTCATAAATTTATGACCATTTTAGACCAATTGGTCAAAAGCTGCCTGGGGGGCTCTAAACCCTAAACCATAACGACCATTTTGGTCAGAAAGGTCATAATTTCATTAGAGGAAATGGTCGTAAAGCTAGTAGCATTGTCCACTGCCTCATGCCTACCTGATAACGACCAATATAAAATGGTCACTACACTTGAGTTTGAATGAATTAGGATGATTAGGCAGCCACCTCAGCAACCTCGCTTATGTGTCACTGTCTAGGTGTCATTTTTGCTTGAGTTTTATTATTCAACAGACAGACGGGGCACACACTGACAGGCGGGACCCATTTGACAGGTGGGGCCGAACGCACAGGCGGGACCCATTTGACAGGTGGGCCCGAGCGCTTAATTCGCCCAAAAAAGATGCACGAGGCGGGACTCGAACCCACGACCTCGTGCTTGGTTTGCTCGCATGCTACCGTTGGGCTAGAGAGGGACAGTTGCTCACATCTGGGAGTTTATCTATACATTATATAGAACTATGGCTCTCTCGTATCATTGACAAGTGGGACCTTCCGACCAGGTGGCATCGAACAGAGCAACGATTTGCAACACTGACAGGCGGGACCCATTTGACAGGTGGGTGAGTGAGCGTTTAATTCCCTAAAAAATATGCGCTAGCGGGGACTCGAACGCACGACCTCGCGCTGGGTTCACTCGTTCGTTACCGCTGGGCTAAAGAGAGATTGTTGCTAATGCGTGGGTAGTTTTCCATATAGTATATAAAACCACGGCTCTCACGTATCAGTGACAAGTGGGACCTTCCGACCAGGTGGCGGCGGGTGGCATCGAACAGAGCAACACTTAGCATTTTTCTAGGTCTTCCGACCAGGTGGCGGCGGGCGGCGGCGGAAGCAACCAGGTGACCTCGCCCACGGCCTCGCCGCAGGTGACCTCGCCCACGGCCTCGCCGCAGAAGCAACCAGCAGGGAGCGGAGGCGGGGGCGGGGCTGGCAGCGGAGGCGGGGGCGGGGCAGGCAGGGGGCGGAGGCGAGGCAGGGCATGGAGGCGGGGGCTAGCAGGGGCGTAGGCGGCCGACGGTGGTGGGGGCTCGTCGAGCATGGGGGACTCGCCGCCGCCGCAAGCACACCTCTCGGTATGCACCCCTCACCTCTTCCCCCCTCTCCTCTCTCGTCACCCGAGCAATGGGAGATGGATTTCAGTCAGATGTTCTTCAGTATAGATGAATTTTGTTGATGCACTGTTAGTAGTTAGGAGATGGCTTGCTTGTTTGGTAGATATTGCATAGATGAATTTTCTTGATGTACTATTAGGAATTGTTCGGCTTGTTTGTTAAGAATTCTTCAGGCCTTGTGGTTAGGCAATTAGCATATAAAATTTTCTGGAATTTTAGCTTCCATTACTTCCATCCATTTTCATTAATTAAAGTTGATGCACTTAGATTGATTTGCTAAGTTGCAACAATTTGTTGTCTTTGGCAGATGGATAGAAGCTGGATTAGACAAGGAGTTAGAAAGTTTTCGAAAGAACATATGAAAGGAGTTGATGATTTCATGGCATTTGTTCGGGCAAATTTTGCCAACGATGCTTACATTCTTTGCCCATGTTGTGAATGCCTCAACCGTCCAAGAATGGCTCAAGGAAGAGTGGAAGATCATCTGCTTCTTAATGGGATGTCCAGCACATATGATAGATGGATATATCCTGGAGAACCTTTAGACAGACAACCTCAATATTTTGAAGCTGATACAGAGGCCCCTCATATGATGGGTGGTGGTGATGCTGGCATTGATTACATGGAAAAGGTTTTGCGAGATAATGCTGTTTTGGAGGAAGAGGATGGGCATGAAGATGATAGGATTCCTGACCTATTGAAGGATTTGTACGATGCTGAAGATCGTGCTGATGGAAAGAAATCGTTGTTTGCTGAGGTGTTAGAGGAGGCGAAGCGCGCAGCTCATGAAGGGGGTAAATTTTCAAGATTTACCTTCACCGTGAAGTTACTCCACATCAAATCTTTCTACCGGATTAGCAATGCCGCATTCAACGCAATACTCCGTCTTTTGAGCTTGCAATTCCCTGATAGTTGTGTTCCCAGATCTTATGATGAAGCATTGAGCATAATCCGCAGGCTGGGGTTAGGTTATGTGTCAATACATGTGTGCCCAAATAACTGTGTCTTGTTTCGGAAGGATTTAGCAAAGCATGACAACTGTCCAAAATGCAATGCATCTAGGTGGAAAGATGCTGATGGGAAGAAGTCAATACCGGAGAAGGTACTGAGGCACTTTCCCTTGATACCAAGGCTGCAGCGGATGTTCATCTCGAAGAAATCATCGCGTGAAGTATAGTGGCACAAGCTGAAGCGGCAACCTGTGGACAACGAGCTGAGCCATCCAGCGGATGGAGAGGCATGAAAAGAGTTTGACAGTATACATTTAGATTTTGCTGCAGATCCAAGGAACATAAAACTTGGCATTGCCACAGATGGGTTTAATCCGTTTGGGAACATGAGCACGTCTTATAGCATGTGGCCAATTTTTGTGGTGCCGTACAACCTGCCACCATGGGCATGCATGGATCAGTCCAACTTCATGATGTCATTGCTTATCCCGGGTCCAGATTCTCCAGGAAAGGATTTTGATGTCTTTATGGAGCCCCTCGTAGAAGAACTGCTCCAGCTCTGGACTGGTGTACCTACATAGGATGCCTTGAGTCCGGAAGAAAAGTTCAATCTACGTGCTGCGATCATATGGTCCATCCATGATTTCCCGGCTCTGCACACTCTGTCTGGGAGGATCACAGCGGGTTATCAGGCTTGTGTCCATTGTGACAAAGACCCTTGCTCAAAGAGAATAAGGAACAAGATCTGCTATATTGGGCACCGCCGCTTTCTTCCCCGAAACCATCGCTGGCGAAGAAGCAAAGATTTTAATGGTGAGAATGAAACCCGTGACAAGCCAGCTGAATTCACTAAAGAAGAGCTGGAGCAGCAACTTGAAAAGGTGAAAGATGTGAGACCAGGAAAGCTGGCGAAGAAAAGAAAGCGTGAGGAAGGTCAATGTTGGGACCGGAGGTCTTGTTTGTGGGACCTGCCATACTGGGCTGATCTGAAATTAAGGCATAATCTCGATGTAATGCACATTGAGAAAAACATATGCGAGAATCTGCTAGGGACGTTTCTGAACATTGAAGGGAAGACAAAGGACACGGTTAGTTCTAGGCTTGATTTGGAGGACATGGGCATAAGAGAAGATTTGCATCTACAGCACAATGAATATGAAGATTCATTTGAAATTCCACGAGCATGGTATACAATGAATAAAGAACAAAAGCTTGCATTCTGTGAATTCCTAAGAGCGGTGAAATTTCCAGATGGTTATGCTGCTAACCTAGCAAAGTGTGTTACTTCTGATGGATTCAAGCTTTCAGTACTGAAAACCCATGATTGTCACATCCTCCTCTAAAGGATTTTACCGGCGGGCCTCCGAGGAATCATGGACAAGGATATATATGAAGCGGTTGCTGAGCTAGGAAATTTCTTTAGAGAACTGTGCTGCAAAACCCTGAAGTTAACTATCCTGGAAAGACTTGAAAAAGAAATCCCAATTATTCTTTGCAAGCTCGAGAAGATTTTCCCTCCAGCTTTCTTCACCGTGATGGTCCATTTGGCGGTGCACTTACCCAAAGAGGCAATGCTTAGAGGCCCTGTGCAATACGGTTGGATGTACCCAATCGAACGAAGGCTGCTTACTTGTAAGCGTTATGTGCGAAACATGGCAAGACCTGAAGGTTCTATTGCTGAAGCATATGTCGTTGACGAGTGCTTGACTTTTTGCTCTAGATACTTTGGTGATGTGGAAACAAGATGGAACCGGCCGGGCAGAAATAGAGAGCGGTCTGATTTGCAAAGTGGTGATGTCTCTGTTTTCAACCATGGTGTGAACTTTCTTGGAGCCTCACAATACTTGGAGGCTGGTGATGAGTATGACAAGATGGTTTTGTTTGTGCTCAGCAATTGCGCCGAGGTTCTACCATATATCGAGTACGTTATATCTTGTGCACTCATTAAATATATTTTTTTTGCTTGGGTTGGCACCAGCCTAATGTTTTAATTCACATGTTTTGTTGGCATTGCAGGAAATGCAAGGAAGAGTTAAACCA
The DNA here is from genome assembly GCA_902687465.1 of Secale cereale. Taxonomy (NCBI): domain Eukaryota; kingdom Viridiplantae; phylum Streptophyta; class Magnoliopsida; order Poales; family Poaceae; genus Secale; species Secale cereale. The sequence goes on along the minus strand of LR738712.1, from coordinate 815,463,847 downwards.
GGAAGAAAACAATATCAATGTTGATAAAAGGGTTGCCAAGGTGTTTGCTAAGTGGTTTAAGAATCATGTGAGATCTTTAGCCACATGTTTTATGTTTTCTGTGTTATTTACCCATTGTTAAATACCATTGTTTGCTAAATGGTTTATTTGTGCAGATTGGAAAGTTGCATGAGGAGAAGAAGGTCAGTGATGATCTATTTGCTTTGGCATGCTTACCGGATAAGCGAGTGAGAGTGTATTCAGCATGCATTGCTGACGGTGTCCGATACCACACCGTTGACCGCGAGGAAAAAAGGAAGACACAGAATAGTGGAATCGTCACTGAGGGGTCACATGATGGTGAGATCATTGACTTCTATGGTCAGTTGAGAAGCATCGTAGAGTTGCAGTACAACTCTAGTGGAGGCATCCATCGCTCGGTTGTCTTATTTCGCTATGACTGGTTTGAGCTTGGTAGCAAGAAGAGGAGAGACTCTTTTGTCAAATATGATGTCCAATTCAAAAGCATCAACACTGCAAGGTGCTGGTATAAGAGTGATCCCTTTATTCTAACAACACAAGCAATAATGGTGTTTTATCTGCCAGACACTCTTTTGCACGGAAAATGGCGAGTTGTGCAAAACTTTCAGCACAGACACTTGTGGAGTGTGACTGAAACTGAAGTGGAAAAGGGCCCCGGTGATGGTGGACTAACATACCAAGATGATGACTCTACGGAAGTTCCGTTGCAAGCTGATGATGACTCTATGGAAGTTCCGGTGCAAAGCAAAGTGCGAAGGGACCGGGAACGTGTGATCGTTGGTGCTGCAACAGTTGAAGGCATCAAGAAAAGAAGAAAGGTGGTAGAGGATGGACATGAAAGCGAGGATGAGGAAAACCGGACTGATCATACTATGCTGCAATATTGTAGTGATGATGAGGAAAACAGGAGTGGGCATAGAGTTCCTTGTTTTCGTATCGACGACGAAGAGTAGCGAATGGACTGTCAAAGGTAAATACTATTACTTAATGTTCTTTGTTTTGGTATCTATGGGACTGGTGACCTGATGTGATCAATCTTCTCTCCAGGTAGAAAAATCCTTGAAGATTCTTGGAGCAAAATGATGATCCTGATGGTTGTAGCAAGATGATGATCCTGATGGTTGTAGCAAAATGATGATCCTGATGGTTGTAGCAATAGTGATGTAGTTATCCTGATTCACAATGCTTTAAGATTCCAACAGCAAAATTGAGATGTTATGCTTGCTGTTTTGATCTGAATTGAGATGTTATTGTAGCTGTTATGCTTGCTGTCAAAATGTTGTCTTGTAATGCAAAAGATTGCAAAATGATGATACAGAAGATTTTTTGAACATCTTTAGTTCAAGTTTTGGTCAGAATGTTGTCTTGTAGTTGTTGTGATCATCTTGTAGTTGTTTTGGTCAGAATGTTGTCTTGTAGATGCTATTTTAACTGAATTTTGGTCAGAACTGAAGATGCTATTTTAACTGAATTTTGGTCAGAACTGAAGGTGAGCAAAAAAATATGCGCTAGCGGGGACTCGAACCCACGACCGTGCGCTTGTTTCACTCTGTTTCTACCACTGGGCTAGGACGAGGCTATTAGTCTTACACTCTATGCCAACCTTTTTGAATATATCAAACTAGTCAAGTATGAAGCACACACCTCACTGACAAGTGGGCCACTCGACCCACTTGCTGACAAGTGGGCCATTTTGCTATTGTACCCAAGCTACCAAAAATATGCGCGTGGCCAAAAAATATGCGTGTGCGGGGGCTCAAACCCACGACCGTGCGTTTATTTCAATGTGTTTTGACCACTGGGCTAGGAAGAGGTTGTTGGTTTTGTACTATATGCCCACCCTTTTCAATATATCAAACAACTCGCTGACAATTGGGGCCGCTCCTCCTCCTATCCACTCATCCTCTCCACTCATCCTCTCCACTCGACCCTCTCCCCTCTCCACTCGACCCTCTCCCCCTCTCCACTCGACCGCCGCCGGCTCCTTCCTCTCCCACCACCGCCGGCTCCTTCCTCTCTCTCCGTCGCCGACTCTCCGTCACCGTGGGTATGAATTCGCTTCCCCTTCCTCTACCTATCTACTGTTATCTAATGTGGTGATTTTATTAGGGTTCTTGCCGCCGGATTAGGGTTTGATTAGGATGTTTTTAATACATTTTTTGTTTAGGGTGACGGCGACGCCTCCCCTTCTCCTCCCCGGCACCTCTGCTGGTCCGACGCCTCCTGCGCGGCTTGCCCTACGCCGCCGGCGACCACTTCTTCTCGGACTCCGGCGTAGGTAAGCCATCCGCTTCATATCCTCTCTCCTTTCTCTTCTGCTCTAGGGTTTGAGAATCTAGGATTTGTTATGCATACTAGGCATGTATTGGTGGATTTAGGCATATTGTTCTTGGTGGATTTAGTATGCTCTGTTGGTGGATCTAGGTTGAATTGTTGTTTGACCACTATGATGTTGCTGTTGGTACTCACCTGGCATGTTGTGGTACTCACCTGGCATGTTGTGGATCTAGTGTGGATTTAGTATGCTCTGTTGGTGGATTTAGGCATTCTGTGGTTAATTAACTGAATTAACTGAATTCTGTTGATGTTGAATTCTATGGTGAACATGCTGTTACTGTTGCCAGACTGCTGACAACAATTAACATGGCATTCTTGCTAGTTTATATTCTTGCTAGTTTATATTCTTTTAAACTGAACATGCTCAAGTATGGAAACATTACATTCTTCTCCAGCTTAGTGGCCAAGAAACATTACATGTATGAGTGCACATGCTCAAGTCTGTGTGTCTGTTGATCTTTTTGCCATCAAAAATATTGATGGGTGGTGTTGATGTTGATGTTCTTCTTCTACTCATTGCCCCTTTGCCAAGATAGAGTAGGAGCAAATTGAGGCCATTGCCATTTATAGTAGTATTCCAAATTGAGGCCCTGGCAAACACATGTAGGAATTATTCTACTATTTTGAAGTGCTTGTTTCCTATTTCTGTCCAGTCATGTTGTTTAATTTACAATGCTGCCTTTCAGATAAGTGAGATGGCTGGCTTGGAAGGTTTCGAGTTCTTCGAGATCGTAATTGAGAAATCTTGCAGTAGGCAGGTATATTTATCATCACTCATTTATTTATCATCACTCTGTTGTCTAGTGCTTCATTGCCACAATTAACCACTGCTTGACCCTCGCTGTAGAGGCTGCCTGACAAGTTTGTGAAGATGCTCGCCGGCCGTGAGCCCCACAAAGTGAAGCTGCGGGAGGCCGGCAGCGGGCTTCACGGGCTGTGGGAAGTGTTGGTGGTGTTCGATGGTGAAGGCCACATGTACCTAGGGCCCGGCTGGGAGCATTTCACCCGCGCCCATGAGCTACAGCGCGGGTACTTCCTTGTCTTCTGCTACGACGGCGACGCCATGTTCACCGTGAAGATGTTCGACAACACCATGTGCCGCATGTACTACCAGCACGACGACGATGCCAGTAAGCTCTCTGCCTCTCTTCTTCCTGTCCTTTTGGCTTCCTCTACCTGCACGACGACAACACCATGTTCACACTTTGTTGCATTTGGCCAGGCAATGGGAGCAGCAGCGGGGATGACGAGGAGCAGAGCGGGGATGACGATGAGGAGCAGAGCGGGATGACGAGCAGAGCGGGGATGACGAGGAGCAGAGCGGGGATGACGACGAGAAGCAGAGCGGGGATGACGAGGAGCAGAGCGGGGATGACGAGGAGCTGCCTATTCTGGCTGACGACGAACATGCTATGGTGGTGGCTGAGGACGACCCTGCTATGGTGGTGGCGGATGACGACCTTGCTATGGTGGTGGCGGACGACGACCTTGCTATGGTGGTGGCGGACGACGACCTCGCGATGGTGGTGGCCGATGACAACCTCGCGATGGTGGTGGCGGACGACGACCTCGCGATGGTGGCGGCGCCTGCAATCCCACAGCTTGGCGACAGGACCATGCCAATTGTGGTAGAGGAGTACATCCACGTTGGGATTCGCCACTCTCAGCGCATCAGGTTGATGAAGGAGAAGAAGGAGGAGTGAAGATGTTAAGAAGGTGTCCAGCATGTTAGGTTTAAGCTTGTTAGTGTAATATGAACATGTCAATGTTAAGTATGTCAGGTTTAATTTTGTGCATGCTCATGGATGTTGTATGACAGTGTCATCTAAACAAGTCATGTTTTTAACAATGAATATTCAGTTTGGTAATTGATGGGAATTGGAATTTTTTATGCATGCTCATGGATGAAAGATAAAATTATGGGTTTTTGTGCATGCTCATGTATGAAACAATATAAGTTTCATTTTTTTGAATGCTAAAAACATGACTCAATATGGCCACGTGGGTACATCTAACACGGGTTTTGAAGGGGTGCATGGGGGCTTTGGCTATGGCACCAGGAATCAGGAAGGAGAAGATGTCTTAAGCTTTGCTCTAGCCTACGACATGATTGTAGCTAACACCCTCTTTAGAAAGAGAGAATCACATCTGGTGACTTTTAGTAGTGGTCAACACTCTAGCCAGATTGATTTCATCCTCTCGAGAAGAGAAGATAGGCGTGTGTGCCCTCTTGAAGCAAGGGGTAGGGCGTATGAGGGCCTCTACCAACGGTTAGGCACGAAGGAAGGGGAAAGGGACATCTATAAGATAGCCAACATCCGAGAGAGGAAGACGAGGGATATTGGCCAAGTCAAATGCATCAAGGACGGAGCAGACCAACTCCTCGTGAAGGATGAGGAGATTAAGCATAGGTGGCGGGAGTACTTCGACAAGCTGTTCAATGGGGAGAATGAGAGTTCTACCATTGAACTTGAGGACTCCTTTGATGAGACCAGCATGCGTTTTGTGCGGCGAATCTAGGAGTCTGAGGTCAAAGAGGCTTTGAAAAGGATGAAAGGCGGCAAGGCAATGGGCCCTGATTGTATCCCCATTGAGGTGTGGAAAGGCCTCGGGGACATAGCGATAGTATGGCTAACCAAGCTTTTCAACCTCATTTTCCGGGCAAACAAGATGCCAGAGGAATGGAGACGGAGTATATTAGTACCAATCTTCAAGAACAAGGGGGACGTTCAGAGTTGTACTAATTACCGTGGAATTAAGCTGATGAGCCATACAATGAAGCTATGGGAGAGAGTCATTGAGCACCTCTTAAGAAGAATGACAAACGTGACCAAAAATCAGTTTGGTTTCATGCCTGGGAGGTCGACGATGGAAGCCATTTTCTTGGTTCGACAACTCATGGAGAGATACATGGAGCAAAAGAAGGACTTGCATATGGTGTTCATTGACTTGGAGAAGGCCTATGATAAGATACCACGGAATGTCATGTGGTGGGCCTTGGAGAAACACAAAGTCCCAGCAAAGTACATTACCCTCATCAAGGACATGTACGATAATGTTGTGACAAGTGTTCGAACAAGTGATGTCGACACTGATGACTTCCCGATTAAGATAGGACTGCATCAAGGGTCAGCTTTGAGCCCTTATCTTTTTGCCTTGGTGATGGATGAGGTCACAAGGGATATACAAGGAGATATCCCATGGTGTATGCTCTTTGCGGACGATGTGGTGCTAGTTGACGATAGTCGGACGGGGGTAAATAGGAAGTTAGAGTTATGGAGACAAACCTTGGAATCGAAAGGGTTTAAGCTTAGTAGAACTAAAACTGAGTACATGATGTGCGGTTTCAGTACTACTAGGTGTGAGGAGGAGGAGGTTAGCCTTGATGGACAGGTGGTGCCTCAGAAGAACACCTTCCGATATTTGGGGTCAATGCTGCAGGAGGATGGGGGTATTGATGAATATGTGAACCACCGAATCAAAGCTGGATGGATGAAGTGGCGCCAAGCTTCTGGCATTCTCTGTGACAAGAGAGTGCCACAAAAGCTAAAATGCAAGTTCTACAGGACGGCGGTTCGACCCGCAATGCTGTATGGCGCCGAGTGTTGGCCGACTAAAAGGCGACATGTTCAACAGTTAGATGTGGCGGAGATGCGTATGTTGAGATGGATATGTGGCCACACGAGGAAGGATCGAGTCCGGAATGATGATATACGAGATAGAGTTGGGGTAGCACCTATTGATGAGAAGCTTGTCCAACATCGTCTGAGATGGTTTGGGCATATTCAGCATAGGCCTCCAGAAGCCCCAGTGCATAGCGGACGGCTAAAGCGTGCGGAGAATGTCAAGAGAGGTCGGGGTAGGCCGAATTTGACATGGGAGGAGTCAGTTAAGAGAGACCTGAAGGATTGGAGTATCACCAGAGAACTAGCTATGGGCAGGGGTGCGTGGAAGCTTGCTATCCATGTGCCGGAGCCATGAGTTGGTCACGAGATCTTATGGGTTTCACCTCTAGCCTACCCCAACTTGTTTGGGACTAAAGGCTTTGTTGTTGTTGTTGTTGTTGTTTAAAAACATGACTCAAACCCTAGCCACGGACGGCCACCACAATGAAATCGGCCGGTTTTCGAAAACACCGTAAAAAACTCAAAAAAATCAAAAAAAATGGGAGACCTCCGCGTCACATCATCAAATGTGGCCTACCAACTAGCAAAAATACCAAACTTGCAATACCGGCGTTTTCTTGAGCTACTCGGTATGATTTTAACCATGATATCTACAAAGTTTACAAAAAA